>OY756394.1:3002500-3154381 GCA_963576865.1 Anania hortulata
AGTACATGAAATTCTAAAAATGCTGTATAACGCCACAGCTTTCTGCTTCTCTGTTTCCATTAAATTTTAATTTTTCCGTAGGATGGTTATTCTGTCCTTTTTGGCCTAACATTATCATCTTTATCACCTCAGCCATGGACGTCCACTGCTGAATACAGGCCTCCCCCAATAACTTTCATCGGGGGGGATTGCCAATACTCGCCACGCTTGGCAGGGCGGACGCTGCTGCCCGTCTCGTGCTACAGGAATTAGTCGCCTCTTACGACACGCCTCCTGTTGGCGATGGATTAACTTTAAAGTTAACGCAAAACTTAAAAGTTATTCCTAATTTGTGCAGCAGCATTAACCTTTGAAGTATCGAGTTTTTTTAACAAAGATCCAAAGTTCAAATAATATACAGACTTTTTCGATTATTATTTTTTAATTAGAAACAGGGTCCCGGCATTTAATTACAAAAAGGCTTTGACGCATGGAATAGATGAAACATGATGTCCTTTGATCTACCTTACATTAATATTATTATGAAGGTAATAATGTCTTTGTAGTTTTATTAAAAGCTCCTCTACTTAAACACGTATTAATAAAGGTCTTTTTCATTTTATACCAAACCAGTTCTCTTTGTTAATGATAATATTATAAGCAAGGAATGAGATGGGATAAAAATGTGTTGTTTTTGTTCTAGATTTACTAACGTAACTTGGTTTCTACTCTGTTTGCTTACCCAAATTGTGGATTTTAGGTGTACATATCTGACAACGCACCGCCACGCGAGCGGCGATTAGCGAACAGTGACGCAATGACTACGCGCATTTGCGGCGCGTTTGCCATATTATTTACGCACCTTATACACAATTGTCCAACCAAGAACTATCCCTACTTATTATTATAAATGCAAAAGTAACTTTGTCTGTCTGTGTGTTACGCTTTAACGAAATTTGGTACAGAGATAGACTAAAGCTTGGGAAAGGATATAGGCTACATTTTGTCATGAAAGCTAAACCAATTTTGATGAAAAACCTTGAACCCTAGAGAAGGATAGGCTACAATTTTTTATTCCATCTCCTAAGCAAGTAAAATAGAGTGTGACGGAAGCGAATCCGCAGGCACAGCTAGTTTCCTATACATTAGGTCGCGATTAAGTTTAGTATGATATTTGTTATTTGTAGACTCAAATATTTATGAACAAATTTGAGATGCAATGTATTCTTTCCTAAACTAAATTCTTTTTTGCATGAGCTAGAAAGAAACTACAACCATAGGTTGCAGTTCTAAAAACAGAAACTCACTCTGCATAGTATTAAAAATAAGCTTCGTGTAAAGAGACATTCGACAGCTGACGGCCGATGACCGATGGGGCAGAATGGTTCTAGAATGGAGGCCACGTACCGGCAAGCGCAGCGTAGGACGTCTACCCACAAGGTGGACAGACGACCTGGTAAAGATTGCAGGCCACTCCCAACCGGCCAGTCAGCAAGTTATTGAGGGAGGCTTATGTTCAGCAGTAGTATATAGGCTAGTACTCGTATATAGGTCATTCTCTATGGTTTAATAATGATTCAAATTCAAATTCAAATCGTTTATTGCATGTCACATTAACCTTCTGCGACTGAGGTGGTAGTCTGACGGTCACCACCAAACCCTTGCGATGTTGCCAAAACGCTGCATCGCATAAAGTAGCTTTGCCACGCTAAGTATTTAATCTTATCAAATGAACAAATAAATAACCTATATATTATAATAAGAGATCCTTTTCCCTTTTATTTTGGTAACAAGTAAACCTTTTTAACAATTAATATACAAAAAGTCTTTTATTCTCTTTTTTTTTTTAAGGATATATAAAATTAAGTCCGACAGACACCTCAGCTGAATGTTAACAATAAATTCACCTCAGTTGCAGAAGGTTAAGTAATAATTAGTTTAGGTGGTAGGTACAGACTAGCTATATATGTGACTGTGACATGATGATGCTTTCATACTTTTTGAAGACGATCTATACAAGTTTACGTTTGAAACAGTAGCTAAATTGATAGAGGCCATGTGTTTTTATCAATGCATCAATTTCTTTGCGGTCAACAAAGTTATTGCTACTACTACTAGCTACTAGCTTTATTAAATAAGAATCCTCAAACCGTCAAAGACGTCGATTTGTTTGCCACTTCTTTAGGCTACTTTGTAAATAGATTAAGATTGTTTTTGTCTATTAACCATTAATGTATGTTACTAACAACATGAATGTATGTTTTTGAATTGGCAATGTGAGTGATTTGGAGTACTCTGTAAGCTCACTTGCAAATTGTTTTTTTTTTTGTATCTTCATACAAACTGCCTCTCGACCTAGATGATAATGTATGGATCGAGCAAACATTGATTTTTCATGATTTTGGTGTTCCCTTTAGTAAAATTAGTTTGTACTGATGAACTTATTTACTTCTATATTGGCAAAGTAACTTTTGTTGCCCTTGTACTTAAGGATAATACACTCAAGGGCAATGAATTCGGTTCACATATTAAAACTTTTATGTTCTGGGATAGACAAAATATGTAATAGCGCTAAATAAATGTAGGTATTTTACACGACTTCTGAAAGGACGAGACCAGGATGAAAATGGGCTATTCAATTAATATTTTGACGACCTTTAGAGCCTAGAGGCGAGCATACCCCACTTGGTGTTGCTATTTCTGAGGTGTCTGGTTCGATTCCCGGTCGTTCGATATAGAAAATAAATTTTCTAAATTGTCTCGGGTCTCGGTGTCGTGGCATCGTCGTTGTTTCTGATTTCTGTAATATAACTGCTAAGGGATAGGATCAGAGCAATGTGATTTTGTCCAATATTCAAATTTATTTAATTAATATTTTTATGATCGAGCTGACTTTTTTGGTTTCTCGTATACAGTAAAATTAAGTGACCCGAATTATTTGCTCTCAAGTGTATTTTATATTTATACTCCCAGCCATCCGTAAGACAGTTGCCCACATCACAGTATTATGTTACAGTGCCGGAGCAGAACTTCCGGTTGATACAGAACAAGACGGACGATGACACCGTCAACGTCATCTGCGCGGCGGACGGCGCGTTTCCGGCTCCCAACCTCACTCTGGCCACGCCGGAGAGGTGAGTTTTTTTTTCTATAGTACTCTTATTGTGGATGTGAAGCCTTACTAGGCTGTGCATATTGCAAAACTAGTTACTGCCCGCAACTTCGTACGTGTTATTTGCAAATTATAGTTAGTCTAAACTAAATATCATGCAAACGAAGTCGCAGGCAACAGCTAGTGGTACATTTTTTGAGTGGTACAAGACCATTAATAAAAGAACAATCAAAATCAAGAACTATACTTTGTCTGTCATCGCTGCTATAAAGTGAAATTAACCATACCTACGGTATTTCTTGTTCCATAAATCACAATAATAATATCCTGTGATTAAATTGATGTCATGTGGCAACGACAGGTCAAATAAGTACTTACCAGTTAAGTCTTTGATTTGACCCGTCTGTCATTTCAGGCATTGCTCGTAAATGATATTAATGGATAGTTAATGTTGACTACTTTTAGGATTCCGTACCCAAAAGATGCGGACGGGACCTTGTGACTTTTTACTCTGTTAGTTCATATTATGTTCTATCTAAATAAGGTTCTGTGTACATGTACAATTATTTACTATTACCACACATGTAATGCAAACGATTTACTTAGTTAACTTAATTTTAGTTCACAGCATGAGCAATCACTTTCACTATAAAACCCACAGCAAAATTTTAAAAAACAATTTCAATAATGTTATCATGCATAATATAAATGCAGTTTAAATAGCAGACCCTCAGAAATCATTGATTTTCTGATAAAATATTACCTTCTAAAGGGCTTTCGCTTTTGCCAGTTACAATTTTTACAGAAAACCTAACAAATAAAAAAAGGAAACCTTTTTTTTTTTGTTTAAATTATTTAAGGGTACCTAGTACACTTACGCATCAAACTTGGTGTAAACATAGTGCCAAACTAAATAAAACGGTTTAAGGCGGATTTGTGTAAAAAAACCAGAACCGTACAATTTAAGCCCTCGGTGCACGAATCCGACTCGCACTTAGCCGGTTTTAAATTAATTGATTGATTGTAGCAAAAGGATATTTCAAGATTAAACACAGCTGTTTTATTCCAAGACTATTGGTAAACAGAAACTACAAATAGATATAATAATCCATAAATGTTTAATAATACATGTAATGGTTTATAATTATTTTAATTAAACCGGTCTGTGCGATATGGATATAGGTTTTTTCTACCTACCATAGGCCCAGCAACAGGGGCGTGCATCCCATATAGGCTGTTATGCAGAGCCTACCTTCATAAAAAACAGATAGAACAGCTAAACATCATTATTAATTACGTATTCAACAATAAACAATAAATATTCTGTAACCATTAGGTCGTCTACCTATACTTATTCCTTACTAAAGCGCGCAACTTAGATCGTTTCTGTGCAATTTAACCAATGTAGGCTGCCGCGAGATCGCCTACTGTTTCACGCAAACTTACTCAATTTTTACTCACACTTAGATACTCGCTGCTTATATGTGAACAAACTGCATTTAAAAAAAAATGAAAGTCGCCTAAATTAAAGATTACACACATTTCATACATGACAATCGGACAGGGTGAACATTCCTTATTAGCAGCATAACCGGATATAAGCTCGCCTACTTCGATCATTTGCACTTTAAATATGTCGTATTTTATTAAAACTTGACAGTGCAAGATATTGAAATGAATATTTAAAATGATAAAATCGTAAATAAATTTATAAAAACGTTTGAAAATGAGAAACAAAAGTTACAGTTCCATAAAAGGTAATACAGGACATTGTTTTGATACAAAGTTTGCGTCAGCAATTTTTTCCATTAGTTTCATAGTTTGCCGCCGGCGGCTGTCATCTCGCGAGTTTTGATAAATCAGGTTATAATAGTATTACTGATCTTTACACCTTTTTTTAGTGCTATCTTAGTTTTCGGGGTCAAGTGTTGTGTGATTGTGTGTTATTCAATGGAAAACTGCAAAGTGAAGTATTAATGCGAATTCTAGGTTAAACAAATTACGCGCCAATCTGAAGACAATCAAATGCGGATTTGTGTTAGTTGCAAAAACAAGACATTATCACAGATTTTTCGTATATAGCCATTACGGATATCAGATTAATGACATGTTCTAATTCTATTCATTGTTTTGATATTTGTTGTGGCAAAATAAATCAACGACACCATTCACCATTCTGCAAAAAGAAATCGACATTTGGGTAAGAAATTATCATTTATTAAAACAATGCAATACCATGTGAATTTCGAAGTACCTCTTAATAATTTAGTTGTAAATCCTAATTTTATTTTTTAAAGCTCCATCTATTGAGTTTTTCACATAACTAATCATCACCCTGCTTTAGCAAAATCCACCGATTTATTAACTTATTTCAATCTAATTACCAAGATGGCGCTTGTTACGCGTGAACATGTCAATTTTATTGTTTTGTAATTAGTATTTACATTTCGTATACCGCGAGATGTGGACGAGTACAATTTATATTTAAAAAGCATTAAGACGCGGTCCTTACTGTGACGTAGATATAAGTGAACAAAATACAGGATTAAATTTAATTCCAGTGATACACCCAGAAATAAATGTATCTAGCATTTATTTAAACGCTCATTATGAAATACGGTTTAGGCTTTCGTTGTTGACTGACTTGAAATGTGTATGTACCTAGCCTACCCCCATCTGAAACCAATGCACGCCCCTGCCCAGCAATCGACCACCATATATTTAGATACTAGCTTACAAAGAACGTGTGTAAAAATAACAGTTCTACTGAAAAACAATCACTTTAATAATCAATTTAACTCATTGATAGTAAGTAAGATAATATTATAATTACAATATAATAAAAACAAAATAAGAAAGAAATTTAAATAGCAGTAAAATACATCACAAAAATTTAGCAAAGCGATGAAACACGCTATACAACAGTTACTAAAACATTAATGTATTCAGAAAGAACAATAGTGAAATATGATATTGACGTAGTTGAACAAAAGATAAAAGTACTCATAACTTGATACTTTAGATAACTATTCTATTACTTTAGCGTTTCTTTTGCGTCTAGTTTTTCAATTGTTTCTGACGTTCTTTTATTTTCAGTAAATACATTTACCAACCCAGTTTTATAAATAACGTTTTATTGTTGTTTAAACAAAGACAGCTTTGCAAAAACTATAATTTAGAGATAAGAAGCTGTTTAGTAACGAAGTAACGAAACCTGTTAAAAATTAATAAAGGCAAATAACTAAAAGCAGGACGTAAATACGTTTAACACAAAACTACTCTCTGGAAGAGATCGCTTCCAGCGATAAGACCGCCTAAATTGTGCTATTCACTAAGTATTTACTTTCCTGTGATTTGTTTGTTTTGTGTGGTGTACAATAAAGAGTATCTATCTATCTATCTACTCTCAAACACAATATACATTTTCAGTACGATTTCCTCAAAATTCATCTTTAAATTTGTTTCTTCTACCAAATAAATCCTGTAGCGTCTCAATAAACTGACAACTTACAGAATATTAGTAGTTTCACCCAAACATTGAAGTTTCCGTTTCCTATGATTTCCTCCTAATTTCCACCTAATCGCTTAACAGGGGCGCAAGGCCAACGTAACTTGGACTCCCCCTCTCGCAATGCTCTTGAGATTTGGCCGGCAGTGGAACTGTGAGGTGTAAGTCCAGATGTCAGGGTAATCTGGTTAGGTTCTGATGTATGAAGCGCATATAACAACCGCATTGCGGGAAGCCATCCTGATAAGCACTAAAGCTTAGGGTTGGCGCAATCTAAACAAAAATCTGTTCTCGACATCTTAAAGTAGCTAAATAAAACCTATAAAACATTTTATTTTATGTTAATTATTTGTACAATTCAAAATTAGAATCTAAGGCCCAATGTAAATGGATTAGTTCATTTGATGAAATGAGTATTTTTTCTTTGTCAGTAAATTATTTAACAGACTGATATCCTCCAAAGTCTGGCAGTAGATCGCACTATGTTAATGACACATCACAAATTGGTGAAATAGGGTCAAACAATTGTGAATTATTTAATTACGTTTGCCAAAAATATTAAATTTCGAAAATTATTGTTTTTTTTATAACGTAATGGAAATAAAAAATACTTTCTGTTATTATTTGCAACCCTAGAACCGTGCAACTGGATATGAAATATAGCTAAGAAATTTGTCCAGTATAAAATAACACAAATTCGCAGCCCCAAAGCGCTGGCGGTTAGCAACTGGGCCCGGGTTGTGATCTCGAACGAATTTTAACGGCACAAATATTTGTGATAATTATGGAGGCAGGTAAACATACTCTTGGTAATCTAACTGACATTATATTTAAGGTGGAAACGATAAATGTGCTTAGAACTCATTTCTCATTGCAAAAGCCTAGGTGGCGGCTTTTGCCAGAAAGATGTCGCTACTAAATTCCGCCGACCGAGGAACGTTCTCGAGGATCCCGACGATAAGATCACCGCTTATAATAAGCGGTTAGCTTAAACAAATCCACACCTCAGTACACAACAGCCAAGCACTAGCTCAAATCAGCGCACTTGCCGGCGAGTGCGAGGTCTATCGTTCCATTTCGGCAGGCACAGACCTGCTGATTGGAGCCTGCATGGTCTAGCCTGCACTCACAGACTAGTCTGTGGCACAGCAAGGATCATGACGGTGCAACCACTCGGGTTCACCTCTTGGCCGGGTGCCCTCAGCACTCGGCACGGTCAGCCCGCCCGCTAGTACGGGGCCCGGCCCGCGCACGAGGTATCCGCTATCCTGCCGCTCTCTAGGCTGAATACCTTCTGTACTCGCCAAATCTGCCCGGTGAAGCTGGAAAAAGCCTTCAGCTGCCAGCATAGGTCCATTAAAAAAAAAAAGTGCTTAGAACGATTATTTCGTCAGTTTTCAAGATATTGCAAAATGTGTAAAAATGATATAGGATCTGCATTGCTTAGTGCATACAATTATATAAAAAACATTGTAAAAAAACTATCGCTATCTCTTCAAAATTTGCACTTTAACATCTCTCATACATACGATTCCAAATCACTTTAAAGTTTTGCAATAACTTTAGAACTGGTGAAATAATTTTACTGCTCTCAGTAACTTTAGCCTGAAAGAAATCTCAGAAAAAGTTTAATGTTCTCGTAAAGTTATCTGCTATTTAGTATGGGTGTTTTTTTTTCAATTTCGATCTCTCTTCCATGATAGAAGTTGTTGTAAGCTAGATTCACCGATCACCGATTTAGTTTAGTTCGGGATTAAGACATTTCTCTGTCTCAGTCAACGTCATGCAACCTGACAGCTCTGGAATGATGTATAATACCGTGTTAGTGGATAGTTCGAGATGAAATTCGATAATCCTGAGATGCGCAAGTAGACCTTAGAGGTTTATATGTTTTATATCTCCTGTGACCGAAATTGTTTTCCAGATTAAAAATAGCTGGAGAGATAATGTAGTTTTGTTCAGAAGTTACCCAGTACCCAGTCAATTTAGGAAAATAACTTGTTTAAAATGGTTAAAAAAATCATTGGGTACCTATAACATAAAGATGTTTACTTCTTACTTGGACAACTGGCGTGTATTCTCTGCCGCTTATTTTTATTAGTTCTAAAAAGTAGCTAGCTAGCTAGCTACCTTGCTTGTAATATGAATAGTTGAATGAATGACGTTTATTTGTGGCAGCGAAATAAACGTCATTCATTCATTCATAATAAGATCAAATTATTTCTACAAATTGGCCTAAATAAAGCTCTTCTACACGTCCCAAATTTTGTTTGCCCTATTGTTGTTTCGGGACAATATTGTGAGCTAGCGCCGCGATGAAACAGCGCAAGAAACTCGGTCTCTGTTGTCAGCCTCTTTTTAAATAATGTGGTATTGTTACAAGGTGCATGCAGGGCATTTTTTAGTTCTATAATTTTTATTATTTTATTAGTCAGTAACAGTGTAATAACCTTTTTTCATTTCAATCATCTTGACATCCGATAAAAATGTATAGGTTCAGTAGGCCAAGAAAATGGTCCATCACCCTAAGGTTGAAAATCATTCGCGCGTTCCCATAGAACAATTGGGTTGATTTTCCCATGCAAAAATATTCTGACAGCTACTAATGCTCTCTTTAGCAGGCCGACCGTACATAGGTAGTTCAGAAATTGACTGTGGTAATTTATTAAAAAAGCAATTCCCCATGAACGAATTAATCACTTTATGCAGTCGCTTTATACTTAAAAAAGCTAAACTAAATAAAGCTATCTAGCTAGCTACTTCTATTCAAGTCATACTATGAACCCAATAACTAAGAGCCCAATCTATTAAACCTTATAAGCACAAAGCATGTGCCCTCGTTCGGATTCCTTCTTTGTTAGCTAAAGTAAGTAGGTCTGAGAATACTAACGAATTTGCTAAATAAAAATGAAACTTTGTAGCCAGTTATGGCCACGTACAAAACTGTTTAAAATAAATATGCTAATTCAAGCAATTGCCGATGAATTTCAAGGCGCGAGAATTGGCATCGCTCCGAAGATTAAAGTAGGTTGCATTCAACACACCACCTGGTACGCCTCTTTGCCAAGTTCCGTTACTTCGATATTGTTTTTTCATATTTATGAACACCCTATTTAAAGGACATTGTTCTGCGTCCATACATTGTTCGCCTAAGAACCAACAGTAATAAAAAGTACCTTTCTAGGTTCGATATGACACGCATTTGTATATAAGAACAATAATTCTTGACGGACACTTCTGAGAACTTATTTATTAGCATTTATCATAGTGATTTTGAGGTTATGTTTCATTGTCATAAAACATTATAATGTAGGCACTTTAGGCACAGAATTAAACAGTTATCATGTCATACTAAGTACTTGTTTTAGTTTACCTACTTCTATAATTCACTAGCAATGTTTTATAATATACTTAGGTATATTAATTACTCTACAATTACCTACCTACTTATTTAAATTCCATTTCTTATCTTGGGATTTCTCTGAAGAATGCAGAAGACAATAAGCAATACCTACCTATGCACTAGCACTAATTAAGAAAATGAAACTCAGGTTGTGATGACATAGGTATTTATTTCATTTATAATAATAAAAAACAATTAACTACTCTAATTAGGCATTTGATCAACATTTTCGAGCAAAATGTAATCTAAGAATTGTCCAGGGGGTTTATATTCTCTATCAGGCCCAAGTTATATAAGTACCATAATATTGTGGTCATGACATGTGCCCAACAAAACAAATACAACAGTAATTATTAATTGCAATATGGCGGTTGATTTCTGTATGCACATTCTGAGCATTTAACAATGAACAACCACATAATATGCAAGTTTTGGTGACCCGCAGTAAGAGTTGAATCTTGTGAGGCTATTGTTGCACTTCTCTCAGATATCAATGTGTGACAAGCATCACAAATGTAGTCAGCCAAAGTAGCCTGTAATATAAAAAAAAAATTAAATCAAGAGAAAAATGTTAATTGACTCGATCAACTTTATGCAATAAAATAAAATGTTTACAATTGAAACCAAGCTTAAAACACTTACAATCCTTGGTGTAATCTGTTGTTGTACTTGTAACAGGATAACATTATCATCTTAAATATGTTATCTCACAATAAATTAATGTTACGTTTATGCATCTTAAAGGTACTCTTGTGGCTTTAGTACCTTTTGATGGTGATGGCAATAATTACAATTTTGTAGCCCTTTCAGCTCTTTGCCAGCAAGGATGAGAAATGTAATGTGATGCATGAACCTAAAATCATATTAAAATTGACAAATTACTGAATTATAATTTTAAGTGTTAATGATTCCAGTTTTTATGTAAAAAATACATAGCTGCAAAGGTCTTTCTAAGAGGATGTTTTTGATATTGACATGATGTTGCGTTGATATAATAATTGATGTGATTGTGTGCGGAGTGGTAACACCATATTACAATGCGCACAGTTCTTCCCAATTGAGCTCATGTTTGTAATTGCTTGATTGGCTTCAATCCAACAAGTCGTACATATGAAATCATGAGGCTGCACCTGGAATTTCATGTTTTTTAGTGATTTAAATGATAATTATGTAGGTTAAAAATGACTATAACTTATACTTTCCGGAATAAACTATGTTAAAACTTACGGAAAGCCACCCATTATTGTATGCAGTAAATAATCTGTTCATCTTTCAGCACCATAAAGCCACTAGCTGAACCACAACATTATGTAGATTCCATCGTTAGTACGTCATGAATGCAGAGTCCGTAATAAAACAAGCCAGATAGGTCGCTAAAGAGACGTATCGATATCCGTTGTTAGAGCCTTGTCGTAATTTATAAAAACTTAACACAAAACAATTTAACAATTGCACCCCGATTCTGAAAATGATTTTCAAAGGGCTATTTCAACGTCTTGTCATCTGTCAACGTTACTGACACTTTTATTTTCTTTGCATGGCACAAGGCTGATTTAGCCCAATGAAGTTACAATAAATTGTTTTTATTTTAATGAAAACTTCGATTTCACAGTATTATATTTCCCTAAGACACATAATATGAAATGTCTATTCATTCTATTTACTATTTACATACTAAAATAAGTAACTGATGGTATTGTCACATTGGCCAAATCACAGAAGCCCATACGTAGCACAGTAGTTTATAAAAATATTTTGTACAAATGATAGAAATCATAAAAGTCCTTTTTTATTTGATTTCACGATCCTGAAGTGTCCGTTACAAAGTAATTAATGATAATTAATGCAAAAAATAAAACAAGAATTATGGTAATAGTCATATGTGTGTTGATTCTTAGGCGAGTTTTAACAATGTCCTTTAGGAACACGTAATTTTTGTTTTTGGTTCCGTACTTCCAATATTGACGACCTCCGTAGCCGAGAGGCGAGCATACCGAAATTGGTGTCGCTATCTCTGAGGTTCCGGGTTCGATTCCCGGTCGGTCAATGTAGAAAAATAACTTTTCTATATTGTCTCGGGTCTGGATGTTGTGGTACCGTCGTTGTTTCTGATTTCTGTAACACAAGTGCTTAAGCTACTTATCATAGGATCAGAGCAATGGATCAACTTGACTTTCATGATTTGGTCACTTCGTTACAAGTAAAGCTAATCATCATCATCATCATCATCATTGCAGCCTCAGGACGTCCACTGCTGAACATAGCCCCCCGTGATTTCCAGATTGCCCGGTATGGAAGCTAATGAAAGTTTTTACAAAATGGAGTTCTAGGATCACTTTATTATTTGCCTGTCCGTCTGCCAAATACGGTAAATTGGAGGTGTAAACAATTCAAGCTTCTAGGTCAAAACAACCAATAGATACGCCCATTTATGTAATAGGCACTGGCAAGATTAGCCTAGATCACTCCCAACAAATAATAATAAAAACTAGTCGAGTATGGATTGGACTCGCGCCATGAAAACTAATTAGAAGGATGGCTCGCTTCTTGGTGTGTTGGGTACCAGGTGATACCCCTGGCAAAATGTATTAGCTCGTAACACGAGGATGTTCATTTCTTACTTTGAGATCATGACAATAGGCATTACAATAACAATATAATCTTACCTAAGCTTGTAAATACTACGTCTACGCCATAAATTTATGCAATCCTATTTGTATTAGGTAAGAATTTTAAGAACTCTGCAACACCTTCCCCTTTCTTTAATGGTTGTCCTCTACCTAAAGGTTGTCTGGAAGAGATCGCTATTAGCGATAAGACCGCCTAAATTGTACATCTTTCTGTAAAAATCATGTGTATTTTACTTGTATGGTGTGCAATAAAGAATATCTATCTATCTATCTACTTTGGATCCTTATGTAAGCCTACACGTATTTTTGTAAAATAAATAACAATACCTATACTTACCTACATATAAGACTCTAAATACGTCGTTTTCCGTAAACATCGCGTAAACATAGAAGAAACTGTATGATTTCCCCTGAGATCATCCTGGACTACGTTGTTTCTAGTAATAAGTAGTTGTTTGTTATGAGACAATTAAAAAAAACGTCTCGTGAAGAACCGTTGTTTTCATGTTTATTGATAAGTTGTGTAACCAAACGTGCCCTATTATTTGAGAAAAAGATTTCAGGAAAAAAGATATTTCTGAATACAAAATGTTTTGTAAATAAGCCGTGGAATATTACCTATATTTGTATTTTATGTTGGTGATGCTGGTTTCTTTAGCATCTTACAGAACGTGTGCCGATCTTACATTATTATGTAGACTAAAATTGTAATTCCTCAAGGACAAGCCTTATTCTTGTGGTTCGCGCGTTTCTAATTGGTGCGGTTGTTGCAAGAATTTATTTATATACTTTTTGATACTTTTATTATTTGACCCACAGTTAGGTTGATATAAATAAAATAAATAAACAGACAATTATCATAAAAAATACATAGAATGGAACAGCTTTTTTAAATTTCACTATTGGTCCTATACCAAAAGTTGGTAATATTAATTTAATAAAAAGAACGATCTATACAAATATGTCTCTTGTTCAACTAAACAACAGTAACGTAACAGTAACGTTTTTCAGCTGTGTATTTTTATGTGTGTGTAAATTCGTCTCTGATGGCAGTGTTGTGTATACCTTTAATAGGCATATGTCTAAGAACACGACATTTTACCTTTATTTGTTTATGTTGCTGTATGCTGTTGGTGTATTAATTAAATAAAATAAAAATTTATAAGGTATATTTGTCTTTCCCAGGCGGCTGGAAGGCGTCACCCACAGTCAGAAGCTGGTCAACGGCAGGTATTCAGCTGTAGCCATGATCACGCTCAGGGACGCGGACCTGCCTACACCGGCTGAGTTCATCTGCATGTTAAGGATACCACAAGCCAATTATGTAGTCAGAAAAGAAGCTATTTATTATCCGGGTAAGTCGCCTGACGATTATAAAATTTAAAAGTTATCTATCTTGAATATTTGTATACAGGCTGTAACGAAAAGGTGAAATAAAACTTTAAGGGGTTATTCTACGGCTAAATTACATCAACTTTTTCTATGGGACCAACATCGAAATCTTAAAAAAAAAATTGACTTTTCCATACAAACTGATGCCAGCTGACTGGCTGGATTTAGATGTTAGTCCCATAGAAATTAGCCGTAGAATAACCCCTTAAAGTTTTATTTCAACTTTTCGTTACACCCTGTATATATAAAAATGTTAAACATAGCAAGCTAAAGTGGCAGTCAGCCACATCTGTCACAGAACCGGTGAAAAGTGGAGAAAACGGCTTCTGTAGTAGAGACAACGTATAACGTGGTGTAGGACACCTCCAGCTCGATGGACCGATGACGTTAGGAAGATGATTGGCGATGGCTGGTTGAAAAAGCCGGAGATCGTACCCTTTGGTGCTCTTTGGGGGCTTACGTCCAGCTGTGGACTGCAATAGGATGAGATGATGATGAGAAAATATTATCAATTTTATGTATTGTAATTATCTATGTAATGCAAGGGTTATTACCAAGTCATCGTCATCATCATCATTTCAGTCATAGGACGTCCATTGCTAAACATAGGCCCCCATGGAATGACTTCTAAATTGGCCGGTTGGAAGCGGCCTGAATCCAACGGCTTCCTGCAACCTTCTTCTTGGTTTGTCCACCTTTTGGGTGGGTCAATATGTGTTTCCGAAATATTAGAACCTTAATAAACAATTTATACTAAGATAAAACACGAATCTACTTCTAATGTAAGACACAAGCTAGTTAGTAGTTTATTTTTGTTCGACATACGGCAAAAAGAATTAGATACAACTTGCATGACCTTTGACTAAAAGCTTTCTGGTACTCTGAAAGTTCGTATAACAGACTACATAAAGAGTTTCTAAGTGATTCGATTAACTATATAATAAATAAAGATACAGAAAGCTCACTCCAGCTTGAATCTGACTAAGCCGATCTAATTGCAGCGCATAACAAATATTTTTTACATCTAGGAGGACAAAATATGGCGCATGTTCTAGAAAAATCTATCAAAATGTTGTTTCTACCTTAATTTTAGTTTTTTTTCATTTTCATTTTTCATTTATTCATAAACAATATGCATTGTGTTTGAATATTTTACATAATTTATAATAGACATGCATGCAACTAAATAACTAAAAATCTTCTACGCTATACAGACACCTTTCCAATAGAATTTTAAATACGTTAAACCTAGTCTCTAGTTTTAATTCTTCTGGCAGTTTGTTTAAAAGCGTTACAGCTCGATTACGTGGACAATGTTTCACAATTTTGAGGCTAGGTATGATATTTCTCTTCAGGTTTTTTTTCCGAGTATTGCGCCTCTCATGCACTTCTGTTTCGTATCTATCTTTATGCTTAACAAGGTCAGTTAACAAAATGTATAAATAGAGGCTAGGAACCGTCATGATGCTGAGCCTTTTAAAATAGTCGACGCATGATTCCCAAGGGGGGATACGAACCATAGCACGAATGGCTCTTTTCTGGATAATGAATTACTTTTCCATGTTATATTCATAGCTAAAGCCCCAGAATTTTATACTACTTCGTAGTCTGGATTCCACGAGTGCATGATAAACAGTCTTAAGATGCTCCAACGACAGCTCCTCTCTTAAACACCGTATAGCATAACAAGCTGAACTAACCTTTGACTCTATGTCCTTTAATTCAGGTTTCCAGTTTAGATAAGCATCAATTTTAACTCCCAAAAAAGTTACTTCAGTCGTCGGCTCGATCATTTTGCCTGCTATTTCGACTTCCAATGAGTCTTTATTACGAGCAGTTGTTTTAAACAGGATTATGTTTGTCTTCTTAGTGTTAAGAACAAGGTTGTTAGTCTGAAACCAATTATTAAAACTCTTCAGAGCATTATTGACATTAACGTTCAGCGTTTCGATATCCTTTGCGTGAACTACGGCGTTTGTGTCATCAGCGTATGCAATTACATCTATATTCTCCATTGTATTGTATATGTAGTTAATAAGGTCATTCGTATATATTATGAAGAATATTGGTCCCAATATAGAGCCTTGTGGCACCCCGCGTGTCACCTGTGAATATTCCGATTGTGTCCATTTGACGTGAGGGCCCGTGTCGTTATACACTTCTACATACTGCCATCTGTCACTCAGGTATGATGAAAAGAAGGCCAAAGATTCATCTCGCGCACCGTAATGTTCCAGCTTTTTGAGGAGTAGTGAATGATCAACTGTGTCAAAGGCGGAACTCAAGTCTAGAAATATTCCGGCTAGCCTCAGCTTTCCGTTCACTTTGGTTAATATATCATCCATTAAAGTGTCAACTGCATCCGCTGTGCCAACACCTGTCCTATATCCGAACTGCCTCTCATTCAACATATGATTCAAGTTTAAATGGGAGACTTCTTGTTTTAATTATATGTTCTCTAATATTTTAGATAACGTGGCCAGTAAGGATACTGGTCGATAGTTAGCCGCTTCAAACTTACTGCTCTTTTTGTAGATTGGACATATCTTTGCAATCTTAAACTGTTTGGGAAAAAATCCACTGCTAATACAATTATTGAAGAAGGACGCAAGAGGCTCTGCTAAAATATCTATGTTGTCTTTGATGATATGAATGGGAATTTCGTCATATCCGGTGGATCTTTTGTTTTTCATCTTTTTCACTATCTTTTCTATTTCTGATTTGTTTGTCTTCCTTATCTTTAGAACTCTGTCAACCCTAGTTGTATTAGTTTGCAATAATAAAAGCGCATCTTGGTGACTTTTATGTCTATCATCTCTATGGTCAAATGGTTTCAAAAATATGTCTGCTACTTCATTAGGGTCGTCTGTAATTTTATTGTCGATTTTTAAAGTGTTTCAGTTGTAAACAGATTTTATCGATACTAAAGGGTGCGGTTAAAAATATAAATAAGCAGTTTTCTTAATCACTAAATCAAATTAAATTAAATCGTTTATTTGCTTTAAACAGGTGATTACAGAGCTCCGAAGATTATAATACAGATTTATGTTGCTTTAGACATATTTAGCCATAATCTATGACATGCAAAAATAAAATAAAATAAAAGTAGTTATTACAAAATATTAGAAGTCATTTCTACGCATCATCTAAATATAACTCAGGTCAATTTTGTGTTTGAGAACTCATCCACCGAATAAATAGTATTTTTTATTAGCCATTCTTTTCTATTTGACCATTTCTTTCTATATCTCGTTGCTATAGACTTGGACATCTAGGCCCACTGTATACGTATAATAAAAACTGTACTGTATTATAAAATCTCTGTTGTATTCATAACGTCAGATATTTCATAATTTACCAAAATGAACTTGTTGAAAGAGGGTTAATAAGTTTATTCAGCTATTTTATTTTAATGAAAAAGTCGGAAGCTGTCTACAAAATTGAACGGATTTCTTTATCACCCGTCGCAAAAACGACTTATGAATAGGATCCCCAGTTTTTATAAGGAGACAAAGAATTAGACGAGCGCGAGGCTATCCCTACATTAGACAACTAAAGATGGTTTGTGAATACACTTCTATTTTTTAATTAAGGGGTGATTGTTTGATGAAAGTGTACGTATTATTTTCCCTGGAAACGATGTACAATCATTTAGAAAAAAAGGCTATCCTATATTTAGCATAGTAAGCAACAATTCCGCGTCCACCTATGTTCAGCAGTGGATGATGATGATAAATAAAGAGGTGTAATAAGTTATAAAAGTTAATTATATCTATATACAGAGTGTCACGAAAAGGTGAAATAAAACTTTAAGAGGTTATTCTACGGCTAAATTACATTAACTTTTTCTATGGGACCAACATCGAAATCTCAAAAACGAAAATTGACGTTTCCATACAAACTGATGCCAGCTGGTCGCGTTTTAGTATGGGAAAGTGTTTTTTTTTTGCGAATTCGATGTTGGTCCCATAGAAAAAGTTGATTTAATTTAGCCGTAGAATATCCCCTTAAAGTTTTATTTCACCTTTTCGTTACACTCTGTATACATAAAAACTAAGTCGGGTTAGTTACACCACTTATAAGTCAAGAATGGCTGGGCCGATTTTTATGATTTGTGATTTTTTGTATTTGTCTCTGTCCCAAATAGCAGAACTATAAAAGCATCGAAAAATTCATCAAAAAAAAACGAGGCGGTAAATAGGACAGCATGAATTCGTTTATGACACGATGCATTTTAATTTACTTATCTAAACTTTATTGAATAGTCTGGCAACATCCAAACTTTAATTTATATTGTCTCGTTTACGCATACTTGATAAGTTAATTGATATTTGGAGCATCATCATCATCATCTTAGCCATATGACGTACACTGCTGAACATAGGCCTCCCCCAATGACTTTCATTTAGGGAATACTCGCCTGCTAATACTGCCACCCTTGGCAAGCGGGTTGGCGAGCGCAGTTTTTATAACAATTCGCACGCAGACGCTGCTGCCCGTCTCATGCCACAGGAATTAGTCGCCTCTTACGACACGCCTCCTGTTATCGATAAAAAGGGTATTCTCCACACAGCACTATACGTACACATACAATTACATAACTTAAGGCGTATTAACTTCAAATTTTACAGCCAAAAGTCAAATGAAAGCTGTTTATTTATTTAAACCAAGCAGTTCAACCACTTTATAAGTTAGCGAACGTTATTAATGCGGGGCGGAGAAAAGAATAGGAGGGGGGGGGGATATTTTTTAACGTGGAAGCATGAAAATAACAATTTCGAGGAAATAATTTGAGAGAGGGCCATTTAAGCTTTTATCAGGGCTAACTTTGTGTACGCAGCTATCTAAATTGTAGAGCGAGATGAAACATTTCCTGCCACCATTCCTCTTGAATAATTTTATGGTTCGTTAACTCCATTGTGGTCGGAAAAAACGCGGTTTAATAGAATATTGGGGCACTATACATATAATGCAGCAGGCTCACCCTCCAATGGGTATAAAAAACTGTTAACGGTGACTAGATACCGGTTAACGTCTTGTGACAGGTGACCCAAGAATCTAATCCGAATTTAATAGCATAAATAGACGATCGAATTTGGTGCGGCAAATATTAGGTCCTTTCGTATGAAATTGCCGATACTCAATACTGGCAACTTTAACATCAAATAACTTGCGTTTGATTAGGAATTCCAAATTCAAATTTATTTCGAAACTAGCTGTTCCGGCGAACTTCGTATCGCCCCTACACGCTTTTTTTTCGTTAATATTTCCATGTTTTTTGTAGTTATTCTACTATTCGAGGCAGACACAAAATTAACAAATCAAAGATCATAAAAATCGGTCCAGCCGTTCTCGAGTTATGAATGGTGTAACTAACTCGACTTTATTTTATATATGTAAGATAGATAAAACCAGAAAAACATTGTTTTAATTTCGTTTTTCTCCGTAATTAGGTAGCGCTCGCAACAATAATGAGTACCTAGCTAACAATGCAAAACGTAACGTAACGTGTGGCGCGTTCAATGTTTAAACACAGTCTGACTCACCGAGCGGTTCGGTGCGTTGTACACACGAACGGATTTGGTTCGGAGCATACCAAATTCGATCGAACCGACAAGACAAAATATTGATAATATACCCAAATCAATGTACTTATTTATGCTTTAAGACTCAAATAGTCAGCGAAAATCGTCGCTGGTCCATACATATTGTACATGCAAGAAGAGTTCCGGCATCTAGCCGATCGACAAAAGTTTTAGGTCGCTTAGGATAGGATTAGGATTGTGGTATTATTATTACATATCACAGGACGTCTACTGCTGAAGATAAGCCTCCAACAATGACATTATAATTGTCCTTTACAGGATTTTTTTAAATAAAAACTATTCTAAATTCTTATTAAAATTACCTCTAGACATCTTAACTTGAACAATTATTCGTCATTTTAATTGTACTAATTATGTGAATGAATTAATTAATAATAAAGGATTTGAAATATTGACTTTAGTAACAGCTTTTGTTTAAATATGGTAATGCTGGCAAACTATCTGTCATTTTTATATTAAGCTTAAGTGTGTTGTGCAAGAACTATTTTATTACCTACGTGTTGTGGTGCTGCTTTTGATGTAACATCTTTTATTCTGTATCTATTTTAAAAGCCAAAAATAAATTAATTATTACTCGTATTATGAAATAGCTGACCCGACAGATTTTTTCTTGTCCAAAATTTACTGTTTACGTAAATGACGTTTGAAAACTGTCAACTTAATTAGTAGCAAAAATCCCATAGAATAAAAGCACTTTCTGTTTTTCTTTAGTTTTTTTATTTACAAACATAAAAAAACGGTTCCAACCATTTTGAGCCTATTATTAAAACACTATAATATAACTGAATAGAGCTTACTCAATATAACTCAATTGTGAAATCGGTGAGGGAATCAGCACAAACATTTTTTTAGGTGTTCCCCCTCGGCTACTTAATGAAAAGTCAACAAGGAATAGTTCCAAAGTTTCGGGAGCTTTTACCTTGTTATTGGACGAGGGATTATTATGATTGATTTTCCGTTTTATTTCTCTGACGCGACGTTATGACAGGATTCGTTCTGTTTGCGAGAAAACTATTGGTGGTTGTGATTGTGAATTGATAGGTCCGGGTTCAGGAAGGATTTGAATCACTTATCTCAATTAAGGTCCAGATGACTCTTTCTCTTCCGAGCGAATTAAAAGGGACAGATTATAAACTTTAAAACTGTCTAATTAAAGTGAGTTAACTTTCGTCTTTTTGATGATCTCTGTAGCTGAGAGGCGAGCATACTGTACTTGGGGTCGCTGTCTCTGAAATTCCGGGTTCGATTCCCGATCTGTTAATGTAAAAAAACAACTTTTCTAAATTGTCTCGGGTATGAGTGTTGTGGTACCGTCATTGTTATGTGATTTATGTAACATCATAAGATCAGAGCAAGGTTGTGATGTTGTCCAAGAGTTATTAATTATTGTACATAACATATTGCACAAATGTAGTTTGTGGCGGAGTAGAAAGTACCTGAGTTATTTAAAAAAAATGCATGATATAACTTACATTGTACAGGTCACCCGAAACGTTAATTGTAATTCGATGGATTTTCA
The DNA here is from genome assembly GCA_963576865.1 of Anania hortulata. NCBI lineage: Eukaryota > Metazoa > Arthropoda > Insecta > Lepidoptera > Crambidae > Anania > Anania hortulata. The sequence goes on from OY756394.1 coordinate 3,023,650, forward strand.
ACCTTAAGACCAATACATAAATATCAATATTAATTGAGAATATTTGTTGTTTCTACTGATTGTACATAAGAGTATTAATAAACTAATGTAATACTACTACTAATGTAATAAACAATATTATTTATAACATATACACTTCATGAAATATGTAAGACATTTCATTGTTCAATAATGAAGAATCAGCTAGAAGCGGCTTACCCATTATTTTCTTAACAATCTTGAATATCATAAGTTGACTACCTTGTTCTCTTTTGTACCCGCTATTCGTCTCAGTCCCATATATCACGTTCCTACTTTTGTCTGTATTTCCATAGAAAGTTTCAGTTTATCAGACTGTCAACTCGCTCCCTCCCTTAGGTGTGTGGCGTAATTTATGGAAGCCTCCAAAAAGTGAATAGGAAAGGGAAACACGTCTAAAAATAATGGGTATTCTTAATCTTTGCCCTTAGAGCTAGAGGAAAACTTTTTGTTTGTCTTTGTATAGCGTGAGTAATAACGTAATACAATTTAGGAGACTTACTCAGACACTCTTCCCGTTTCTAGTCAGACTACGCTTGACCATGACCCTAGATACAGTATATATACAAGAATACATTGCAAAAGGGTGCCAAATCTTTAGGAGTGGCTTAGAATCAGTAATTTAAATACTGTGCAAAAAAAAAAATTTTTTTTTCATATTTAATTATCCCTATCCGCTGTTAAAAATCTTACGCGTAGACAATTTAACTCATTCTTGAAAAAAATACACCGTATGTGCACTGCGTAAGGTCCCTGTTGGCTTGCCGTACCTACGCCTCTGATGAATGACCGCGCGGCTTACGCGCTTTTTTTTCGTAAAATACGATAATTAAAAATAATAACGATTAACACGCTTTTTTATATTCTTTTCTAAATCCTATTTTTTAAATCTGGCAATGTAACCCTGTATTCTATACAGTAAGGTAACCCGCCTGTCAAGGGTGGCAAAAATTGGCAACCCCCCCTCCTCCCCTCAAAAAATATATTGAAATATTAATTGAAAAAACAATTAAAAGATGCTAATTCTATTCCTTGTATTTTTAATCACTTGACCGATTTAATTCGTTTGAACGTCGATTAATATTCCAAATTAATAGCTATAAACAATGCATAGGGTTTTTTCAATTGAACAATAGGCTAGTTTCCTGGGTCAAAAAAAGGTTATTCTATTTAGTCTGTCAGTTAGACTATTAAAAAATATTGGACCCATATTTTGTCTTTTGTCAACCAAACAAAAAATTACGAAGATAAAGCGCATCAAAGTCAGCACGTGACGTGACGCCTTGCTGAAAAGTGTCGCAAGGCGTGACGTTACGCGGAACTTTGACAGGCTATATCTTCATAATTTTTTGTTTGATTGAGAAAAGAAAAAATACGTGCCCAATATTTTCTGTTGATCCAACCGACAGACTAATTAATTTTTTTTAGGAAACTAGCCCATTGCTTCCATGTGATAAGTATTATTTTCCCCAATTTTGGCTACTTATCTTACTTCTTCTTACTTATCTAGACGAGAACGACGACGCAGCGAATGTCGTAACAGCCACGTGTTATTGTGCGTTAAGTTACTACACAATAAACGTTGTTTGAGTGTTACGTAAAACCCCTTAATTCTGATAATAATTGAAACTCAATGGATTTTTGCAAACAGGCCTTAATAGGGATCTTTTGTCCCTTTCACTCGTATACTCAACTACACCAGAAGGATTGTAATGTTATTTTAGTAGCTGTATGTTCCTCTATGTTTAAATCTACTAATTACCGGATTCTTACCCTCTGCCTCCTTATTGTAGTATGTAGCTCACTTCACCCCAATAGCACCTAGTACATAAGTATGCACGCCTAATTATGAGACATTATACTGGATCATTAGACAGAACAACAGTGTTTCCTTTACGCAACGGTCCCAACCTTACATTATCTTAAGTCAGATCTTGTGAAATATTTTTCTTGTAGTGTTTGTTATAAAGTTAAATATTAAATTTCTTGTTCACAGGGCCCATAAGCACAACACCAGAAATGCCGACAGCAGCCGACATGCAACTAGCGGCAGCAGTCGGAAGATCTAAAGGTAAACACTAGAATATGTACTCACTTGCCTTCTATGCAACCTACTGACTTTTAAAAAGGTCTTTTTAGAGGACTGACTGTCCTTTAAAAATACTATAATTAATCTTTGAAAATATCAGTGTCTTATATTGCGATTGGCGACAGAGGGTACAGTAGAATCCGTTTATAATGACATCGAAGGGAATCGACAAACACGTCATAATAGCCGGACGTCATACAAAGCGGTTTGTGAAAAAAAAAACATTTTTATGTATGTATTTCATTTAATAGAGAAACATAGTAACTAATGAAATCAAAATTGCACGTTTATTACGTACACATTATACACATACAAGTGCGTCAGTCAGTAAGCGTCAATTCTTCACTGAGATTCAAAACAAAAACGAGCCACGTGCCGAACTTCGTCGGGAATCAACGAACATTACCGAAGGTGTAAACATGATTCTTTGCACTGTCGGTCATTATAACCGGACATAATTTATTAAAAGTGGGTCATAATAAGCGACATGTCACTATAAGCGAAGTCATTATATCCGACTTTTTTATAAAGAATTTTATATGAAAACCAAACTTCGTAGTGTAATTATGTCATAATAGGCGGTTGGTCAATATAAGCGGCGTCATAATAAACGGATTCTACTGTATTTATTTAGCTTTATTTCCAAACATGGATAGGAATCGAGTTTTTACCTACATTGGGTAAATAGATTCCGTCGCCCATCGCTAGCCACTACAAATTTAGTTTCGGTCTAGATAATTGGTGTGATTGTGAAAACAATTTATTTATTATTATTTTAAAAGAAAATTACAATAGGCTATTTTACCAATTTTCGAAATTGAGTTTAGTTTGTTGGCAATGTTTTAATGAGTCCCTAGAATTTTATTATTTTATTTTATTTTTTAAAACTTTTTTAAAAACTCTAAAAATCATTTTAAAACGCCCGCGCAAACGCAGTCGGCCGTAATGCACCATTTAGTGACGTCACAATATAGCAGAATATCCATTGAGTTATAGAGTGCTAGAAGAGGCATGTCAAAATACGTCCACCGTCCGGCACACTGCTCATACAGTTGTGCGAGGGTAGTCCGAAATCTTGCTTCGAGATGTCAGTTTCAGTAAAACTTAACTCATTGGTGACGTGCTGTCATGGCGGCTAGTGTTTTCGATTTAACTTTGAGAGTGAGAATGAAACTTTTACAGTAATCCTTTGTTATTTTAAATGAATGTCAGTTTGTTTCGGTTTCATATGTCACAAATTATGTTAATAAATTTTTGTTACCAGTAAAATTACGCCTAAAGCCTATTACGAAACTAACGACACACTAATTGCCTTGGTCTCAAAGTAAAGTAGGTATTAATAACATCCTTGTGTTACGAGATACTAAACAATTAATTTGTATAAGGGCATTTTAATACCGAAAACAACTATTAGCTAATATTGACCCGAAACGAGTGTCGAACCTGCGACATTGCGTTCAAGGTGAGTTACTGCACCACTACGCCAAACGATCGTCTGTAGTTTATGTAATGATACTACATTCATTCAACTTTAAACAGGGAATGGTCAAATTGGGTCTGAAGCTTACATAAAAAAACTTATTGTCATTTCTAGTTCTAAGGTACACGCAAATTTGATAAACTTTTTAATCTCTTTAAGAACCTTTGCTTGGGTTTAACGATTATTATCATTAGATTACTTTTGCAACAAAACTAAATCATCCCGGGGATCCCTTAGGACCGCGATTACGGTACTTGCAATAATCAAGCGGAGATAAGAAGTCCTCATTAATTTCATCCAATTTTCCGGGATAGGCTCTAGTTGGATTAGGATGGCCCTTTGCGAACACGACATTATTCCTGTTATCCTTATCCAGATTGACATGTTACATATTATTGCAATATATTACGAATATTACGTTGTTTTTATAACAGTCTATAGCCGTTTACATTTGCGATGTCATTTACTTTACGAGCACTTGGATGGATTAGTTCTAAAAGTCACTAAGTCCATTTTCCTTGTTTTGTGATTGACTTGAGAGCATCATTTTTTTTTAAAGGAGTAGGTCACTAATTAATAACAAAATATAGAAAAATACAACAATGCTTTATTTGGTATCCTTCAAAGAGACGTTTTATAAAAATATATATCTCAGTTATTATCTTAGAGTAATTTTATTGAAAAACGGGTTTTGTCAACATATAGAGAAAACAACGGAGATTATCTTTTGACCTGGCAATATTAATATCAATAAAAATGGAGTTAGTGACTTTTAGAACTAAGCCATCCACTTTCTTCAGTAATAATGCTAAATATGTCATTACAGTAGAAAATTCAGTAAAATACATTGCAAGTTTGTTATTTAACGTGTAATAATATTATTTTATGTCTGATGATTACCAACAAAACTCGATTCAAAACAAAAAGCTATCAATAATATCCATCACATTACAAAACCTCTCCTAATGGCTTGCTGTTAATGTGCGATAAAATTTTATAAAAAGAAAAATATCTTCGCTGGACCAACCTCAATAGCTCGCTCCTTTCAAATGGTGTCAATTTTACTTTTCCAATTAGAGCTGTAATTAAAAGATAGACAATAGGTTTCAGATTAAATTTCAACGTCTAAAAGCACAGCTTAGACGTTCTCGTTAAATGAAAGATTGCAGTAGATGGAATAGAATACAGGTTCGAATATCCTATTTCTCTATTTGCAGAAATCTGTTCAGATAAAACTGTTAAAAACATCTTTTGCGGGAATTAAAAGTTAATCTGAAATGTGCGACAATTGACTATGTTTTTTTTGCAGTAAAATAATATTAAGTACAGACAAACAGGTCGTCAACCTACCACAAAACTTAAAATTTTCTCAACTGATAATATTGATCTCTAGCTTCATGTCCGACTTAAAGTAGAACATCGGTTCAATGACCTTTAACTTTTTGGGTAGGTTGAAAAATTCCCGCTTAATTGAACTAGAACTCGTAAAAAGGATGCAGGATTCGTTTAATTAAATTCATTTGTTTCAGGGGCGATCATTTACAAGGCGATCACAATGCTGCTACTACCATGCCTGATTCTCGTGGTTATATCTTAAGGAGACAAACGTGTCAGGTAAGTCAGAAGAATGGTAATTCCTAAAGACATCTAAAACTCATTAAAATTACGTATACCGTTTTCTGTTAGACCATAAATTTTACTCACCACTTCTTCAGAGATGGGTCTTAATACACACACAACATTAATAAAACTGTTATTAAAAATAATGTCATTTCAATGATGTTTTTTCCTTGAGTTCTAAGTTAAATTGTTACTAATACTATATGGGCCAAGCCTGAAATAAATTTTGAATTTAAAATTACACACATTTGCAGCAGAAATAAAATTTAATGACCTTATTTAGATCTAAATAAATCTTACTACACCCCGTTCTGTGCGTTAAAGCACCTAGTCAAATGGAATCCCCTGGATTCTCAGAAAAAGTACGACCATCCTTTTGATCTTGATAGGTTATAGAGACCAGATTATCCTGGTGGTACCTAAATGAAACCCACCTTTATTGGCAATAGTGACGTAAGTTACTTATTCTATGATTATTTACAATGAGGGTAATAAAAAAATATTGTTTCAGGTACTTTAAATGGTGAAGAGTTAAAACTTGTGCTAATTAAGTTTCAAGTGGACGGTTCCCTACTCTAGTCAGACCCAAAGTGAAAATGCAAGAACTCTCACAAGGATGAACTTTAAGTACAGATTCTAATGTTGTCATGCAAAACCGAAATAGCTTAATCGTGTATTCTTTAAACATTACCAAATTCTATGAAATTTAAGTCGTAGTTATCGAATTGTACAGATATTATATGAATTTCATATAACAATATTTTTCTTAAATTATTAAACCAATGATAGTTGATAATTTGTAAATAATTTTAATGACATTGTAAATACAAAATTGGTGGAAGTAGATAGTTATGCTGAATGGCCTAATAGTGTTGGACGTTGTTTTAGCTAGAATCTGTGTAATTTATATATTTAATTAATTAGTCTTTGTTTGATTTTTACTTTAATAAATGACTTAATTGTTGTTATTGTTACTTATATGAGAGCTATGCCAACTATTATAAATAATTTATTATGTATTAACACATGAAAAAATTCGACAGTTAAGCTAATTTTGGAAGAGCAGTCTTCTGAATATCGGAGAGATGTTCGATTCGCACCTGATGCAGTCGATTTTTTTCAAGTTAATTCATTTTTTATAGATTAAAATATTGTATTAGAATTTATTATTTATGTCATTCTAGTTAAAAAGCGTCCAAAGATAGGTAGTAAGCCTACTCATTTAATAGCTTTGTTGCTTTTTGTCAAAAATGATCTTAATTGAATAAGGTAATATGCTCGATCAAGTAAGCCAAACAAAAAAAAACAGTTTGGATTATTCTTTACTACAGAACTATTTAATTTAAAAAAAGTGTGGTAGAGTAATGGCGTATCTGCAAAAAGAAGAAAAATTGTTATTTACTGTTGACGGTATTTCATTTTTAATAATATGAGTGGAATACAAAATAATTATTACTTAATAACCCCCGGATTCAAGAGATATTTAATACCTAAATTTAATAATTGCCGAATCGGGTAAATACTACGTTGAAACATGAATACTCTTTAAGTATAATTAATTTATAATTCAAGTGTGTTTAACGAAGTTTCCCTAATTATTTTAGTAAAATATGTATTATTACGATATACGTATAAACTGTACAAATTTTCTAAAAACGTTTCATTATTTAGAAGGGGAGATCCCTTTCCAAACAGGGTATCGTGTTTAGTTTAAATTATCATTTTAATTAATGTCACAGTTCGATATAACTTTGGACAATATTCTATTTATTTATGCCCTTATTCGTAAACTTATTTTATATTAAATGTTGTAGGTATTATGGTAACTATTTGCTTTCCAAAACAATAATAAAAAAGAGCATTAAATGTTTATAATAAAAAATTACTGTTAGGTAGAAAGAAGAAAATTTGTTCATGAATAAGGGCGGATGTAAATAATTGTAAGAAATTTGTATGACCCTAGATTGTAAGTTATTTAAGTTTTTATTTATGTAAGAAAATATTACATTTGCTGTGCATACTGCCGTTTATGGATAAGATCCAGTCAAGACTTTTATTGTGAGATTTCTTAAAATTAAATAAAACGGATCGTTGTGTAAAATAAAATTGTTTTATTTCATACCGCGCAATGTAAATAGCGAACAAATACGACTCACTTCACACTTTCACTTTTTACCAATAAATATTAAGTTCGAAATTTATTGAGATATAACTAGATAAATTTAGATAAAACATAATTTACTTTTGGTGTTAAATTAAGATATATAAAATAAAATCGGGTTAGTTACACCATCTATAAGTCAAGAACGGCTAGACAGATTTTTCGGATTTTTAATTTGTTGAATTTGTCTCCGCTCCGAATAGCAGAATAACAATGAATACACGGAAATTTTCACGAAAAAAAAGGAGCGGTATGAAGTTCGCCGGGACAGCTAGTTTATTATAAAAAACAGCGCTAAAATCATTTTCCGAATTATTTCTTATAACCACGCTAATCGGACCAATTAGCTAGCGAAAATGTGCTTTAAGAGTAATAATTACAATAATACTAAATAAATAGTACATTGCTAATGATTTGGACGGTTATATTTATTAAAATGACCCAACCTCGAAATCCCCTGAAATCCCTGACTATGACATTGTGTGGTACAAGTTGATGAAACGGAAAAGTATAACATGATTTTTAGTTAGTTAGGTAGCTGCTTGGTTAAAACAGAAAAGGATGCCAAGATGCAAACGAGCCAGCAGCATCAAATAAGTATTTGGGGATATGTTGCTAAAGTCTAATATCCCGGATAAATTAAATTAAATTAAATTAAATTATATTTATTTCAAAAAATTGATTCTCATAGTTACATAGTTACATTACATTAAATTATTAATATCAAAAACCACACATAAGCTAATTAAATTAAATTAAATTGAACTAGATTTTGATTAAAATGATCACAAAAACATCACATAGGTCGACACAAAAACATTTCATTTAGGATTTTTACAATACACATCACTTATTATCAATTTAATTTATTAAATGTCACATATAATAATCCTGCAACTTTCATACACAGATAGTACAGTTTTATTTTTGCTATGTCTTATGCGGACCATAAATGAGGCGGCTCTTTTTCTCATAATAGAAAAGAAGTCGTCAACCCTATTCTCGGCGAACATGCCAGACGCACTGCACCGCCAGGGCAGGTTCAGCATGGCTCGGAACGCGTTGTTATACTGCACGCGTATCGCGTGGAAGGCTCGTTGCGAGAAGTTATTAAACTAAATCGGCAAAATATTAACAATTGTCCCTATTGATAATATAATTTCTATTGTATCTCGTTTTGATATTGTTATGCTGTGGGTTAAGATTCCGTAACAAAAAAATAACGAATCAAAAGTAGAGAAACATAATCTAACTTAAAAAAGTGGCATGGTAGCTGAAAATCACGGTGCGTTTACTAAACCAAACAGATATCAGTACATTTCAATGGTTTTAGATTGTCAACGGACATCTTAATTGCTACTATAATAATTAAAAGATGTTCCTGTTTACTTAACTCATTGAATACATTTTCCACATGGCGTTATTAGGGATTCGATGTAAAATACACTCAAAATCTCTTTTCGTTTTTATTTTGCCCCATGGCTATAACAACCCAACCTCGTTAATGTTAATACCTTGCTGTCTTTTGTGAAATTTGAACCCAAAGAGGGTTAATACTGCTTCTACTAAAGAATCCCGCTTCAAAAGCGTTTTTAATACCCATCGACAAACCGCTTTGTTTTAAAGAATTATTTAGATAGGTTAAGTTTAAGTTAGTTGTAAAAAATGACAATTTTAATATAAATCTGTGAAAAACTGCACAGTCAAGGCTTTGTATTTATAAATGTAGCAAATGAGGATATCTATATCATCATCATCACATCAGCCATAGAACGTCCACTGCTGCACATAGGCCATTGACTTTGATCATTTGGATTTGGATCATTGTCTTCCAGATTGGTCGGTTCGACCTGCATTCGGCGTCTTCCTGCAATCTTTACCAGGTCGTCTGTCCACCCAGCGACTTTTGTTCGTTTACGTATCTCCTCAATTTTGCAAGGCAACACCGAGCAAGCCCTTTCCATAGCTATATATTTATAGATAAATATTTTTAAAATATTTAAATCTCGACTTAAATTGATAATTAAACATTGCCTTTTTAAACAAAACAAATTGCAAAATGCAACAGATAATATAAATATTATTATTGGCTGCATTTTAGCATTGCCTCTACTTAATATTTAGCTACAATTTAGACACAATAATAATATCATCAATATATACGTTTACCTGTTTCCAACGGTATCAATAGAAATAGAAAAGTAATCGCCATCAAACTTTTATAGGGTCAATCAATCAAACAGAAGGCATGACTCCGCAGGAATTAGAAAACATTTTCGGATGCATTAGACCATTCCCGCGAGTTTCGGACTCTACTCTGAATAATAGATATGCCGGCCTCACTCCCGGACGAATTACCAGCTAAATTATTGAGCACGCCACCTCTGACCGTTGGCATGGGAAATAAATCGACTCAACTGCTTTCTTGGAGAAGTAAGTCAAATGAAAGTTCCGAATTGATTGACGTGCGGCAATTCAGTTGATCGATCTACGCCCTAAACGTGGGAGATACAAGTTTTTCATGCCTTCGTTGGCCTCGTCGGCTAATGTGGAGATGCTCGGCCTCAAAGCAAGTGGTTGAAGATCAATCGATTAGATAGTTCTACAAGTATTTTCTAGGGCATTCACTAGCTTATCACTGTCAGCCATCGTTAGTGCTATATTTTACAAAACTACTTTCATTACAATTTTATGGTTAATCTTACTTTATTCTATTTTTTTTTCGAAATTCTTAATCCAAACTTATGAAACAAGTTAGTGAATTTGACGCTAAATACAATGTGACTAAATAACGCAAGGAATGTAAATACTTAACATTTAAACTAATCAAATTCTATGAATCCGCACATGTTAGATACCTAAATCCTTTTGTTTTGTGAATTTGTGGCAAAATAGCTGACGCATAAATGGATTCTCAAAATGTATTTGTTCCAAATAATGGGATTTGAAGCTGCGTTTGTGTCAGAAAGCTTAATGACTGACCTAACCGAATTTACTGTCCAGTGCTTTTAGGTATGTTTCGACATCAAATGCGTGAATGTCAATCAAAGCGGTGATTTCATATTGCCAGATCAAAAATGCTAATAAACGTTTTCTTTGATTGAGGTTTGAATTCATGGTGACATTGGTAGATTCAGACCGATTATCTATTCGTCCTATAAATTTAATTTGGGGATGTTTGGATGCTAACTATAAACAGTTAAAATTTGTAGCAGGGCATTGCGTTTTTACGTAACTTAACTTACTTATAGAATAACCAGATTTGGTCGTTAATGGATTTCTTGTTTATCTTTTTAAATTAATAATAACTGCTTCTGCTTGACCTCAATCTGACCTAACGTAGACTGTAGACCTAACCTGACCTAATGTGGGCTACATCATTTCTCAAAGAGGTTACTTATTTTAAATAGATACGAGAACCAACAACTACATTATAAATTAGTTTCATTAATATTATGATAGGTGTAGCATAATACCTCTTCTAATATTCAGTACAGAATCGCTTCCATATTTCACAGGCAATATCGCGAGACTAGTTTGTGAATGAAAATATTTCATATCCAAGTATGATATGGCCCACCGCTTACAATTCAGAGCGAGGCAGTCACTTCTACGTGAGCGAAGCTTACGCACTCACCTGTTTACACGGATAAAATTTTACTAGAAACTTCTACATTTTTTAAACTTATTGGTAGGTATTTCTACTTCATATCAAGGAAAAAAAATACTTGAAAAAAAGCGAATGTGAATGCAAAAAATACAAAAAGTTTAAATTTATTTTACATGAGTAGTAAAAAGTATACAGTGTGTAACGAAAAGGTGAAATAAAACTTTAAGGGGCTATTCTACGGCTAAATTACATCAACTTTTTCTATGGGACCAACATCAAAATAAAAATAAAAAGTTTCCATACAAACTGATGCCACCTGGTCGCGTTTTAGTATGGGAGTGTTTTTTTTTTGTTGCGATTTTGATGTTGGTCCCATAGAAAAAGTTGATGTAATTTAGCCGTAGAATAACCCCTTAAAGTTTTATTTCACCTTTTCGTTACACCCTGTATATGTAATCTATATTAATCTTACTATCGGATACCGGTAGGTATAAGCTTAATAGAAAGTACATAAAACAATTCCACGATAGTTAGATAACATGATAAGAAACCTACACTTATTGATTGCTTGGCCTTTTTTATACACGGAAAAAATATGTTTCATGAAGTATCATATTATTACTAGCACCCGTAATGTTCTACTTACATAATAGATTTAAGTAAAAACTTATAAGGAAACGAAATAAATTCTAGATATTATAACAAAGGTTCCAACATCAAAGAGTGGGTATTTGATCGTTAAGATTCGCTCAATTTAGTCCTGAGGGCTTACAAGAGTTAAAACCTTTATCTTTAATACCGTTGTAATGTTCGTTCAAGCAGACTTTGTTTCAATATTGGTTTGAAATAATTATTATTGATCTTAGGAAGAGGACCGTTTTGTAGGGTATGTCCGTCCAGTGAACGGAAAAATAATAGAAACAGGAATCAGTTTTGATATTGTTATTGGTCTGAGCAATAAGATTATATATATATCTTATTTAGTCTTTACACCTACACTTCTCCACAAAAAAGTCAGTTCTGCAATTCCTTGAAGCTGTAAAAAAATAAAACTTCTAAATCAACGCAATCGCACGATACGGCCGATTATGCCGAATATTTTGACTCTCTCAAGGAAATGCAAACCGTCTTATTATCCACAAAACTAACCATTTTTTTGAACAAACTGAAAAGATCATCGGGGCTCGGTTGTCGGTTCATTATTATTAATTAATTATTTACATACCTACAAATTTTTACAGAACCACGAGTCTGACTCACACTTGGCCAGTTTTTTATATTTTTTCGAGAAAAACAAGACGTTCCAGAAACTGATTGGATAACCTTTAGAGAGGTTTCTACAGAAGTGGTTAATAATTAGTTTAATTCTATGCTAATTTCGTTTATGTCTGTCATTTTACCGCCCAAGTGACCCTGACCTTTAGGTCCTAATGTAAGCCGCAGTTTAGGCTATTCTATGTCTTTTTGTTAATATAGCTGGTCTGGAATATTTAAACAGGACTTAAGTTCGGTATTGTTCTGCTGCCACAGTTTGACATGGGAAAAATAATTGAAAATCTCATTAAACTAAAAGTCAGTATAGCTCTTTAACTTTTAAGTGAAACAAAAGAGCTTGTTTACAGCTGTCAATGTAATAGAAAACAAAATTTTATAAATTCAGCCTAAATAAAAAGTTATTAAAACTTCGAAAATTGTAATAACTTTTTATTTAGGGTGAAATTATTACTTTTTATTTATTCATTATATCAGACAAGTAACATCATTTTAGGCAAAAAGTTTTATTTTATGACTTATACCTCCTCTACCCGAAGGTTGTCTGGAGGAGATCGCTTCTAGAGATAAGACCGCCTAAATTATACTATTCTTAATGTGTTTTTTTCCTGTGGTTTGTTTATTTTGTGTGGTGTACAATAAAGAGTATCTATCTATCTTTCAATATAAGTACCTTATTTTATCAATTAGTTATAAAAATGTAGCGACACAGTCATATCCAGTCAAACCGTAGCTTGGTACGGACGTCTCATTTGTTTTGCACGACGCACGTAATAACGCGATCAAAACGTATGAGAATTTTGACAGCGCGACGTGATGGGAAAACTTAAAGTGAGCCGAGGAATTTATTTGGCGAGCGAATCGAGTAAGCGAGCGTAAGAGCACAATATCGTACAGCCAATTAGTTGTGTTTCGACATTGAACTTTGGTCCTATCGTGTGAGAGGAAAGTCTGAGTTTTGTTTTGTAATATTCGTGGCAGCGTTGGCTTCACAAAAAAATATTCGTCGTGAAAACACACTTAATCCCGCGCTTACATCATCCGTAACTAAAAAAACAAACTTGCACAACTCCAAATAATACAAAATCGAGTTATTGCGACTGTCGGAATCTACGTCGAATCTACATTAAATCCAAAGGAACCCGTGTACTTAAGTTGTGCTACTCTTTAATAATTACTACTATAATTCTTTAGGCTTCCAACCGGCCAATTCGGAAGTCACTGGGGGAGGCCTTTGTTCAGGTGGACGTCCTATGGCTGAAATGATGATGATGAATAGAATGTAACATATAATGAATTGATCCCCAAACATTAACTAAAGATAAAATCTCGCGCTATGTTTGTGTCATGAACTTCTACATTCACAATATTTAATTACGCCGCCATTAATTTGTGTTACAAAATGTTTTATTTGTATCTTCAAAACACTTCACAAGTTTTTCTCGACACAGTCGCTGCCGCTCGTTACGGCATACATTGTTAATTAGAATTTGACGCTCACAATACGACTCAGCATAAAGTAGGTTAATTAAAATGTAATATGTAATTAGCTCTTCATTATGAGCGTGTGAGGGAGACGGTAATGCCAATTTATCGCGTCAAAGTGCCCGCGTAATGGAATAAACGTAATAAATAAATTGACAATCATCATTTTGGGTTGGAGTTTTGAAGTTACCCTAAGTTGTCAAGTGTCATGTGCGTTTTCAGTCTCGTCTCAAAATGTAATAAATAATGATTAGGTTAGACGCTGTCAAGAAGGGAAATTACGTACAGGAAAGTTACTAGAGAAGAAATTTTAATAATCTAGGTAAATACTAAATCAGCTCCTAGCACAGCTTACGGTCCCTGAAGTCATGCCTCGTTTGAAAAAGCGGCAGGACATCTTCGATAAATTAATAATGGTCAGCAGAAAGACTGACTACTTAAAAAAAGGGCTGGCACCGCTAGAAGTTGCACTCTAACCGGTCACTCTAGAGTTGCCTATCGTTAGTCCACTATCGCTTAACTATCGATATCTGTCGATAGTTAGCGTCATTTCAATAGTATTGATAGTAATGATGTAATAGTATCGATACTGTCGATATCCAATCAATAGTATTAGGTAATTTGTGATAGCACTATCGATATTGATACTGGTTTCATGGTCAACTATCGATAAAGAAACTATCGATAGTTGGGAAACTCTAGTCACTACCTTACATCACATCTGCTTATAGGCGACATGATGACTAATCTCGCACGAAAAATCCTAAAAAAAAAGTAAGAATCCTAAATTGTTTATAAAATATTAAAGACAATAAGATTATGACGTTGACTTGTCTTCAAAAATTGGCTCTAAAAAGCAATACAAGTAAACATGTCTCTACCATAATGATGTCATCTATCAACATTGTATGCGATAACGCGAACCGTGACATTTAATGTTATGGCAGTCAAATTTTAACCCTCAACCCAGTAACCTCATTCGTAAAGGTCATTTTTGTGTAGTGATTAAATAGGTTAAGGTCTGTTTTGAGTCAACCAAAACAATTCGGCCGGAAATCGAAATTCAAAATTTACTAAGACTGGCCGAAAATATTTTGAAGTTTTTTTTTAATTGTTCGTCGCGCAAATCAATTTCGAGGTTGTAGGGGAGTTGAATATGAATAATTATGTCACTATCTACATAAAAATGGAATGTTTAAAAAAAAACAATAGCTATTCTTGTTGATGAAAATAAAAATATAATTACTTAATGACAAATATAATCACTTATACAATGAATTTACCTTATGAAGTCATTCAGGTTCAAGGAATATTTATTACTCAAAATAATAAAAATTCTCTAAAGAATAATAAATTCACTTACACTGGGAAACTTAAATTAAATGTGACCACTAGTGCAAACAATCGACGGAACATAAATTTATCGATAGTAGGTAGTTGAAAAATTTTAAACGAATCAAGAGTTTTTTTAAATTATTTTATTATGATCTGTCTAAGGTCTAAGTTATACTTTAAACATGCATTAAGAATATTACAATCCAGCCTAACTAGACTAATGGGTAATTTAAATGTGACTTAATCTAAGTATAGTTGAGTTATAGCTAAGAACGTGTCCATTAACACTTTTCTTATTGTCACTAATAAATAATATTGAGGGGACGACACATTGTTCACAAGTCTTTAAAAATAGCAGAGAGCTATACACTTTGTCACAAGATGAAAGAAAAAGATGAAGAAATTAATAAATAATTATTATTTATAACGTAGTTATTTCACCTTTTTTAAAATATGGAACTTAATTTTTTTCTAAAGCTTGCTTTGATAAGAAATTTAGTTTTCTTTAAATTTTGAAGTTAGCGGGCTGCCTTGAATGATTCCCCTTAAATGTGCATGCACGAAGTCGCAGGCGACCTCTAGTGTGTAAAGAACAACACATGATTCCCGTAACAATTTTAATTGAGGAGATAGTCTTTTCCAATCTTCACACTAGTCAAAAACGAGCAGTGTGCAGGTTCCCAATGTTTTTAAAGAAAGAGCAAAGCAAAGCAAAGATGTTTTAGAAAATCATTACCAACATACTAGAAATGGCTAAGTTCGTCAACCGATTTTCAACTTTATGTCAAACCAGTAGTTTAATATTAATTGAGAAAATTTGGCGATAAAAATTACAAAACGGGTTAGTGACTTATTGACTGTTCTCAAGTTTTTCTCATCTCAAATGGATGAAAAATCATGATAAGGTACACCATGTATGTGGGATGTGTTGATTGGAACGCAAGTTGTATGAAAGAGAAGGAAGACGAAGTGAGCGAGAGGTGAGACGAATGCGGATTTAAATGTGATGTCGGACGTTTTTCTATTGGTTTTACGAAGGTTGGGGAGTCAGTCAGATGTTCTGGTGCGTGCTTCTGCAAAACTTGAATAAACCAAGTATCGTTTGAAAATTAGCATTTCCCTTATCCCTACATGCATGTAAATTCATTACTTAAAAGCCAATATTCAAA
This sequence comes from Anania hortulata, assembly GCA_963576865.1. Taxonomy (NCBI): domain Eukaryota; kingdom Metazoa; phylum Arthropoda; class Insecta; order Lepidoptera; family Crambidae; genus Anania; species Anania hortulata. The sequence goes on from OY756394.1 coordinate 3,039,889, forward strand.
ACTGTTATATCAAGTATAATCTACATCGGTGTAATGCCTTACTTCACTGCATTCGAAGAACTTTGAAACAAGTATAATTATCTGAACAAATTACAACGGACATAGAATGACAAATGCCTTGCAACCGAACACACATAGAATTTGAACTAAGTCCCAATTATAACTTTGGATTACTTTAACAAAGGAAATATGTAATTTAGAAAGTCTTGGGTAGCGAGTGCGGAAAAGGGGGCGCATGAATCGTAATTTTGAGCTGCTGTAATGTAAGTTAGTAGTATGTGGAGTTAGTGTAACAATCAGTTATTTGCTTCAAAAAGAGGTCATTAAAAAAGTGAAAAGAAGAGTATTTCATTCCGTTTTTTCACTTTTGATGTGACTGTTTCTTCTATTGTGATACTTTTTAGTGCAAGATACTATCAAACAAGCTTTATTAATTAGGTAACTACTATTATTATACTTACATTATATACAGGACGGCACAACAGTGACGTACAATAATATTTTAAAGTCGCGAGTACTATCCGAATCACACCCCCCTGTATGTTTAGCGATATTTTGTAGCTTTCGACTTATGAATTCTTTCCATGCGAGTATAGTCGTATAAAAACACTTGGAATGAAATATTTAAAGCTCCGGAATTATTTTGAAAAATTGTAAAGATACTATTAACTTTTAAATAACAAAAAATAAGAAATAGAAAAAGTAACGTCCTACGCTGCGCTTGCTGGTACGTAGCCTCCATTCTAAAATTTTTCTGCGCTATCGGCCGTCAGTTATACGTGTTATGTGTTTCGCTTAGAAAGAAGAATTTAGTTATCTCTTTTTTTCTGTGCCACGCCGTGTGCTTTGACGAGCCCGGCATTTGTAAATTCCGTAATCCAGACGTTAGAATGACGTCATAACCTATCCCGCACACTCATATGACCGTTACTTAATCCTTAAGTCTTAATTAGATGACACTAGACACAGGAAACGCTGATTTAGTTGCCGAATCACTAACTTTCAGAACACACCGTTGCTGCGCGTGGCCTCCTATCACGACTTCATGATACGATTGTCTAATATCACTAATAGCCGAGTAAGCTTCAGTTCAAAGAGTTTGTTTCTAGTTTTCATAGATAATTCAAATTATGAAAAGGCAAATCCCCTGCAAATTGTTTTATTTTATCCTACACAACAAGTCACGAAAAAAAAAACGGTGCATAACAGCTAGCTAATCCATTTCAAATGTTTTGTATTATCCACATTTCACTTTACAAATTCTTGAATCGATATAACGTTAGAAGGTAAGGTAAAGTTAAGAAGAATTTGATTACAAATGTAGTATTTTAAACTTTCTTGTTGCATTTACTAACTAACACTATGCACTAAACGGGTATTATGCAACAATAAATAAACCAATAACGCAAATTAAGGTATGTGTTGCATAATACCCGTTTAGTGCATAGTGTTACAAATGTAGTTACTCAGACATCTAACAAAGGCGTTTTAAAAACTGTTATGTATCGTTGAAAGAGATGTACCACTTCATAATCACCTAGTATCAAATCTTTCTTTTTCTACGTAACAAAAGAATTCCCTTATTTCGTAGATTAGATTTGCAGAATATAATTTTAGCCAAAATAACTCGCAATACTACGAAAACTATTTAAGTATATATTTTTGCAGGTGACAAAATACTAAGAAATAAAGCAAATGCTGTGATTCTTAATAACTACTGAGTAGTTTATTTATTCATTCTGAGGAATATCACGACTGTCTGTTTCTATGGAGACGTCAACCTTGATAGCCAGTGTAGGATAAAACATAGATGTAACGCTCATTTTCTTCATAAATTGAAATCATCAATTGAACTTTAGGTATTTGTAATCCTGTTATCCTAATGTTTGTACTTTGTCTATGTATAGTACTTGTATATTTATAGTTATGTGTGTTGTTCGAACCGACCAATCTGGAAGTCACTAGGGGAGGGGAGGCAGCAGTAGACGTCTTGTGGCTGAAATGACAAAGTTTATAGTAAATGCTTTTTTTTTAAATCATTTACAGTTACCTACGAGTACTTAGAGATTTTTTTAAAGATGTGTAATTCTTATTTCGCACTGCCCACAAAACATCTTTGTTTAGCCTAATGGTTGACTGGCAGAGAATGCCTCATGGCACTAAGTCTTCCTTCTGTATGTTTTTTTTTAAATTGTGCAATAATGTTTAAATAAATAAGTAGATGTAACTTGTCATAAAATCGGTTTTCGACTGCGTAAACAAAAAAAAAGTTATATGTTTAGGTAGGTATTTAATGTAATTAGGTTGAACACGTGTACAACACTTGTAGGGACTGCCGCGAATCAGAATGCTATCTAGCAGCCACGTAGAGCCAGTATTTTCAACCGACTTCAAAAAAGGAGGAGGTTCTCAATTCGACTGTATGTTTATTTGTTTTTTTTTAAATCGATGTTGACGATTCTTTTTTGTTTGGTAAATCATAATTCAGAGGTAGTCCCATATAAATTTTATCGAAATTAATTAGGCTGTTTTTGAGAAAATAACAAAATATAATATTGTTTACCCAGATAATGTTTCGGTTCGTGGTTCTTGTATATATGGTACCCAATATCTTCGACAAATATGAACCGATTTTGATGATTATTTTTTTAATGAATAGTTGATACTTCAATGATACTATAATAAATATTTGGTCGATCTTATTTTTTTAAATAACTATTTCTGAATTCCATTTGCATTGGCGTTCGAGACGCCTTTTCCTTTTATGACGTGTCTCGGACTACCGTTGGATCGTCACTGCTCTAAATTTAAGCACATAGATTGCAGGTATTCATATTCATATTCATTTATTGCGTCATAAGTTTAAATTAAGGTGTTATTAGACTGTCTGAGACCATACTCATGGACCCTGTAAGGAATGCAGAATACAGAATGCTTATTCCAGAGTTAGCGTGCACTGAAACGCTTAGGATGTACAAATTTTTAAATAATTGACGCAGGTCCCAACTTTTTTAAATTTCTTTCTTTCTTTTCCTTCTTTAAGGATATTCGTCTCTGCTGTCTCAGCACTCTAACCAAGTACAAGCTTCCTTATCAAGGGGTATGTTTCGGAACACCTAAAACATCGCCATCAATCCCCGTGGGTAGCACAAACGCTTTGGTGTTTTTTGTTCCGACCCGATTACTCTTTTGATTGTAAAAGTATATTTTTATGATCATTATTATTTGTTAATTAGACTAAATTCTGCACGTCAGAGATCCTATACTTTTCACTGGTAAGAATGGGAGTGACAAGAGGTTCTCACACAATCAAACTCTTCTTTTATATGTTTTTTTATCTTCTATATTTTTCTCGTTCACTGTTAACAACTGGATTGTATATTTCTTTGATCGCCTGTTTAATCGTGTTCACGGTTCTGTGAAATACGTGCCTGATATGAGATTTTCATTTGACTGGATTGGAGGAAATAAGGGTACTTTGATGTGTCTGTTCTTAAAGATCCATCCATCTTCGAAACGAAAACCATGCGATGTAGTTTTACTGTAGGTGATGAAGCAGCTATGATCCCAATCAAATGTAAGACACTGATTTCATAATACCTTGATAAATAGAATTAGCGTTCAACACGGTAGGCGTTAATTTTAACCCGCGAAAAGCCAAGTCTAAGACCTTTACGAAAATGCGATATTTAAAACGCGTTTTATTACAAAACAAAAGAGTACATCTAAAAAAATATATTAAATGTAGTTAACATAAACTATGTTTACATGTATTTCTCTTCATTTGATACGATTGCATTAACTTTAAAGTAAACAGTAAAAATTATTGAGGTAAAATTTAGCCGGGTTTTATTTTAGTTGTTACGTTTAGTATGTAAATGGGTGCATAAATACACTTGTATAACAGTTTCAGTAGCGACTGTTCTAGCCGTAATGTCACAAGTTATAATGTGCATCTTGGAATGGGTGTCAAATTATAACTATATAAATTTTACTACATACTTACCATACACCTTCTTAGTTCTTGTGTAGACCTTTTTCTTATATGGAAAGGTCTGAACAATGACCACGTGATACTATAAAAAAAATGATATTTATTTATTTAATAGGAGCAACCAACAAATCTTACACCAATAATACAATTAACAAGTAATAACTATTTAAAATATGAGCTAAGTGTAGATTCAGTTACAGGCTGCCACGACTTGCAAATGTGAGTTATAATTTACTTTTAAAACAAGAGATTACTTTTAACACTAAAAATGGATTAATAACTTTTTTAGGAGTTCATTTAAGACAAACAATAGCCAAGATGAGTTATCCCATCACAAAACATTTTTATGTAAAACTAGCTTTTGCCCGCGGCTTCGCTCGCGTTAGATTTGATTTTAAGTGAAGTATGAATGTCAAACTCAGTAATTTAAAAAACTACAAAACTTCTTTATAGACAATATTTTTTAACATGACTATCAAAACACGATATGATATGATATAATATAGCGATTGATCAATATTAGGATAACGGGTATACATCAAATGCAAAAATAGAACCTTTGTGTTGGGATCACGTATGGCTGTCTGTCAGTCCGTCTGTTACAACCGATTAGCTCCGAAATTACTGGCCCGATTGAATTGCAATTTGGCACAAATAATTTCAAGAATTTTCATGTTCATAACATTCAATTTTAAAATCAAAGTTCCAAAAAAACATAAAATCTACACCCATATTGATAGACATTTCAACCCCATCGCATCCCAACAGGGAAGATGGAATTTCACGTCCGCAACGTTAAATTTTAAAATCGTTGTTGTTTTCGTAATCAGCGACCCGATAAACCATAGAAACAATACCCATGTTGATTTTCAGACTTTGTCAGCCCCCTTCCCCTTTTTAGGGGTTGACTTTTCAAAAAATCTGAAACACATGTTTACTCATTTATCGTAAGGAGAACTTACTCCTGTAAAGTTTTGAATAAAAGAGTCTGACTAATCTTGTTTACCCATACAAACTTTGGATCCCCATTTCACCCTTTTAGGGGATGAATTTTGAAAAATCCTTTCTTAGTGACCCCTAGATTTTATAAGAAACCTACGTGTCAAAATTGGAATCTCTAGAACCCGCGGTTTAGGCTGTGCATTGATACATCAGTCAATCACTTTTGCCTTTTATTCAAATTTTTATTTAATTTGGCATGAAATTCGATAAAAAGTTTAAAAAATTATTAATTGAAAAGACGTACTATAATTTAAGTGAATATTTTAATGACAAATTGTAATTTTATTTAATTTTTAAAGTAATTGACATTATACAGAATTTAAATTATGTTGATATTTTTGTTGTAAATTGTAACTTTTAATTTTATTTGACATTTGTAATTTAATCCATTGATATAATACTAAGTGACGCTATTGACATAATTATTATAATTTAGGAGCATAAATAATAAATATTGTCTAATAATTGTAAATGGAATGATAATATTGTTAAGATTAATTTTATCAAATAATTGAGTTCACGAATGCCTCATAGAGGTTATAATGTAACTATTTTATTACCATCTTTTTAAGCCTATTAACTGTACTGCTATTGGTTTACATTATAAAGTGAATAAATGAATATGAATATGAATATGAATATGAATATGTATATAGATTAATTAATATAGAATGGAGTAAGGTGCTGCGCATACAACGCAGTGGTGCGGTCTTTTTGACCGTGAAGCAATAAAGACTGCGTCTGCTCATCGATGCCCGCGGCTGCCCGCGCCGTGTACTCAACGTGCACAACGGTCAGTTCAGGACAACCATTCTAGTAGAGCGCGCGACGCAAACTAAGCTAGTCGCCCGCGCCGCCGTCTGCGTTAGTGTATACAAACTGGTTTGTGCGATCCACGGCGGGCAGCCACGGACATGCCGCGGTGCGGGGCGGGCACCGGTGGCGTGGTCTTATTGACCGCCGTTTGCGTTGCAGTATACGATTCCCTTTGGTCTATTGTTCGCGGCAAAATTGTCCGGCCCGCCCTGCTACGTCGTGTACGCAGCGCCTTGATATCTCGAAAACGGTGCATCCTAGCTCAAAATAAACAAAATGTTGACCCCAGGCGACGTCTCTGGAACACTTCAACAGGAGTTATATTAACCTAAAGCAGACCTTCATCGAGGGTTGAAATCAGGTAAGTAGCATTAGAGATCAGAGTTCCCCGCGTAATTCCTATGTCCTATGGGAATTCTGGACAACGATATACTTTATGTCACTTCCACAACTGAGAAGAATTTCATAATTATGATGAAATACATTTGTAACTGCTTAGGCTGTAAAGCGTGCCAAAAAATTATAAACACACATACATACGCTCGAAAAACATAGCCCTCCTACGGCAGCCGAGTGAAAATAACAATGTATGTTGGGTTAGTTTGCAACCATAAGCCGAGATAATATATTTGGTTATTATTAATTCGACAATTACAAAATTTTATCTCTTTTGAAATTCTAACACTTTATTTAAGTTGAGTAAGTTTACTATAAACATAAGTTTAGTGATTATAACTTTAAAAATGAAGGACTTTCAAGACACAACTTAATATCCTTTTTCACCCCTTCAGGGGTTGAATAATCAAGAACGCTGTAATACTTATATTTATTTTCAATCGTCACCATAAATACAAAATTTGAAAATTATTATTTGAAACTGATATGCTTTCATTAAATTTTCATTCCCTATTTTACCCCCTTAGGGCTATAATTTCCAAAAAACCCTTAATGGATGTCTACACTGTATAAGGTAAGGCTGTGCGTTGATATATCAACAATTAGTCAGTTTACCATTTTATATAAATAGATAACTGAAATACAAAGTTTCTATCCCCTTTTCACCTACTTAAGGGTTGAATTCAAGAATTTTTTATGTCCACAATATTAAATTTCCAAATCGATGTCATTTTCGTAATTAACATCCCAAAAAACCATAAAATCGCCACCCATATTGATATTTAGACATTTCAACCCCATCGCACCCCAACAGGGGGATGATATTTCACGTCCGCAACGTTGTATTTTAAAACTGTTGTTGTTTTCGTAATCAGCGACCCGATAAACCATAGAAACAATACCCATGTTGATTTTCAGACTTTGTCACCCATTTTACCCCCTTTAGGGGTGGATTTCGCAAAAAACCTGAAACACGTGTTTAATCATTTAATGTTAGAAATACTCCTGTGAAGTTTCGAATAAAATAGTCTAACTAATCTTGTTTCCCCATACAAACTTTGGGCCCCCATTTCACCTCTTTAGAGGGTGAATTTTGAAAAACCCTTTCTTAGTGCACCCCTAGACCTTATAAGAAACCTACATGCCAAATTTGGAATCTCTAGCACCAGCGGTTTGGGCTGTGCGTTGATATGTCAGTCAGTCAGTCAGTCAGTCAGTCAGTCAGTCAGTCAGTCAGTCAGTCAGTCAGTCAATCAGTCAGTCAGTCAGTTTCTTCTTTTATATATATAGATGTTGCCAAGACGAGACCATATGACTAGCACTGTCAAAAAGTTATCAGATCTTATGTAGAGCCAAGCTTCTAACTCTACAAGCCCTAACTTCACAAACTCTACACCTTAGTCAAAATATGTAGCTATAATATATGTCAAAATATATCTATAAATATATTATCAATTTTCATATCAGATCAGACCTCTAGCTTGCGGGTTTCATACAAACATAATATGGGGATATTATCCCCATATTATGTTTGTATGAAACCCGCAAGCTAGAGGTAACTTTTACCCCCTAACTCCTTAAACTAGGGGTAGTTTAAGGAGTTAGGGGGTAAAAGTTACAAGTTTTATAATTTTTTTGTTGTTTGTGCACTAGTACTGGCTTACATACCAAATTTCAGCTTTCTGGGACATTAGGAAATACCCTAAGAATTTTGATGATCATCAGTGAGTCAGTAACGAAATCAGAGTTTTTTAGATATCAATAAAATCTTAAGTATAGAAGCTATGCAATTAAAACTTTATATGTTTAATCATTTTTCTATTGACAACATATCCCTACAATTTTGTTGATCTGGCATAATCCAAACCCAAGTTATAAGGATTCAAAAAAACGACGAAGCGCTTCGAGAAAAGGTAGATAGTGCTCTTGCGCTTCGCTTTTCTCGTCTTGGCGGGGGCACTACCGTCCCCCAGATATGCCAAGTACTTTAGTAGCCAATTTTAAATTTAGGAATTGTGTTAGAATATACATCTAAAAATAAACATACTTTAACATGAGTCAGGTAAAAACGTACAAATATTAGTGGTTTCTACAGTTAAAAAGCTACAAAAAAACATGAGTGAAGAATTTTACTGAATACTCCGCTCTATCAAAGCAAAAGAACTCAGCTATGCAAAAAACATAAACAGACCACAAGACCTACAGAAAAAATGCCATAAAAGTTACTTTGCATTATTTGCGTAATAAAAAGGTCGTCAAAAACTCGAGTGCGTAGCCAAGATATTTCACCACAGTGTTTCGTCAACGAAAGTCCTCGTACACAAAATTATTCACCCGACTCAGTTCATTTGTTCCCCTCTCACAAATTGTGTACATAAGCTTAAATTAATGCGTTGCGACGTACCGAGTTACGAGTTATAATGACTCACAGCGTCCTCTGATTATTTGACACTTCAAGGTTTTATGTATGGGAGGACTTTTATTTTTTCATTCAACGTTATGCCACGGTCAAGACTGCAATCATTACTAGTAGCCGAATCGATGGAGAAGGGTAGTCAAGATCTTCCAAACAACTAGAAAAGATAGATTCATCTTGACAGTGAGATTTCCCATATATGTCTTACGCCACTGAGAACAATCCTCGGCTATTTTTTTCCTCTGCTGCCACCAGTTTTGCAAGATAATACGTTCAACCTTGTCAAAGTAGCCCTACGCTGCGTTTTCCATGTCGCGGTCTCTACTCAACAACACTTCTTTATCGCACATTGGTTTTGTCTTGTCACACATTTTATAGGTTTAGTCTTCTAATATTTAAAAAAATATATCGTCAAGATAATCATACAAATATGTACATGAATATTTGTTAATTTGTTTGGTATTTGGTACATTTCGATACAGTTTATCTAAATCTATAGCTCGGGTTTGGTGGACTGGGAGATTCCATTGGCAAAATTCATTGTCAATAACCTCGTAACATATCCAAAGATTGTAATTCCTTACTTTGCGACTATGGCAATCAGTGTTTTGTCTGGTGCATAATAGGTAATATATTTTGTAAATAAACCAAGTAGGTACATACTCACTTTAAAAAACTATTTTATAACGACAATTAATGATCTTTTTATTCCATGTTCAGGTTTTATCGTGTGCCTGTCTCGAAAATGACCTGAAAAATAAATATATTCTTCCCATATCTCGTCGCGACACAAAAATGTTGAGCGCTTTTATTTTGTTCGTGTCTGAAGCATTTCAGTTATGTAACGTAATAGGCTCTTTGGTATGTTTAGAGTTTATTATCTTATTACAGTTAATGTACAGGGATTTATTACATTTAAGCAAACCTTAAAGATGCTTTTTTTATGACGGTACATATAAATTTAAATAATCTTTTTTTGCGATCAAGATGACACAATTAGCGCCTACCTACCTAATTATTAACACCTTCTTTGTTTTACACCTAATTGGCTTAAAACTAAAACTTAAATAATTTAGTTGTAACTCAGAAAGGGCTAAATCTAGATAAACTTAATTAATAATTGCAAGGTAAGATTTTAAGTTAGTTGAAATAAACAGTCTTATAATAACTTTCCAAGAAAATCTTAGTAAAGTGGATCAATTAACTAATCCGGGAATTTGCTCAACTTGCAAGAAATGTAGTTGGTAGGAATCCTTTAAGGTTTTAATCCTCTTTAGACACGGATTCTAATAAACCTGTATTTCTGTTTCTTGAAAATAAAACTAACAGTTTCCTCTTCCTCTTCTTGTTGTTGCCCCGTGATGTAAATTCGTTGCAAAGTGAATTTATTATTTGACACTATTGAGTTTCATTTTTAGGGTTCTGTACCACAAAAGGTAAAAAGAAACCCTTATTGATCACTTCGTCTTCACTATGTCTGTCTATCAATACCCTTTAGATCAGAAACGTGTGAAGGTATCACGTTGAAATTCATATCAGATACTCAGGTCTAAAATCCCTGTGAAAAAATTAAAAATTATAAATCAACGTAATCAAAACATACGGCTCTATACGCTGCATTTTTGATGTTCGCAAAGGAATCAAAATCTATAGGGTATTTTCCTTTGACCTAGAATCGTAAAATTTGGCACATAGCAATGTCTTATGCGGCAAAAGTGATAGAAAAAATCTGACCCAAACCGTAGCACTCACATCAGTAAACATATTTTTTTCAAACTCTGATAAAGCTGTAACAATCTTTGTGACTCTATTTCCGTTATGGGCGAACTATTTACATACCTATAGGAAGCCTCGGTGCGTGAGTCCGACTAGCACTTAGCCAATTTCTTTATTTGTTATTTTTGACAGTCAATACGTTATGCAGCAAATCGTTAACTGAAAAACCTATAAAAAATTTCATATTATTATCAGTATTGAAGATAACGTTTTAGATACATAATATTATATAATACCTCTTTCGTGCACTTATACACGTCCTGAAATATAGCTTTGCCCTACTACCGCTTTGTTAGTCTTTATGACAGGAAATACTGTAACATGACATGTAGTAAATGCGGGCTTACCGGTTATCAAGTAAAAAAAATCTTCTTTTAAATATCATTGTTTATTACGAAACGTTTAAGAAAGTTAAAGAAACCTTTACTCCAGCTATTATCAGTCTTTGGAGGCATAAATTGTTTATTTATTACATTCTGCTTTGTTATTCTCTAAAACAATAAGTATAAAATAATAACCCTTCGACACTCGAATTACGAAGCGACAGCCGGAGGATCGAAAAAAAACGAAATTACTTAAAATCTAATTTAATTAAAAATTAAAATTACAATAAAACTAGTTCCTAATACTAATTGACTCGATCGATGTTAGATACGAAGTGAGGATGATGGGGCGCTGGCCTGATGTCCGGCGGCTTGGTCACGTTAGCGGCGCACGAGCGCAGAGTCAGCGTTTCCGTGATCTTGCAATATCTTGTGTGCTCTAGTTAGGCGCCCGGGGTCAGCGGTATTCGTACTGGTAGAGTACGTAACTCCTCCACCCTCAGATCAGCAACTATTTGAGAACGTTCAGCGAAACTGTTGCTGGTGGGTTTCTGTCTCCAGTGATCTGCGTCACGGATACGATTAGAGGTAAGTTTCTCATAGCGACGTAGCATGACTACGAGGATGAGTTTAGTTGCACATATTAGTACTCCGTAGAAAGGTATCGTCGTATGACATAACGTCTCAGTTGAAGGTTCTCGGATTTGCACTGGTATCTGTAGCGCTATTTTAGTCTTGGATGCTGTGAAAACTGTAAATTGATGTGAGATGAATTTGTAGCTTGCATTTCAATATTCGGGATCTTCATTATCTTAAATCCTTTTATCTCGTCGTTATGGTTGGTTGTAGTAATGATTGTCACGAGATGAGATGCTGGATTCAGTCGGGTACAGTGCGAATATGATGGTAGACGTCTTCTTCACAGAGATAGCCGTGAGATAACTTCGGGCATTCTGCCTCTATGTACACGAAAGCATTCTCGTTGGTAGCAAGGAAATGATAAGAAGGGTTTGGTGTTATTTAATAGGTACTATAGATTATTTAAACAGGTCATAAGATAATTTAGTAACTATTGGAAAGTTAAGCCTAACACTATATCTCTATCTATAAAATAGTAAACGGGTTTTATTTGATCATAAAATTCCCTTATAACTCTAAATCCAATATGCTATTTTTGACAAAGATATTTCTTAATTTTTATAGCATATTAGGTCAATTTTTAGCATTGAATGTGTGCACGATGCACGGGTAAATGCTGATATAACTATTTTCTAAACTAATTAAATCTAAAAATTGCCTACGAGGCTGCGTGATGCAGACCCGCAGGGCCCGGAGTTTCTCGGGTCAAAACTTTAACTACTTAAGGTAAAGGATTATAAAATAGGACAGGATAAGGAACACGAGAATGATTCAAGTGCACTTACATTAACATATTTTTTCGGCTTTTTTTCGTGTATCGATGTCTGGATACCCTCTGGCTGGCTTCAGATTCAGGATCCTCGAACGTGGCTTGATAGCCACACGGGCGGCTCGTGACGACGGAAATCTTCGTGATGAAACGCGACGCGAAACCGACCGCGAGGATCCTACCGACTGCGCCAATTACGAAGCGACAGCCGGAGGATCGAAAAAAAACGAAATTACTTAAAATCTAATTTAATTAAAAATTAAAATTACAATAAAACTAGTTCCTAATACTAATTGACTCGATCGATGTTAGATACGAAGTGAGGATGATGGGGCGCTGGCCTGATGTCCGGCGGCTTGGTCACGTTAGCGGCGCACGAGCGCAGAGTCAGCGTTTCCGTGATCTTGCAATATCTTGTGTGCTCTAGTTAGGCGCCCGGGGTCAGCGGTATTCGTACTGGTAGAGTACGTAACTCTCGTGAATGTGGTCAAAAGTACCCGCGAGGCGACCGGGGTGAACCGTCGGAGCGTGTAGAGTACACGGGCGTAAATCGTTTCAAATGAGAGCTTCATGAGTGCAGATAAATTACATTAAATCTCCCGCTCACGTGCCGGAAAATTCACCAATGTTTCACTGGATGGTTTGGGTGACCATGATTTGGGAAACTTAATGGTATAATTTGTAATGACGTTGACGGACCGAATTGGTTTAGCGGTATAGATCTATTATCTATATTTGATAGATGTGACTGTATCACATCTATCAAATATAGATAAAGAATAACAAAAGTATTTTGACGCCATGGTTCAAGTAGTATGTGTTTTTTTTTAATTTAAAAAATGTATGAAATCATATGTTTGTATGTTCGTAATTAAAAAGATATTTTTGTTCTTTTTAAAAAATACATAAACTTGATAGAGGGCACGTGGCTTACATTTCGATTACTTACCTGGTTGTTATCACGATCTAATATACCAGCAGCGCTATATTGTGGCAGCATGGACAAAAGCTGATCTGATACTCATTTATTACATTAAGTATTAGCTTAATTAGTTATAATAAGCTATAAAATGAGTACATTTCGAACTAGTTGCATAGGCCGAGGTCACGGGTCAGTCATCTCGTGACTACAACATATTTTTTTGACTGAAAAACATGATACATCCGAACAAGATCAAGTGATCTCATCACCATCGTCATAAGCCTCTGGAAGTTTACTGCTGGACTTAGGCCTTTCCTAAAGAATGCCAAAGCATTTGGCTCTGTTGGTTGACCGTTTGCATCTATTGCAAGGTGCACTAGGCTAGGTTGTCAGTTCACGGTGTATTCTGCATTTTTTAGTCAATGGTCGCCGTACGACAACCTTTCTTCCCCAACGGTTGTCATTTCTGTGAACGATTTGGCGCTTTTTTAAAATATCAAAACATTCTTTTAAAATATAACTGTTAACTTTTTCAGTTATTATAAAGAAATGTTTAAATTTAACATAAATTTTTAAAAAAAACTTAAATAATTATGAAATCTTGGGGCATCCTACTTATAAACAAATTTGTGTACGCCCTATGCTCAGTCCTTGCTACTTAAAGTTGTTTAAGTACTTACATTAGAATTATAAGTAGACAGATGACGTACTTTTATGTCCTAGTACTTGAGTAAGTTACATTAAATTAGGTTCTTTTCATGCAATAAACTGACTTTTTTATGAGTCCATGAGTTTTTTTAGTATTACCTAGATACTAAAAAAACTCATGGACTCATAAAAAAATTTAAATTTAAATGCAAGTGCATTTTTAACGTAAAAACAGTTTTCTGCTTACGTATGTTTAGGGTTAGTAAAGTTAGCCTTTATGCTTGTCCGTTACACTGCAGGGCACAGGCCTCACGTCAACAATAAGGAGGTTTGGGCCGTACTTTACCACGCGGGCCCAGTGCGGTTTGGTGGAGAGGAGTTGTAGGGACAGTGACAGTAACCAGTAAGGTAGGCTCTGACTAATCTTTTCTACTAGTATCAAGCAATAGGTAGGCGTGACCAACTTAAAATATACCTTCCCGTGCACGAAGATTTTTAGGATAAATAAATGGGCTAGTTTCCTAGAAAAAACTAATTAGTCCGTCAATTGGATTAACAGAAAATATTGGACACGTATTTTTTCTTTTCTCAATCAAACAAAAAATGATAAAGCTATGGCCTGTTAAAGTTCCGCGTAACGTCACACCTTGCGACACTTTTTAGCAAGCCGTGACGTCACGTGCTCACTTTGATGCGCTTTATCTTCGTCATTTTTTGTTTGATTTACAAAAGACAAAATATGGGTCCAATATTTTTTGATAATCTAACTGACGGACTAAATAGAATAATCATTTTTTGACCCAGGAAACTAGCCCAATTTCGAATACATCAACGTTCATATTATGGGACAATCAGCGAAGACTTTAAAAAAAAAACTCATACAAAAAGACCGATCAATTGTAAAGGATTTTTATTTGTTGTTTCTAAACAATGAGTTGTATGTGCATTTTGGGCTCCAAAACCAATGAAAAAATCATGGTTTCGGTCCGATCGGCCCAAACTAAGCGAATAGAAAGTATGGCCCCTGGTTCGTAAAACCGTACGCATTGATCGAAAAGTAATCATCTGAAGCATTCCCTTAACGGTTGACCTTTTTCATCTTTGCATTCACCAGATACAAAAAGCCGAAAATTCTCCTTCACTGTACCAAATAGCGTTACGGAACGTATTGAGGAATGCCACAGATTAATCTGAACGCAGATAATTCAATCTATGCAATATATGAAAAAAATATTAGACACCTAGTTACAAGCAAGACGAGAATTAAGTCGCTGTTAAAATTAACTATTGAAGGTATTAAGTGTGTTTTAAATATTTATCTTAAATAAATTATTAAAACCCACATCTAGGTATAAGTATAAACATTTGTATTAGTATTTTGTATGGTAAAAAAAAGTATTTATAATCTGCGTCCATTATTCATATATATGCGTTGCACAAGCGTTGTTTATTTAGAAAAATAATAATTAAATTGCTAAAACTTCGGTTACACTGTTAAAGAATCTTCAAAAACTATCGAAAATATATATTTTCTAAGAGTACCTACGCAACACGTATTTCTTGTTTCTTTAGATCTTTTATTTTATTTGTCATTTTTCCTTTTGTTGGTTTAAGATTTCGCATTATGATGCGTATTTTGTATGAATAATATTTCTCATTACCTTTTTTGCGTGTCTTTAAAATATTTATTTTTGTCTCTATTGAAATTTTCGACTGTACTTATTTACTGTGTAGTTTATTTATATTTTTATAGCTGACTTCATTTAAAAACTCAATAATTAACCGTGTATATTTAAATTTAGTATTTTATTTATATTTAATAGTAAAATTTAAATAGGTCTATATTTTAGGTAGGTACTTAATTTTGTAGAATTTTGTGGTCAATCAAAAAATTGCATTTGCTTTTACTATTTTATGTAACTAACTCACTGTATTTCTTACACTACACCACACCCGAGAACGAAGCGCGTCGATGAACCGGCTAATTCAATCAGAGATATCTATTCACAAATCCAATTTACCTAAGAGACTATGAACGTTAGGGATCGTTCCACTATTACTATCTATCGTAACAGGTGGTATCGAAATAGGTTTATTACTCTAACGATAATGTGGCGGTAACATTTACTGTCGGACCGTGAGCGAGTGTCATAAGATTGGGAAAATAATATATTGTTGTTGAGAGTTCGTGATATGATAAGGTATAGACTAACTAGATCAGCTGTTAAGATTTGTGGTGATAGAATCTTTTTTAAGAAAAGCAAAACTTGCTTATATTTTTATTTTTAACAGTGTACGAAGTTTGAAAGTTAATTTTGAAAAGAACATCGTTCTTTATTAGGCTTTGCTTTAATACTGCTGGCCAAATAATAATAAATTATTTCCACAATCACATCAATTGTCTAGGCTCAAACTAAGTAAAGCAATAACAGAGAAACATACTTATGTAGCGACATCTATCTCGCCACATATAAAACTGACGTATCCTACATCGCGATATTAAAGTTATCGGAGCGAATGAAGCATATATACAAGAATCCGACAAACAACTGTCGGGCAGTAGCCCACCAGACACAACACCCGTCTGGTCGGAGGATCCTCCCTTTTCAATGGTGGATTGAGGACCTTAACACCCTGTTCCTCTTACACCCCCAAACTTAAATACGTTTATAAATATTCACGACTTAGGTACAAATGCTCGTGGTCATCACACAAACATTTACCCTCAGCGGGATTCGAACCCGATACCGGCAGGCTTCATAGTCCGGAGCTCAAACTACTACCCAGATGGTCGTCGGAAACATTATTGTAATATCAATGAAAATGCTATGGAATTTACTAAAGTCACGTAAGCTCCTAATCGTGGCTGACGCACTGATCATATTGCGGCTGCCCCGTTCAATCCCGCGGCATAGCTAAGCGAGAACAGTAGGTTACAAAAAAAGTTGTTTCCATTTTGTATCTCTATCACCTCCTGAGAGGAATATCTCGTGTATAAGTTTCAAGTGTGTAGTTGTCGAAACGAATCAAATTTGCTCAAAACTTGAATATTGATAAATAAATATTGGACAACATCACATACATTGCTCTGATCCTATGGTAAGTAGCATTAGGCTACTTTTGTTACAGAAATCACAAACAATGACGGTAGCACAACACCCAGACCCGAGACACAAATAGACAATTTATATCTGCATTAGCCGACCGGGATCAATTCCTGTGACCTCCGATAGCGAAGTCCGGTACGCGCGCCTCTTTGCTATGGAGTTCGTAGGTACACAAACAGTGTTGTTAAAACAGTTTGCATCAGCTGTTACCACTTTATATGGTGCATTAAAGAGTATCTATTTATGTTAGAATATTTTTTTTTGTTTTTTCAGCGTGTTTTCTTAGTGTTCATCGGAACCAAAATCGAAACTTCAAGAAAACCCATACAAATATTTTTACCCAACTGCTGCCAAGGAAGAGTTATGTTGTGTAACGTTTAACTCGAAATACACAAATCCTCTTTTAGCCGCTTAAATACAACAACTTTTTGAGGGATGATTATTGAAATAAAATTTCAATATAACATATTTCCCCATAGAAATGACATCACGTAACCAATAAGTTACAATGGAAAATCGATTTTTGAGATCTCGTTATTTGTTCATTTTATTAAACGTTGTATTCTTGCAGCACATGGAGAAGGTTTACCGTATTTGTAGTTACACGTATTTAATATGGTTGATACATTTTTAGAGATATCATAATGAGTCTGTCATTTAAGGAATAGTGATTTTTATTATTTTTTTACGTGCTCTGCGATATTTTATCTTAGAGTGGTGGTACATCACTTTTTTAAGCATTTGACTTATGAAAAAAACATATTTTGTACTTTAAATTTACGTGTTGGGACTGTTTTATTTGTGTCATGAAGGTGTACTTGCAATCCATGATCGTTTTCCGGCACAATTTGGGCGTTATCGTGCTATATGAGATTTGCCAAATAAATGATGGTTAAAGCGTACGCATTTGAGTTAGCTCAGTTTAGGATCGATTGATAGATTTGCGATTGAAAACGTTGTATGCCAAAAATAATGTGCTTCATAAGACGACCGCCGCCCAAAACCAGCGGTTGCGGGTTCGACTTCCGCAGGGAGCAAGCAAGTGTTTGTGTGATGAGTAAGAGCATTTGTACTAAGTCAATAGTCTATTTGTACAGTCTAGTAACAAATTACTGTATTCATGAGCTACTGCGTACCTTACAATGATGTTTTGTTGAAGCGTGTCCTATTGTAACCAGCCTGCCTAGCATGAGCATCAAAACACGATATGGTATGATATGATATAGCAAAATATCGACACCAATTGTAAAAATATGATAGATATAGCCGCCATTTTAAATTTTTATCGAAACAGTGATCATAATATGTGATGTCACCGGCACGGCGATTCAATATGGCGGCTGGCGGCATATCATATCATATCGTGTTTTGGTGCTCGTGCTAGGCAGGCAGAGTCAATACAGAAAAATTAACTTTCCAATAAAAAGAAAACAGGTAAAAGTTATTTTTCTATCATACGTATTTTAATTATGATAATAAAGTACCTAAATGCCTGTCTATGTTGTATTGTGCAATACTGACAAAAGACTTATCGTTATGTAGCTTTGCAAGGAGGACATTTATTAATAATTTTATTTATTTAATTATTTTCTCAACACAGATAAGTTACAAAAAAGTACAATACATGCACAGAAAAAAGACTGTGTGAGACTGATGACTGAGCTAGGTAATTTAATACTGCTGTAAGGATTTAATTTTAGGGCAGTTTTGTACGCTGCGAGTGTGTGTCCTGGGCACGTGTAATAGGTGCGGGCTGCGAAGCCACTGGGCCATTGCTAATAGCCTTGTATACACTAAGGAACTATTGTATCACCATCATCTCCCCCTCATAAATTCGGGTTCTTATCCGATTCTTTTACTGTTTCAGCTATCCGTCTTTGGGATTCTCTCCCTCTTCATATCAAACAATCATCATCTAAATTTGTTTTAAAATCACTCCTTGAGCATTATCTTGGCACTCTTCGAAACTGACCATTTTCAGGTGTTTCCTGTTTTCTTTCTTTGTTTTTTTTTTTTCTCAATTTTTCTTCTTTTTCTTCTATACCTTCACCCATCAATGTTGGACTTCCCCATAAGTATGTAATCTTATTATTATTTATGTATGTGTATATAATTTATATATCTAGTATTTATATAAATATATCTCGTCGTGCATATTTGCTTAAGTGTATTAGGTAGTATCAAATTTTTATTTTAATTAGACTTTTTTCTTATGTAATAATCTTGTCAGTTACTTCATACTCCGCCACAAACTTCACTATCTGCATTACGTCAAGATCGACCGGTAGAGAATGCTGTATAGCATTAATTCCGCTAATTGTACTCATCTGTGCAGTAAAGTTTAAATAAATAAATAAATCATCATCATTTCAGCCTTAGGACGTCCACTGCTGACCATAGGCATTCTCCAATGACTTCCTGATAGGTTGTTTTTTTTTAAATATTGGACAACACATACATTGCTCTGATCCTATGGTAAGTAGCCAAAGCACTTGAGCTACAGAAACAACGAAATTATCACAACACCCGAGACAGTATAAAAGTTATTTTTCTACATTGACAGACCGGGAATCGAACCCGGGACCTCGGAGATAGCACCACCAAGCCGGTATGCTGATGCTCGCCTACTGGCTACGCAGATTTTGTATGCAGTTCGTAACTAAAAATGCAGGATATTTTTAGTCTAGACGACAAAAGATTTATAATTGTCCAGGTAAATGACATTCTCTACCAAGCTCTCAAATTCTAAGAATAGCCCTCTCAATACCCGCTATCGCTGTCAGCTCACCTGCTGCAGAACAAATACCGCTATAAATCTGGATTTTTCCGTCCCGTCCCTGAGAATCTTCACATTTATTTAAATTTCAAAGTTGGGACTGCAACACTGTAAAATGCAACAAATTTAGCTACGGCTGAGATTTATAGTGGCTTATTAGGTATGTGCACTGTGATACAAAATAACGTCCAGGTATTGCGTAGTTTGATGTCTTTTGTTCTCGAGGGTAGCCCTTCATATTCTAAACTTTATGAAAAAAATATGTTATTAGCGGACTTAATGGCTAAAGTCATTTTCTTTTAATCAAGTAGTAGTTAGATTGTTTTATTTGAAATTTATTTAGAGCGTCTCCCGGCTTACTCAAGCCAATTTGCAAATAATCATTTTATAAAGGTCATCCAGTTGTAATGTTGTAAAGGTCATCCAGCTGTATAACATCTAATTACTTAATTTTATTTAGTAAAAAACAGAAATTTGTTAAGCCTAAGTAACTTATTAACAAACGTTTTTTTAAAATTAAATACAAAGATACTAGGTACATGTCTATAAAGAAGGTAACGTTTCTAATTCTTAGGTATTACATAATTACGAGTATTTCTCGTGATAAATAATTATAAATGAGGAGATCCGTAAACGAACAAAAGTCGCTGACATAGCCCAAGGACTTAGCAAGCTAAATCAGTGGGCGGGGCACATAGCACGTAGAACTGACGGCCGATGGGGCAGAAAGGTTCTGAAATGGAGGCAACATACAGAGAAAGCGCAGCATAGGACGTTCACCCACAAGGTGGACAGATGACCTGGTAAAGGTTGCAGGAAGCTGCTGGATGCAGGCCGCTTTCAACCGGCCAATCTGGAAGTCATTAGGGGAGGCCTATGTTTAGCAGAGGTCGTCTTATGGCTGAAATAATGATGCTGATGAATTAGATTATCATTAATTTTGCCTATGACTTTATGACTATAGACATTCCTGCCATGAAGGTCAATGCTACATGCATTCACTGTAAAACCTTCTTATCAGTCTGTTAGTTTGGTAATGGTTTCTTTTTACTTAAAGTAATTCTGATTTTGTTATCGATATTGATAGGAAATGATAAAAGAAACACATCATTTTATTAATAGAAGTTTCTGTATAAAGTCAAGGCAATAACCAGTGAAATGTCGTATAAACCAAGTTGTAATATAAAGCGCATCGGGCTGAGCCGTCCCTGCAAGCCGTCCGACCCACCTGTTCACTTTCGAGCTGACGAGTTTGTAGCGTCGATATTTTTATTCTCAAAATATTTGAAATTTCCCGCTTTTATCATAAAAGTGATATATTTTGAGTGTTTCAAATGATCAGTTTTGGTTGGCTTTGGCTTGGATTTTTGGCTTACAGGTTTACGTCTTGCTTCTCCTTGAAAAATGTGTTCATTAAGAATGATGACGCAGACATTTTGCTGGTGTATGATTTTTGGAGTCCCTTTTAGGGCCTGAATAGGAACTAAGTCACGGTTTATCACTTTCTTGTCTACTTCAGCCTGCCTAGCATGAGCACTAAAACACGATATGATATGATATGATATAGCGAAATATCGACACCAACTGTAAAAATACGATAGATATAGCCGCCATGTTGAATCGCCGTCACATAATAAGATCGCTGTTTCGATAAAAATTGTGATGGCGATTCAAAATAGCGGCTATATCTATCATATTTTAAAAGTTGGTGTCGATATATCGCTATATCATATCATATCATATCGTGTTTTGGTAGACATGCTAGGGGGGCTGAGTTTATATTTGTTTCTTATTTATATTATTATCACACTTATTATTTAGCTAAGCAGAGCTAAATACTTTAAATCACATCCTTATTTCAATAATTACACCAATTAACTAGCCCCAGTTTAAGCAGAGCTTGTTCTATGATGACTAGATAACGGATAGACATACTCGTAGTTACACAGAGTGTAACGAATAGGTGAAATAAAACTTTAAGGGGTTATTCTACGGCAAAATTACATCAACTTTTTCTATGGGACCAACATCGAATTCGCAAAAAAAAAAAACACTTTCCCATACTAAAACGCGACCAGCTGGCATTAGTTTGTATGGAAACGTCAATTTTTTTTGAGATTTCGATGTTGGTCCCATAGAAAAAGTGTGTGTATGTAATTTAGCCGTAGAATAACCCCTTAAAGTTTTATTTCACCTTTTCGTTACACCCTGTATATACGGGTGGCCAGAAAAGTGACGTCCAAAAATTTTTTTTAGGTGCCTCGTGTTGTGTTGTATCTGAATCACTCCTATGTATGTTTTACGAGTTTTCGTAGCCTTCTACTTTTTTTTTTAGAAATTTTACAAACTGATTCTGTTTCAAAAAATCTTAACTCGAAAACTACAAAAAATCGTAGATATACATAGGGGTGATCCAGATAGCTCTCATCACGAGGCACCTAAAAAAATTTTTGGACGTCACTGTTCTGGCCACCCTGTATGTACATATATTACTACGACTTCCATTAACTCGAGTACAAATGCTCGTTTTCATCATAAAAACTCAACTTTAGCGAGACTGGAAGCCTGGCTTTGTAGACAAGAGAGCGAATTACGAAAACGGTCTTAGAAATACAAACACACACAAACAGACAAGTCAGATCTGCTCGTAGGTCTCTAAAGCTCTCTTTAAACTAAAGCTCTCTCAAGCATTTTTGAAGTCCTCGTTAATGGTGTCGACCTTAACGTCAAACATTTAGACTGTAACTGTCAGTTAAGTATTAAATTGATGAGGTTACATTGAATTTACAAATAAATACTTAAGTAATTACAATTAAATAATTCATCATCACATAAATGATCATATGGTAAGTAGCTAATGCACTTGTGTTTCAAAAATCAGAAACAACGACGTTACCACAACACCCCGACCTGAGACAAAATAGAAAAGTTCGGTTTCTTCATTGACCGACCTATATCGAACCTTAGAGATAGCGACACCAAGTCCGGTATGCTTGCCTCTTGGCTACGGAGGCCATCAAATCAGTAAAGGCAATTTAATAAAGCCAGCATTTGTATGCCAGTGAGACTATCGCCAGCTTCTTGCATAGTAGTGGCTCCATGGAAACGCTGTCTCGTGTCAGTTGAAGGCTAGCAGAAAAGTTTATTAGTGGCACTGGTATACTAGTGCTGGCTGAATAGACAGATAGACGATAGAATAGATGACCCTTAGGGCAAAAAAGTTCTCGAGTGGGAGACCCTACTTGAACACTGGTAACTGCTATTTATTACGTTAGCATGACCGATGGGTGGATAATCTGATGAAGATGGAAAGTGTCATTAGTTAGCTGATGCACGCCTCTAGAGCCTATGATCATCTAGAGGTTGAAATACTGGGGATGAGTAAAAGGCGAGAATACAATACATCATCATAGCAATATTATGGTCCTTTAACTTAAGCTTCTAACCAAAAGATTTGAAAACTGTAAAAATGAAAACTTTTCTTTATAGAGATATATCTAGAGAAACGACTCAAACGTAAAGCAGTGTAAAATGGAAAGGCAATGGAGCTGCGACGCGGCTCTGTGTGGGCCATTTATCCGCCGCACCTGCACGCCGGCCTGAGACAAACTCCAGGTATTTTCCTGTTCCGCAGCTATGAGTCAGAAAGTATAGGACGCTGTGGATGAGTTGTAACAGAAGTGGGATGGCGTCGTTAACACATTTAACTCTTTATTGCATACCATACAAAGTTCTGACAGTTGATGTTTCTAGTAAGATTTACCATTAGGCGCTCTTATCGCTGAAAAGGATCTCTTCTAGACAACGTTCAGGTAGAGGATAACCGTGCTGAAATAATATGGTGGTAATAAAAATAGTTACGTTGGTATTTTATCATTAACACCTTGAATGCCATGGTGGTCACGGATTTCCTGGTAGTTTAAGACTTAGCGTATAAGAGTAATCATTTTATATAAACACTTTAATTTTATATTTCAATTAGTATATTGTTAAAATTGAACTTTCAAAGAAAGCCTCCATACGGGAGGCGATATAAGACGGACTACAGAAAATTATTACTACAATAATGATTTATCAATTTTTTTAGGTAGCCAGCACATTTGTAAGTACATTAAGGTCTTATAAATTTATATTTTAGAGAACATAATTATGGAACCCAGAAAGCAATAATTCCATTCATAGTCAAATAAATAATAATATTTCTAAATATGATAAAAAAAAAATCTAGCCGACTGTACGAACACTACATTACTCTGAGCCACAGCAAATCGCGCAGGAAGATATCGTCATCTCCCGACAAAACGTACATGTTTACCAAATCCAATCCCACTCCGCTCGGTTGCAAGTCTGTGCTATTTTTCAATCCAGCAGATTTAATCCGTCTGATTGAATTCGCGGATCCACTCAGCCCACCTGCGCCTGTGCCGATGATGGAATAAAAAGTATATGGACTGTCAACTTGGTCAGTGGCGCGAAGATTTGTGGAATAGCATTTTGCACATAGAGATCCGTAGTGTTTTGTTTCGGTTTACGAATTGTCTAGTTATATAAAATATGTATAAGCAATCTGGGGAAAAATGTGCAATGCAATGGCAATGTGCCGTGTGGGGACGGCCGTAAAGAGTACACTTCCTCACCGTCAACAGGAGGCGTGTCGTAAGAGGCGACTAATTCCTGTAGCATGAGACGGGCAGCAGCGTGCGAAATGTTATAAAAAACTGCGCTCGCCAACCCGCCTGCAAGCGTGGTGAGTTTTGGCAATACCTCCAATGAACGTCATTGGGGGAGGCCTGTGTTCAGCAGTGGACGTACATGGCTGAAATGATGAATCTGGGGAATAAAATCGTGTAGTTTTGAAAATTGGTACAGGTATCTGTACTAAAAGTATTACTGTAAGTATACTAAAACTGCAAGCATACTAAGCTGTAGTACTGTAAGTATACTAAAAGTCTTTTGAAAGTCGGTCTTTGAGGTAGCGCTTCAGTTTGTTTGTATGGAGCATCTATTTTCACGATTTTGATGTTGCTCCCTCAGTAGGTAACAGTTATTCTAAAAAAAAAACAAAAAAGCTAAAAATAATCTTAACACTTATGTACCTAATCAGTTACTTTTGGAGTCGGTGTAAACGAAAACATTGAATCTCTCATCGGCTGGCACCGACTCCAAAAGTAACTAACTGATTAGCTACTTGAGTGTTAGGATTATTTTTAGCTTTTAGTTTTTTGAAGTCGGTTTTATTTATTTTATAAAATTTACTTATTTCATCTATTTTAGTGATAAATCCTAATCAAAACAAATCTTACGAGTGCAAACAAATTTAACTGCTGAACACCGATTTCATTTCATATTTTCTCAACCTTAGGGGTTATTTTTTTCCGCAAATTTTTATTATAGTGTCTTTGAAGTATAAGCTATTCAATAAAAAAATTGTTGAAGATATTATAATAAATAAT
Organism: Anania hortulata; assembly: GCA_963576865.1. Classification (NCBI taxonomy): domain Eukaryota; kingdom Metazoa; phylum Arthropoda; class Insecta; order Lepidoptera; family Crambidae; genus Anania; species Anania hortulata. The sequence continues at coordinate 3,064,926 of OY756394.1, forward strand.
AAATCATTATTCAATATTATTAAATTGTGTAACATACATACTAAAATCAGTTGGCGTAGTACGGAGTTCATGCAATGTTTGATGATTTTCATATAGATCCCATCATCAGAATTTAACGAAATTTATATGGGATCATTTTAAAAGTAATACCTTTGAAGTCCATTGATGAGCAATTGATTACGTGGTTTAAGGTGTGCAATACCCTATTCCTTTGTACAATCTGTATTATATAGTTTATTACTGGCACACTCCACGCTTTGGCTAAAAGCTGTTAGTGGAGTGTGCAATTGAATTTAGATAAAATAAAATAAATACACACGACGTAGAGTATCTACCTTCCTTTTAGTACGAATAAACTACCTTATAAAACATGCATTAGCTTTGTTACTAACAACAGAGCTAGCAAATGGGATGTTTCAAGGAAAACGTGTGTTACCTAACAAGTTTTTCTAGACCTGGTTCAATGTGTAGTTTCGTTACCTAATATCAATAGAATGGGTCAAGCTTTGGTTAGACTGAGTCCTAAAAATTCACGTCAATCCCTAATACGGATTTTTTTTTGTATTGTAATATACTTCGTTTTTGGTACTTCGTATTTAACCAGAACCTTACCGATTTTGATTATGACTAAAGATTCTAACCTCAGATTAAAACCTTGTCTAATTAGTTTTGATTGTATTAGCGATATGACCGATAGTCATTTACGATGTATTGTGTGCAATTAAGAGTATAAATTTCTAGCCCCAAACTAAGCAAAATTTATACCATGGCGACTTGAAAAGAGATAAACATGACTTAGGTACAAATTTCTAGTTCTTATTACACAAATATTACTCCTCTTTTGGGATTGAGGATTCGAATCCACAAACGCCTGACTTTGTAACCGAAGCACGAACTATTAGAGTAGACGGTCGTCTTAATGTTATATTTTGACTGTCTTTGTATTGTAGGTTCGTTATATCCACCTTTTCGTTAGTATATCACGCAGTTCTAGAAAATATAATCCAGCATTGATCCAAAAATATTGTTCTCCGACATAGTTCTTCCAATTGCTAAGCTAATGTGGCAATGCATGGATGCAATGAGATGATGGATGGATTACCTGCTAAGCGGACAAATTTTGAAGAAGAAAGCTTGTCAAGTGGAGACTATGAACTCTTAAACTCTCTTAGCATCCGCAATCGGCAAATTTGGTACTGCTTTAAAGCTGCAACGCGAATTGCTAGCATCCGCGACCAACTGTAACACGTTTTCGCGATTTTTTATTGAGAAGGAGTTCCAGTGGCCGTTTTAGTTTTCAATCGCTGATGCTAAGAAACGCAGTGAGTGCTAGCTCTAAGTCAAGGTGGCAGGAAGCTGCTGGATGCAAATGGCCCATAGCCGCTCGCTTCCAGAGGCCAATAATGATGACGGTACACTTTACTGCATGTTAATTTTTATATTAACGTGGCAAATTGTTATTTTAAAAATAGGTTTTATTGTCAACTACAATCATCATCATCATTTCAGCCATAGGACGTCCACTGCTGAACATAGGCCACTCCTAATGATTCTGACTCCTGAAAGGGGCCTGCATCCAGCGTCTTCCTGCGACCTTTACCAGGTCGTCTGCCCTTGTAGGTGGACGTCCTACCCTGTAACGAATGATCTCAATCACGAAAGTTTTAACCATTAAAAAGTTTCACCATCCACCTTCTGGTTCCATCATCATCAGTTCATCACGATAATGTCAAATTATTGTATTGTCATCCGAATGTCAGATACAAAGTCTCAAACCGCGACATCAGTTAGAAGCAGGCAGTCAGCAAAAACTACTTCCAAGATTTGATTACATAGTTAATTAGTTGCAAGAAAAACTATTATACGAGTAAAAGTGTGTTAAAAATTTACTGAACAAAACTCTCTATCTAAACTGTCAAAACCAAAGATAATTGGACAATAATTTAATTAGAGTGACTACACCGATGTGCTTTGCTAAATTAATAACGCAATTAACTACCGTTGCATTGTTATGTTTATTATCGTCCGGGACCAATTAACTGCACATTTGAGTCTAACACGAACTCGTCAGTGTAGAACCACAGTCAGATAATATCAGCCACACGGCTCCTAAAAAAACTTGTTTAATTTTATAGACTCAACCAGATCCTTAAAGTGGCTGAAACTTTATGTTACGCGTTGATTATAAACTACAAACTACCTAAATTAGGGTAACTACTAATATAATTTGTTACCAATTATTTTAGGGAATTAAATAAATAATATATTATTATCTTGCCCCAAACTAAGGAAAGCTTGTATTATAGCGACTAGATAATGGACAAACATACTTAAATATGTTTATAAACATTCATGACTTAAGTACCATAAGTACAAATGCTGGCACTTATTACAAAAAACATTTGCTTCTTACGGGATTCGAATCCGCGACTGCCACTGCTTTGTAGTTTAGAGTGCGCACCACTACACCAGACGGTTGTCAAAATAAGGAATTTACTTGTATAATAGCAGATTAATTTCTTTAAGCCCATTATTTTCCGCATGTTTTGCATGGATATTATTGCCTTTCTTATTTTATTCGAGACTGAGTATAATAATCGTATAGTATATTTAGTTGTTTGTTTAATTTTGACCATAGACATACTATACGTGTCCCTAACAGGCATGTCTGAAAAACGCTCTATTCACTTAATTCTATTATTAAAGTGCATTTCAATTATCACCATTTAAATTTAAATGTTCGTGGAAATAACGGCTTGTTATTTTCTTTGCTTCACTTTATTTGCATCCGTTACATCATATACGACCTCCCATTAGACAAGCGATTGAAAGACGGGAATTGGTTGGACTCAATCAGCACAGGTCCGTAAGTATACATGTCGCTCTAAGGAAGCCTGCCGTGAATGAGATCCTGCAATGAGATCAAGTTACCTGAAATGATAATGAGTTATAATATTTAATTAAAGCATCCATCCATCTTTAATCCAAACCCCTGCTAAGTCGAACTCTGCACTCCGAACGCCCTGCCCCCGATCCTCTTCTCGCCCGTTTACGCTAGTCGTTTACCGAATGCTTCCCGATAAACTACAATTCTAGATATCTCGTAAGTTTAATTAATTAAGTCTAAAATAAATATTTTTTTTGCAAATAGGCCATTAACAGCACTTTTACACGTCCCAATTTTTTTTTTTGCCGTACCGCTTTGGGTTTATTTGTGGGCCAGTACCGAGAAGAAGCAGCGCAAGAAACTCGGTCGGTAATAATTGTTTTTTTTATTACTGCTTGTTATTTTATCAAAAATACTTTCTGTACTATAATTGGAACGCTTTACGAACCCGAACGACAGTATAATATTTTCGCTTTTTTACATTACATACATACATCTAATGCTTCAAAATTACGTCTTCTGGCCTATTTATGCTGCATTTTCCAATTTATTGTCGCCACCTGGATTGACCTTCTTTCCCAACTTATTACGTTTAAATATCGATATTTAGTTTACTGTCCTAAGTAGCGATCTATTTAAAATGCCTTTTCAGTGATGTAAGGCGGGATTTTTGGAAAGTCAAAAAGGATAGTTCAAAACTTTGCAAGGTAAATTTTGATTAGGATTTTCCGCAAACATTAATTGTTGATGATAAAAAATCCAAGCTAACAGGAACTGAAGTGTAAACGTAAATCCACTGAAGTTGAAAACAATGATAAAGTCAACCGCGAGTTCCCAAGACTCCCGATAAAACTGAGAAAACGAGAAGTGACGAAATGGCGGCCCGCAGAAAAAGCCGCGCTTAAAACATGTAGACATTGTATATTGTTTGTAAGCTTTCTTTTGTTTTAATATTTATGCACCTTCTTTTATTTCAAGAATACAAAATTAGTTTTCTATACAACGTGTACTAAGGATTTTAACTGTGTAGTAAAAATAAGATTTCTTTTTATCATACGCGCTCCGGACTTCAAATGTGGCTGCGAGTTTAAGTCTTGCAAGGGGCGAATACTTGTATGGTAAGCTCGAGTTCGTTATGCAAGCATTTAATCTAGCAATCACCAAAATATTTTGCCAGTAAAATAGATTTATACTGGTGAAATTTGTACATAAGTCATGGATGTTTATATACAATATTTACGTATGTTTGTTCGTTAACTAGTCACCATACTTTAAGCAATACTTAGTTTGGCCCTAGATAATTGATTGCTGTTAGAATAAATCAAATTTAAGGTAAGATAACATAATCATTTATTGCCGTGCCGTGCCGTGTAGGGCCATAAATAATATACTTTTCCACCGCCAACAGGAGGCGTGTAGTAAGACGGTGACTAATTCCTGTAGCATGAGACGAGCAGCAGCGTCTTCGTGCGAAATCTTATAAAAACTGCGCTCGCCAACCCGCTTGCTAAGCGTGGCGAGTATTGGCAATCCCCTGATGATAAGTCATTGGGGGAGGCCTTTGTTCAGCAGTGGACTTTCTATGACTGTAATGATGATGACGATGAATCATTGATGGTCATAAATAAATTTTATAAAAAAACCGTCTTCAAAACACTTATTTACTTATTTATATATTATATACTTATTTACTTTATCACTAAAAATAGACGAAATAAATATATTTTAATAAAAAAATACAACCGACTTCAAAACACTTAAAAACTAAAAATAATATTAACACGTAAGTACTTAATCAGATACTTTTGGAGTCGGTGTAAGCTGCACAGAGTTAGAATGTTTTCGTTGCATCGACTCTAAAAGTATCTGATTAAGTACTTACGTGTTAATATTATTTTTAGTTTTTAAGTGTTTTGATGTCGGTTTAATTTTTTTATTAAAATATATTTATTTCGTCTATTTTTAGTGATAAATCCTAATCTAACTGCTAAAAACTGATTTCATCCTCTTTTTTTCACCCTTAGGGTTAATTTTTTTTGAAAATTTTTACCATAGTATCTTTGAAGTATTAGCTAATCAATAAAAAAAGAATCATCAAAGTCGGTTCACATTTGTTGAAGATATTGGATAACATAGATACAAGAATCACGAACTTAAACATTATCTGGGTCTATTGTTGTTATTTTCTCAAAAAATATTTAATCAATTTTAATAAAATTTATATGGGACCACTTCTGAAGTATGATCTACCAAACAGAAAACGAAACATCAAAATCGATTCATAATTGGCGGAGTAATCGCGTAACATACGTACAAAAAAAACATACATCGAATTGAGAACGTCCTCCTTTTTTGAAGTCGGTTGAAAACTGTGTTACATTGTTGTAACACGGGAAATATCTGTATTTAAATAACATGGCACCACCATTACGACCATAAATAACCAGGCCATAAATATCTTAAGACCCTTACTCACGTCCCAGTGGTCTTGGCCCGCTCTAGAGGTCAAGCTTTTGATAGTTAATCGATACCCATTAGGTAATTAAGCAAGAATTATAATAAATAGAGGTAAATAGAGATTCGTTACAGTTGGTTGATTCGATGAGTAACTAACGTTTCTAAGTGTTTTGTTTATCGTAATTAATGAGACAATTCTGTAGGAGTCCATAAGATTTATTGATCGGTGCTTATTTTGGTAGGTGACTGTTTTTTTTATTTCTTTTGTACTTATTTAAGTAGTTACTAATTATTCATGATTCTTTAATGGGTGTGAGGTTACCTTTCTATCAAATATCATAGTATAGAAAATAATGTTTATTTACTAGTCATTTAGATAATTATTTTTGGATAGACAATATGGTTGGATATACAAAAAAGGGTAGCTATAAAAAAATACAGAAATACAACTACAGTGTAATTAAAGAATTACACTGCTAGCTGAAGTCAATTATGCTAAAATCGTTATTGTAAAAACTGGGCTACCCAATACCCTTACCTAATCAATGTCAATCTATCAAATAACATAGGATAGAAAATAATGTTTATTTACTAGTCATTTAGATAATTATTTTTGGCATTATGGTTGGATAAACAAAAAAAGGGTAGCTATAAAAAAATACAGAAATATAACTACAGTGAAATTAAAGAATTACACTGCTAGCTGAAGTCAATTATCTTAGAATCATTATTGTAAAAACTGGGCTACCCAAATACCCTTACCTAATCAATGTCAAGTAAGCGTTTTGTTGAGGTCACAGCAGAGGTACATGATTGTAAATCGATGGCAATTAACTCAGATGCGCTCGATATCAAACGGACTTCGGATCTGATCATTCAAGCCGGTGAATTCAAACTACGAATTTGCTGGCATTTGACTTAATGAATAGTGCAAAAGTATCAGTATCATTTCATTTTTATCGATTTTCGTTTTTTTTATGAACTTTATTAAAGATTTTTGCTTAATGTTCTTGCTATTGTAGGTATGTATTTATGTACTTGCCAATAAAAAAGGACCATGTAAATATTTAATCATATACAACAAACAAATAATATTTATCACACACTAGCTAAGAATAATACCAGAAGAACTAGCTTTACACTTAATTCAAAAATCCCTGCGGATCAATCCATCCGTTTAGGAATTACGATGCCACAGACATACTTCAGTGTCAAACTTACAACACCCCTCTTTTTCTATTACCTAATGTGAACTACTTATATTTAAAAAAAGCTTTGAATGCAGCTTTTCAATGAAAAAAAAAATGTAAAGATCATTTAACGATAGTTTACATATTTAATAAGGTTACGCTTCGCCCCACGATTTTGTTTTAGTCTGATCAATGCTCAGTCATTAAAAATTACTGAGTAGAGTGCTGTATTAACTGGTACCTGGTAGATAACCAAATATATTTTTTACTTTCAATACAGTATTTGCATCATTATTGTTTCTTTATAATAAAACCGTCTAATTAAGTAACACTTTTTACTTATTTTATCACTACACTAAATGAAACACGTAAAAACAACATGTTACGAAACACTTCCCAAGAAAGAGTCCTGAAATTGTTTCTTTAAACCAAAAGCCAGATATAAATAGCAAAATAACAACAACCATCCCCAACAATCGGTGAGGCACAAATCAAAAAGTCACTCGAAATATTTGCTCGTATCGTATACGTATTATGATGAATCACGATTACTGCCCAAGTTTCGTCGTGCTCGATAAAAAAGATACCAAAACCGATTTGTCCAAATCAACCGAAAAATAAATTGTTAGGACAAACCCTAACCGACAATCGGTATATTTTATTTCCACATCATTAAATTCTGATAAATTGACTCGGAGAACAAAGATAATAGATAGGAACGTTTGTGATATAGCCTTTATTGTTATTTTCCCTTCGACTGTAAATGCAATTGTTTTATTAGAAAACATTTAGAAGGGAAACTCTCATTTTCATTATAAACAACTTATGCCCGAATTCCGGGACAAGACGAATAAAATTGTCATCGTGATACATCAATATTGGGATAAATAAATTGAAAATGATTAAAACTGTGTTAAATATAATTATTTTTCTCCAAAAATATAATACATATTCATATTCAACTCAATTATATAAACTAACTGCACTCAAAAGCAATAAATACCATGATAATGTACCTACATTATTGCAATAAATAAATAATAAATAAATAAAATCGGTTTTCATAATTCTTAAAATTTTTACTGTATCCAAAAATAAACAAAGCTCTGTTAACAAAAAAACTGATCTTGTTCTGGTCCTTTGTAAGGTCGGGTAAAAATACCTGAATTTATTAATCACTTTAACATTCGCAGATGATAGTACATGAATGTTTTTGTAAGTGACCCGAATTCATTGCTCTTGGGTGCAATTCTGTAGGCATCGAAAATATTTCGTAAGTCAAATGAAAAAAGAATACCTAGTAGGAGCAAATTACTAATCTGAGGTCGTAACATAGGACGCTTTTTTAGAATAAAAAATGCTCCAACTATCACACCATATTATCCAGCCTAAAACTAATCAAAGCTTGTATTATGGTGACTAGATAGTTGGGTTAAATCAATACTAGTGCTGTAATTTAACAATCGATACTATCGATATGCCTTTCGATAGTAGGCTATCGATTGGCAACACTAGATCTCGTTACTGTGACAGGATTTATATAAGTACAAAATGTATTTTAAGGCCTAAATCAATAATACCAATAATTCAAGTCAAGAAAACCCACGAATCACGAACGTTAGAAACAATTCCATAATGAAAGGGCACCGTTTGAAAAATGGAAGTTAAAAGCTGGAAAAATTTGCCATTAATTTTCTGCAAATGGCATTTGCTAGCTAACAAACTTTAGAAAGTGGGAGAAAAGAGTTAACAAACTTTGTAGAACTTTTGAAATGTTACAGAAGAAAAACAATTACCAAATTGGAGTTTTAACTAAATTCCCGGACGCTCCTTGTTTGTTCCAAAGGGTTTGCTCTCGTTCAGATAAGTTCCGTAATTGTAATTCACTGTCCTTTTTCCAGTACTAAAACTTCGTTTGCGTATCTTATATCGACATCGTTTTGGAAAAATAGAGTAATAGTTAAGCGGAGTGATAAAAGTTATATAAAAAATGGTCCAAACGTCTGAGATCAAATGATAAGTGACATCTAAACGTCATTTTTAACCAAAAATAAATAAATAAATAAAAATATGGACATCACATACATTGCTCTGATCCTGTGATAAGTAGCTTAAGCACTTGAGTTACAGAAATCAGAAACAACGACGGTACCACAACACCCAGACCCGAGACAATATAGAAAAGTTATTTTTCTACATTGACCGAACGGGAATCGAACCCGGGACCTCAGAGATAGCATCACCAAGTCCGGTATACTCGCCTCTCGGCTACGGAAGTCGTCTAAAAATCCTAAGTAAATAACCATTATGATTGTTAATAATTCAAAAAAGTATGTTTACTACACTCACTAATTCAAAAAAATCTGAATAAATATCAAATCTGAGACAACATTCAGAATTGCAAACCGTCCTGGAGCAGCTCAATAGTGGACAAGCCATAGCTACCAGTGTACGTACCACCTTCATTTCCTGCCGCTCCTATAATCACGTGTCACTTTCCCTTACTGTCATTTTGTTTTCTTTCGAACCTTCAACAGTCCACTTTGCTTAGGTTTACACCCAATCACAATAACTTTGCTATCGATACACTCGAAAAAGTCTGGACACCTATTTTTGAAGTATTAGACATGAATCTGGAATTTGAAAACGAAAACAACTCGTGTGAAATTAATTTTAAATGCTCCCGATTTTACGTATTATATATAGTATATACTCGAAGCCGAATTAGGTAACCTTCCTTAGGAAATCTTGTAACTATTTTCGTTTTACAAAGAAAATATTTTAAACCTTTAAACGGAAAGTAAACAAACAGTTTTTAAATTTCATTTCATCATCATTTCAGCCACAGGACGTCAACTGCTAAACATAGGTCTCCCCTAGTGATTTCCAGATTGGCCGGTAGTAAACTGCCGGCATCCAAAGGCTTCCTGCGACCTTTACCAGGTCGTCTGTTTACCTAGTGGATGGACGTCCTACGCTGCGCTTGCCGGCACGTGGCCTCCATTTCAAAACTCCATTCTGCCCTATCGTCAGTTCTGCGTACTATGTGCCCCGCCCACTTACGGCTGAAGTGGTAGCTTGCTAATCCGTTGGGCTATGTCAGCGACTTTTGGTCCTTAGCCGATTTTCTTATTTTTGATTTGATCTCGCAATGAAACACCGAGCATAGCCCTTTCCATAGTATGCTGTAATTCCACTTAAAATAGTGATTTTAGGTATTCTTGCAAATCTTGCGAGTCGTATTCGGATTGGAATTAGCTTGATTTAAAATTTTTAAAACTAAAATTTGTTCCTTGACAACCTCGTTCTGGGCTGTTCCATATTTTTTTTACAGCAATTTTTTAAACTATTCTTTTCTGTTTTATTTTTAAATTTAATGCAAACCAACAGATTTCTCCTTTACAGTTACTAATTAAATTTAAATTAAAACAATGTTAGCCCAACTATTCCCAACCATATCATACGGCAAGAACTGGGAGGGTTCAACTAATTTTGCAGTTAATTTGGAATTCAAACTTCTATTGTTTAACTTAGTCATGCGAACAAAGAACGATAAATAACGAGTTTGCATTGGCGACAATTTCGGTTGTGTTGCCAGCTTTGGTAGCATAGTTCCCTAGTTTGTCTGAACTACGGAGGCAATGGTGCATTCTTCGACAGACTGGTCGCGTTGTGCTTGACTGTAGTGACACAATAAAGAGAGAGGCAGTAGCCTTTCAGCAGCTAAAGCTGTCAATCCATTTTACGATTGACGCCCCAAATGTTTAATAGTTTTTGTCAGAATCCTTGCTCAACTTGTTTACGTATATTTACTGTTTGAACTCATGTTGTAACATTTGAGCTGTCTGTTTATCTCGAAAGAGCAATTAAATAAATAACTTAAGTAAATGCCAATATCTGTATTTTCTGTACTTCATATTGTACAGTATGCTACTCGTACCATATCAAATCATAATTTTATCATGTGTCTGTGTATTCTAGGTCTATCTAAGTCGTTTAAAATTCACCTGATATAACTTCTCTATCATTTGTTGTGGATAAGCTTATAAATAGCCCGATCCGGGCGGGGATCGTGATCGTAGAATAAAGAAAGTGGACTATTGGAACTTCTACGCTTAAGTAAAATTGAACAGTCTTTCAAGCCACCTTCAGCGCTCTTGATGATAGCGGTTCGCTAATCGTAGAATGAAGAAAGTGGATTATTGGAGCTTAAGTAAAATTAAGTAAAATTGAACAGTCCTTCAAGCCACCTTCAGCGCTCTTGATGATGGCGGCTAGCCAAAGGTATCAGCAAACTGAATTATATTTATTTACATTGCGATGAAATATTAAAACACTAACGTTGCGTGAATGAAGTAAGTAATCAGATGTCAATTTCATAGTAGAAAAAGTATATTTCTTTTAAAAGCCATAGAACCGAAAATGATTAAAGGAGTTCTACAATAATTGTGCCTCCAGTGACTCTGGGTTCTGCATCACAAATTAGCGGAAAACTAACTAGGTACATGCAAATTCGTCTCTAAAATTATAGAAGTCCAATAGACCAAAGAAAAGAAAACTGGGTATAAAATATCAGTCTTTGACATGCTCAACCACGTTTCATATGACAAGCGTTTTCCATTGCAGTGATTCTTTTGTTTCTATTTCTATTATTGTAATACTGTGCCAGAAAAGTTTGTGTTTTATTACCTACATTCGAAGGTTCGTTAGCCGAATGGAACTACTTAGAAAATTGAATCAGTCTGCAAATAAATTTCAAGAGCCAGATTAGGATTCATTTGCAGAATTCCTAAGTAGAAATTGCTAGAGAATTGTTGGTGTCGTGATCGTGTTAAATGTACGAGTAATAAAACACACGAACTTAGTTTCAAGAGAGATAACGTTAGCTCTACATTTGCTAATTCACTCTGGGAATTCATTAGCTTCCATTTTCCTATTTATTTACTGTAATTTAAAATGGTATTGTGCAAAAACGAGGTACACTTTTTTTAACCAAAACATACATAAACTAACTAACTACGTACTATATTGAGCCTATAACGATAAAAATAAGGAATAGCCTCATTGTGGGGTTTTCAAAGTTGGTTAAAAAACTACCTTTTTTGTAAGTTCCTTCCATCTGTTTACATTCTTGTTAAATTTAATTTAGTATTTAACATAATTTATTTGAAATCTAAACTGATTCTCTCCTGAATCACTAATCAAACTCTCTCTCTCTCTTTTGACTACTATTTATGTCGTATTTAAAGTTTTGGAGTCAGTAGTAACAATTTCTATATCATTGCGGGAATACTGCTCAGCGAGGTACTCGTAGTTCCCGTGTCTGTGTGGCATAGGTTATGTTTTATTCCCGTCCAGGAGCTTGTTACCCGAGTTGACATTAACAGCACATTCAGATTTTGCCTGCATCCGCCATTGAAGAACGGTAGTAATAAGATATTCATACAGGAGAATATCGTTGTGAAAGCGCAGTTCTCAAATTGTAAGCTTGAAAATTGTATTCATTATTTAAAAAATATAAATATCTTTAGGTTTGTTTATTTGAAGTGAATATTAGTTTATTCACTTTTTGAAATAACGCATATTAAAAATGTTTAATGGAAATAATAATTTTCTAACATTTGTCTGTAGGACTTTTGAAAAATTTGCGATTGTCTATAATATAAAGAACACTCTAGATGCTTCCTAAATAACATATGTTTTTATAATATTTTACTAAGTATTTAAAAAGTTGAGTTTTTTTTTTTCATGTTTATGAACTGTCCGTACACTAAAATATTCGTAACAAATTATTATGTAGACATGAGTAATATAGTGACACAACAGATATTTATACAAATACAACATAGCATTCTTTATTAAATATTCATTGTAAGGTCTACTATACACTCTTAGCGTTATTTTGACAAATTTCACAAAAAATCGTCCCATTTTAGTGTGACTACGTCAAAAACATTCAAATCGGTGCATTTAAGTAAGACAAAATTGGAATATGTTAAATTGTCTCATACTACTTAGATTAATTCGATCGAATCGTACATAAATAAATTGATTTTCAACATCGGCATTTCAGAAAATTATCAAAAACGATAGTTTAATAGAATGTAATATATTTTTCGCACGTTACACACAAATTGCATGCCTGTTTTACAAACAAACTCTGCGTTTCCAATAAAAATCTTTAAACGTTCGCAATATAGGCTAACAAACTCGTATGTTGCGAAATAAAAATTCCCACAACATTCTTGCACTGTTGCAATTTTTTAGATAGAATCGGATTCGCATTTCAGATCCTGAACATAACATACTGCAAATGGAGTTGGCATCTCTAGGCGTTTAAAATACGACGATGCGTGTTGAATACTCCTTGCCTCCTTGTTATTGCATCGCCAAGAAGTATTCAACAGTATTAATGATGTGGTTAAAATGACGTTGATCTAGTGTAGTGGCTCGCGCTCCGGACTACAAAGCGAAGCGGTTGCGGGTTCGAATCCCACAAGGGGCAAATGTTTATGTGATGAACACGACGATTTGTACCTAAGTCATGGATGTTTTTAAAAATATTTAAGAATGTTTATCCGTTATCTAGTCGCCATAGTACAAGCTTTGCTTTGTTTGGGGCTAGATAATTGGTGTGATTGTTACTTTTGGAGTCGGTGCCAGTCGATAAGAGATTCTATGTTTTCGTTTGCACCGACTCCAAAAGTAACTCATTAGGTACTTAAGTGTTAAGATTATTTTCAGCGTTTTAGTTTTTTGAAGTCGGTTCATATTTTTTTAATAAAATTATTTCAATAGTCTTAAAGCAAGGAATTAAAATCCTTACATCACGAATTACCAGACTCTGAAACTTTACTAAAAACGTCCCCCGGGACCATTGATGATCAAAATAATTGTTGCCCATTGGCGTCACAACGTTCATCGGGTAGTTATAACATGTAAGGTATATTTTTTACTGTAAAATACTTATGGGTTTGTATACGAACACACGAAGCAAACAACTTTCCTCAATAAACTATTTCTTAATATCAACGTTGATAGCAAAGGTACACTACTAAAATTAAGGTATGATAGAAAATTATCAGGATGTAAAGAGTAAGGCGTTTTGCAGGGAGAGATAGTAAAAACTGTACTGACAAGAGCTAAGCTCTGAAATAGGATGACGATGATAATGAGGAAATTAGGTTTTTGGGCAAAGTTGCATGTTACAATGACTATATCTAAAACCTTCAGTATTTTACAGTAATACAATTTTATCTTTGTAATCACATATTATATACGTCTTATACAACTTCTGTTCTATGATTTTAAAAAATATGCATCATAATATATTCTTTAGTTTTTCTATACAAATTTGGTAATTTTGTATGGGAATTTGATAAATTTTCACCAATTTGTAAAAGTCGAAAAACAAAAGTTTTTACCACGATATTTAGAATATGTGGTCACACGGTTATTCTAAAGTTACAGAACACCTTGCACTATATGCTTGTAATATTTAAATGACATCTTTCTCGGTGCCTCATCTCAGATCATTTAGAATTAGCACTGAATATATTTGCACCTTTCTTTTTTACAAGTTAGCTTTTACACGGTTTCTCAGCTAAGTAGCTGCTACTTTAGAGCATCCTTTAAATGTCTACCAAGCATAATAAGGTTATAAACAAAGACAAACAAATTTGATATAAGCTGCTAAATAAAGACTAACACTGCTAAATAAAGGCTAAGACGCTAAATAAAGACGCTAAGCTGCTGGATACAAGCTGTTGACGATGAAGATTTATTGCTATATTGAGCAGCGAAAAAAAGAATTGAAGTGTAAAATTATATGTTTATGTTGCGCCAAGTACTGACCTAATATTAATGTATTTAGTACGACACTTAAATGCAAAGGCAATTTAATGAACAAAAGAAGTGTATTTGGCTTTCAATTGTTGCAAATTTTAGTTCCATCTATTGAATCATAAATCCAGTTATCTTGCCCAGCTTAAATGTGCATCATTCCTGGCCAATAGTACCACAATAATATGAATGTAAGATCTCATACCGCATTGCGACGACTCAGTTATTCACCTACACCTGGCCACGTTATGGTAATACAGCGGCATAAGTAATGAGATGTAGCGGAAATAATAAAATCAACGCAAAGGCTTTGTACTTAAACATACGACAAACAAAGAATTATTACACTTATACACTTTTTTAACCGACTTCAATAAAGGAGGAGGTTCTCAATTTGTCGGAATCTTTTTTTTTAAATGTATGTTTAGCGATCATTCGTTACTACGTTGACCGATTTCGATAATATTTTTTTTGTTTGAAAAGTAATACTTTCAGAATGGTCCCATATAAATTTGGTTGAATTCTGATAATGGCATCTATAAGAAAATCATCAAACATTGCATGAACTCCATACCACGCCAACTGATTTTAGTATCTATCTTACCTAATATCTTTACCAAATGTAGACCGATTTTGATAATTTTTTTTAATGAATAGCTTATACTTCAAAAGTACTCTAATAAAATATTTTTGGAAAACATTTTACCCCTAAGGGTAAAAAATTAGGAATTGAAATCGGTGTTCGCAGTTAAAATATGTTTGCACTCGTAAGATTAGTTTTGATTAGGATTTATCACTAAAATTGATGAATTAAGTTAATTTTATAAAAAAAATAAAAACCGACCTCAAAAAATTAAAACGCTAAAAATAATCTTAACACTTAAGTACCTAATCAGATGCTTTTGAAGTCGTTGCCAGTCGATGAGAGATTCGCTGATTCGCTGATTATTTCGAAAAAAAAAAATGTTTTGCGACCTTTGAATTGAAATACCTAAAGTACAATCACACCTTTTGATATTTTTGAGACAATTTTAAAAATACCAAAATAAAGGCCTAAAATATTCAGCTTATTCAGTTACATTTCGAGATTGATCCTAAGGATCGACCTTTTTATTTATACACTGATGGTAAAACTTTTTTTTTTTAAATAAATTCATGCCACTTTAAAAGATGGCGTCGCACACTCTTGATTAAATCTTAATACCCAACATGTTATGACTGCCAAAAAAATAAGATCAGAAGAACGTCTTTCATTTGTAACTTGTACCACCAGAGTGCATCGTGTAGACGACGAAAGAAATATTCTTATTCAAAAACCGACAGCAATCCGTGAGCGGCTTAGAAAACTATTTATGTAAAATAGATTTTCTAGGATGGACGTTTACATTGTCAGAAAATTTAAACAGAATGGTAACTATGAATAAACTTTTTGAAATATGGGTTATAATACTGGTAAACTATTTAATTAACTAGTTAACTTTACTATTTCAACATCATCGTTATCATTACATTCATAGGACGTCCACTGCTAAACATAGGCCTCCCCAATGATTTACAGATTGGCTGGTCGGAAGCGGCCTACTTTCAGCGGCTTCCTGCAACCATCATCTTTATCATTTCAGTCATAGGACGCTCACTTCTAAATATAGACCCAGTGTCTTCCAGATTGGCCGGTTGGGAGCAGCTTCCTGCAATCTTTACCAGGTCGTCTATCCACCTTGTGGGTGGGCGTCCTACGCTGCGCTTGCCGGTACGTGGCCTGCATTCTTAAACGTTTCTGCCCCATCGACCGTTAGTACTATTTACATTTAACAAATTATCTAATTTTATTTATTATGCTGCTTAGCTAATCCGATAGCAAAGCAAACCTTTAACCACGAAACGTTACTCAATTGTCAGTTTGTTTAGATTTGTTTATATATTCAAGGTTTGACAGAATTATTTTGTAATTCAGAACAAGGCCAAGGAATGAAGAGGGCATGTTTTGAAAATGCATACCTTTCAAATTCAAATTCAAATTCAAATATTTTTATTGCAGAATGTAGGTACATACAGAGATCTTAAAAATAGTTTTGGGTCAGCTACATCTTACCTTATAGGCATGCAACATTATTTAATACAACGAAATAGGTTACTAACATTATATTTTAACAATTCAAATAATAAAATACTACTTAATTAGTGTCACAGTTCTTTCATTTTTATAATACCTACTTAGTATACGTTATTACTATAAATTAGTCAATGTCAATATCATTTCATTTAGTGTCAGAATTGCTATATTTTTGTGATGTCAAGAAAAGAGAAAATTTGAGATAGTTAATAATCACATTAATTGAGGAAATCTGTCAATTATTATTGTTCCTGCAAAACAGCCATAGTATAGCCATAATCAATTAAATCTATCCAGGAGGAACTCGTTGATTGAGTAGTATGCTTTGTTACTCAAAAAGATATGAAGGGTTTTTTTAAAAGATAACACGTCTTCCTTTTTCTTATAATTTGTGGCAGCTTATTGTAGATTCGCGGTGCCATACCAAGTATATTTTTTTTAAAGAGTGCCGTTTTATGCAGCGTTGCGCAGATTTTATTTTTGTTACCTTATTTATTGTTACTCTTTTACGTATAAGAATGATGGAGAAATAGCCAACTGAATGCCATAAGGTATCCTGTACTCCCTTTACATTGTTTAATATTCGACCTCACTTTGAAACTGTTTACAACAGTGGCATCATCTTCAGTAACAACTTTAATCACTGCTCGCTATTAAGTTTTCCACCAGGAAATAATGCTTCATTAAAATTTTAACGGGGTGGTTTAATTTTCTATACGGAAAGAGATTTTAATGAAGCGTGGGGGAAACAAGAGTTTTAATCTACGGCTTTTGCACCGTCCGCCGTTGAAATACGGCGCCGCGAAATATTATATTTTATCAGCACTACGATAGATGAACGACAGTCATAGAATCAACTCTCGTTTATACGGCTCACACTTTTATATTCATATAAATTTTTTTACTTAATAATGTAAACCAATAGCAGTGCAGTTAATGGGCATAAATAGAGATAGTAATAAAATAGTTACATTATAACCTCCATGAGGCATTCGTGAACTCAATTTTTTAATAAAATTAATATTAACTATACCTATAAGCATTTCTATTACAATTATTAAACAATATTTTAGCGTACTGTTTTTTTTGACATTTAAACTATTTTATTAAACATACCTCTAATGGAATGTAACAACATAATAAGTATTAAAACTATTTAACTGATTGTTCAAAATACAAATTTGCATGCTAATACAGGCCACCTAGATATAACATGTTTTTTGCAAATAAATAATTTATTTATTTATTTATTTTATACAAAAATGAACATGACTTCAACTCAACCCATCCTTTCTCTCTGAAACCAGATCTTATATTTATGAATTTGTGTCTTGCACAAACCATCTATCTTTTTCTATGCTTGTGTCGTTCACTAGATATGACTTAAGTTAATATGAAGCCGGAAAGTTGTTGCTTTAAAATTTAAAACTGTAATGAAAAGATATTAAAGGACACAAAAATTGAATATATACCATAATAAAGGTTACACATAACTGTATTTTTTTTGTAATATGTCTCTAAATTTGTTTGTACCAGTAATACTAACTTATCTAATTTGACAGTACTTAGTATATTTCATACAACCACTTGAGACTTCAATTGTATTCCTGTTTATTAGTGAAATCATTTTACTGTTCTAATACAACAACTTATCGATATTAAATAGCAAAAAAAAAAATATTTTACAGCTATAATATCGGAAAATGTATTTAATATTTAATATAAATGTACGATTAATTACGATGTTAAACTCCTTAGTGAAATTTTTTTAATTTGAGCAGAAAAATTATCAGCTACTTTAAGGCAAGTAAACTAATAAAAAAAGACCTTGGGCTGTGCTAGGCTGGTTACACCTGTAACCAATGCATCCCCCAGTCAGGCAGGATTATTGAATTTGAGTCTTTTGTGACCTTGTTTCCCATACACAATAAAAAACTCACCTACTTACAAAGTGCAGAAAATTAAGTCCATTCTCACACTCATACTCAAAGTAGGACATTAATATATCTAAAGTCAACCAACGAATTAGCAAGCTGAAGTAGCAGTGAGGCACATATCACGTAGAACTAACGGCCTATGAGGCCAACAGGGTCTAGAATGGAGGCCACGTAATGGCAAGCACACCGACAGACGACCTGGTAAATGTTGCAGAAAGCCACTGGATGCCGCTTCCAACCGGCCTATCTGGAAGTTTCTGGGGGAGGCCTTTGTTCAGCAGTGGACGTCCTATGGCTGAAATGATGATGAATTAACCATGATCGATCGTGCTTTAAAAAAGAGTGGAACTATTTTGCATCATAAATGCCTCAATCAATATACAGGTCTGTTAATTAAGTTTAATGCGGAGCCAAAAGGGGCAACTGATTTATTCCGCCGGACCATTAAGGCCGATTTAACTGTAAAAGCCCGATTTTAAGCTGAATCCAAGCGATTGCAATCAAATTGAGCCAATGAAACGTTTCATGCTAGTGTTGTTTAACATTTTCGTTTTGTTTGTAAATATTTTAGAATTTTGTAATAATGTTCAGTTGTTTTGAAAAATTATGATTAGAACAATATTGTTGTACTCGTGGATTTAAGAGGTTTCGGAGTCAGAAGACAAAAAACAGAAGACTAACAATTTTGTTTCGTCTAGTCAATCCGTCCGTCCATTTGTCCTGCCATCCATCCGTCCATCGGGATTTTCGTCTGTCCATCTGACAGCCAAATTAAAAACCATTCGAGACATTAATGATAATGTGGTCTAATTCTATTTAAGTTATTGCTTAACTTTTTTTTAGAATATCACCTTAACGGACTTAACGACCACATCTTGAATGTGAGAAAAATGATCTGACGTCTTAATTTCACTTTTCATTTCATATCGCTTTGCGTTAGTAATCATTAAAGTTAATAAATTAGTTGATAAACCTAAGAAAAAATTGGTGACATTTCTACTTGCCTTTGAATAGTCAGAAGACGACTGGGAGGTTATAATTTAGTTTTGGACAAATGGCAAGTTTTCGAGCAGTAAGGTTAGCAGGTATATTTGCGTATCAATTTAATGCATTATTGAAATCTTTTAAATTACGCCCTTTTTGTGTATATTTAGTCAGTTACTTCATTAATAATAACCAGCCAACGAATCTAAATAATATTTTTTCCAGCAAAAAAAAAATCTGCTTTACTAAGAATTTTTTGGAGCTGCAATAGAGACATTCCTTGCATGATAAATACAACAACTTTTCCCATATAAAATGCATGGACATCTTAACAAAAAAAAAACTTCCCCATACAAAATGATACGATTTGTATGATTTGAAATGAATAGATCGTGGTCGTTATAGTGAGGAGAAACACGCAGATAGTTGCAATCTATATTCAAGAATCGAACCCCCGTAATGATGACCCCGTAAAACATTTGAATATCACGCGTAAAATTCTATTCGCAATTTCGCATTTTCACTTTTCGCGGTGACACGAACGGAATGGAATTCTGTGGGCCTACTATGAAGGTAATCGATACTGGCAGGCAACGGCATAATGTTATTGCTTCGGGTATGTGCTCGTTGTATTATGTATGGACACTTGTAGCTAGCAGCGTAGCCAACAGAGGTGCTTTATCTTCATGATAAAAATTTCGCACAAAATCAAAATAATCCAACCTAGCACACAACCTCTGAATAACGCACGAGAATCTACCCTTTAGCTCTTCCGGTGGTAGAGCTTTGCGTGAGTTGCCTGCATGAATGCTGTTTTCCTGCTTATTAACAATCCGATTGGCGTAGTCCAGTATTCGATTCCTGGTTCGAGTCAATTAATTCCGAGATGTGTTAGGAGCTGGCACTGGCAAAATTTATTTTCTGATACCTCATAATAAGACAATAACTCTAATACCCTACTTTGATAACTAACGTAACTAACCATAGTATCGATTTATAATTTAATCCGCTGCGGTTTAAGTTAAACCATTGTAGATGTTGCGTTGCTGAATATTTGTCAAGATTGAAAGGTAGTTCAGTTATAAAATAATGCTCTTAGCTTAAACTTATTACTTCGACTTTTTATTTTTAAATCATGGATTACTGTTATTGGCCTTACTTGGAAAAAAATGAGGGTAAATAAAACTGTTGTTATTTTCAATAAATAAAATTACATAAATAAAACTTAGTCGTAAATAAAAAAGTCAAATTAAATACGTTGCTAGTGTTGAGTTTGTAAACGTGATTAGACTCATAGTAGACCCCCAGTATGAAAATTTAAGGATGTCTCCGTCTCCCAGTGGGTGTGACCGCGGACGTGACGAACACCAGAACATGTAGTAGGCGTGCGGATATATAAATGCGATGCTAGAATTGGTAAAATATTACTGGAATATTATCATGAAAAAAGACTTGTTATTAAATATTAAAATAGATTATTTTAATATTTTGCTCAAAATATTAAAATAATTTTGTTTTTGAACCATTGTCATGTATCATGTTTTTTGTGAAGAAATAGTGTTAGATTGATTTACAAAAACTATTTATAGCACACTTATTTATTATATTAAATCCAGATATTGTTCAGAAAATATTGATTTTGCATAATATAAAAAATATATTATAAGCATATTTAAAAAATGTTAAGTTATTATTATAATAGGAAAAGATATCGTATGGATTATATGAGGTGATTTGTTTTTTTTTATTTATTTAAATAATCGGTTTTATTGCACAAATATGGTATTTCATCAGTGGTACTCCCTTTCTTCTCCTAACATTTTTCATAACCATACATTGGTTGGATCTAAATCATTATCCATAACACGTTTGCTATAAACTTCAGTAACCATAATATTCAAAAATTCGAAATTTTGTGTTACATAATTATTTTTAGTCCTAAAATTATTCTGTCACAATATCGATTGCTATAATAGTTGAATCTACAAATTTTACATGAAATAAAGTCACATGTCCTAAGTATTGTATTATATACTGTGTATTATTCCGAATGTTCATTTACAAAATTATTGTTAGTCCTAAAACAATAGCTAAAAATTAAGGTTTTTAGTGACAGAAACGAATCGCCGTAAATCCGACTCCACGCAGTCTTGTCTGCCCTACCCCTAGAGTGTAATTCAAAATCGCGTAGGCGTGGAGAGGCGAGGCGGCGGAGGCGGTGGTAAGCGAAAGCCGTCTGCGACGATTAGCACGCGTGGGACCGCCGTAGACCCGCAGCGCCAGAGCCGTGACAGAAGCCTTGCATGCTGATTGCTTGCCTACGTGCATGCTGCTTGCTTGCATGAATGATTCATGCTGCTTGCTTTCATGCATGCAAGCAAGCAGCATGCATGGTGCATGCTGATTTCCTGCATGCATAATGCTTGCTGCTAGCTTGCACTACGTATTTATTATTTTTAAGATAAATAAACATTATAAAATTTGAATGTAGGACTTACAACTTTTATAGAAAACGGTTTTAAGTCTTTCGTATATTATTAATTGTAATATTTATGACAAATCAATTTAGGGCATATTATAATATGCCCTAAATTGATTTGAATTGAAAGCTATAAATTAGGGCTTTCAATTTTATTGCATGTAATATTATGTGACATTAAGTTCGGGCAAGTTATCATTCGGACAAATGATGATTAGGACAAAAAAAAAATTCCACTTTAGATTATGGATAAAAAAGTTAGGGAACAAAATAGAGAACCTATTTCAGTACAATTTTGTATGCATTGCCATAGAAAGAGTGGAATGTCTGGCAAAGGAAACTGTATTTTAAGTCCCAAACCTTAGGTATATTGTCGTGTGTCGCTCAATCATACAATGAATACGCCATCATCGAAATTAAATCCAGTGAATTGTATTTTACATTGCACTGTGAGAACGAAGCTATTTGATCGGTTTCATTTCTGTTTTAAACTTTAAGGACCTGACAGGCTTTAAGGAACTGACTGCAGTGTTGGTTGCAGATGGAACTAACCAAATTCACCGGACCCGATGTGGTATATATTTACTAAGCTTGACTTATCTACTTATGTGAATACTTTAGAATGTCGAGATTTCAAATTCAAAATGTTTATTTGTCATTAAGTAGGCTACAGCAAATAAAATATGATAAAAAAAAAAAATTGTGCGTTGGCTTATTTAGCCATATTGAACGGCATGAGCAGCTACAGGTATTAAAAAAAAAAACATTCAAGAGTAAAAAACTATAATACACGCCTAATTAACCGCTTGCATACCGCATTTTTTAAAAGTGATTTTCCGGTCTATTTCGGGTAAGTGGCACACCAAGGATCAAAGACACGTCAAAGCGACTCAAATGAACTCCAACACAAAGGTTTTACTAGTAGCCATCAAAGAGCTCCACTATTCAATTAATTAGTAGGGTACAATTTGACAGACGACCACCTTAGATGACTTATTTGATGTAAGTAATATTTTTTACTTTAATTATTGTATATAGATGTCGTGTGGGGACGACCGTAAAGAATACACATCCCCACCGTCAACAGGAGGCGTGTCGTAAGAGGCGACTAATTCCTGTAGTGCGAGACGGGCAGCAGCGTCTGCATGCGAAATCTTATAAAAACTGCGCTCGCCAACCCGCCTGCCAAGTGTGGCGAGTATTGGAAATCGTCCCCAATGATTTTCATTGGGGGAGGCCTTTGTTCAACAGTGGATGTCCTATGGCTGAAATGATGATTGTATATTCCAGGACACTGTCCATGACACTGAACGGTTTTGATCAAATTAATATCAAGGAATTAGAAATTCGTATTTGTAGAGACGCCTTCTAGAAAACTTAGCTCTACGTCAGTACATCTTCAATACCATACTTTCCACGATATATTTACGAGTGTATTTTACTTTAGTGTTTATTTGTGATTACCTACCTCTCGTAAAATGTTATTTACTCCAAGGTAAGCTGTTGCTTATGATTTACGACCATAAAAGTAGAAAACAGTTACACTTAAGTATCGCCTTTACGATTTTGTCAAAAGTATTTAAGAGTTTGATGTTATTATAAACGAAAGTGTTTTTTGTACAGTCATCGGCAGCAAAGCCTAACCTAAAAAAGTTAAAGGTCATTGAACCGATTTCCAACATTAAGTCCGACATGTAAAGATCAATATCATTTGCGAAAAGGCATCAAACCTAATTGGCATACCTCAAGTTGCAAGTAACCTTAAATAACGTTATTTTTGGTGTACACCTATGAAACATACGTTAATCGATAGAGAAAATAATTACAAACAACAAACACTCTTTGACAAAATGTCGTAAATGATATGCTTTTCTCAGAATTTCAGCATGGACATGTAATATTTATTTTCAACCGACTTCAAAAAAGGAGGAGGTTCTCAATTCGAATGTATGTTTTTTTTGTATGTATGTTACGCGATTACTCCGCCAATTATGAATAGATTTTAATGATTTTTTTTTGTTTGGTAGATCATACTTTAGAGGTGGTCCCATATAAATTTTTATCGAAATTGATTTAGAACTTTTTGAGAAAATCAACAAATATATACCCAGATGATATTTTGGTCGTGGTTCTTGTTACCTATCTTCGACAAATATGATCCGATTTTGATGATTTTTGTTTTATTGAATAGAATATTAGTACTTCAAAAATGCTATGATAAAAGTTTGCAAAATAAAAATCACCCCTAAGGGTAGGAAAATAGGGGATGAAATCGGTGTTCAGCAGTTAGATTAGGATTTATCACTAAAAATAGAAAGAAATAAGTAAATTTTATTAAAAAAATAAAACCAACTTCAAAATAATCCTAACACTTAAGTACCTAATCAGTTAATTTTGGAGTCGGTGCCAGCCGATGAGAGATTCAATGTTTTTGTTTGCAACGACTCCAAAATTAACTGATTAGGTACTTAAGTGTTAGGATTATTTTTAGCATTTTAGTGTTTTGAAGTCGGTTTTATTTTTTTAAATAAAATTGACTTATTATTTACATAATCAAATTGAAATTCTGGAAAAAGCGTATCATTTACGACATTTTGTCTAGGCGTATTTGTTGTTTGTAATTATTTTCTCTTTTGAGTAGCGCACGTTTCATAGGTGTACACCAAAATAACGTTATTTAAGGTTACTTGGAACTTGAGGTATGCCAGGCTCCATACAAAAAAGTTCAAAGTCTTTTGACGTTTTAGTCTATCGATACCTTGAGGTCAAAAGAGCGTAAATGCCACGATACGATTATACAGTACAGTAGTGTTGCCGAAAATTCGATAGTTTTGCAATCGATAGTTGAACGCCAAATTCATCTATACGATCGATAGGACAATCGATAGTATCAATACTATCGATAGTATCGATAGTATTTATATCTCTTTTACTGCAATGCTATCGGTAAACAGCAATTCTATCGATAGTATCGATAGTTTCGATCGTTGCCAACTAATGAGCTATCAATACTATCGATAGTATTGCTCTTCAATATCGAGAAGACTATCGATAGTACCGATACTATCGATACTATCGATTGTGAGCTTAAATTCAATAGTATTGCCACCTAATAATTCAAAGAATTGCCATCTTTATTTACAAAAACAAAACGTACGTTTAAATAAAGTCAAATATACTAGTTAATTAATTTGATTTCGTTGAATATACCACTCATTATGCCTGCATATTGAATGCAATACTATTAAAATAAATATCACTATCGATAATATAAAACTATGATAGTATCGATACTATCGATACTGGTTGGCAGCGATCGAAACGATCGATACTATCGATAGTATTGCTGTTTACCGATAGTATTGCAGTAAAAGAGATATGGATATTATAGATAGTATCGATAGACTATCGATAGTATCGTTTTTCCTTCAACTATCGATAGGCTATCGATAGACAATCGATATTGACCTATCGAGAGGCAACACTATAGTACAGCAAAAAAAACAAAAAAAAAGATAAATTGATTTTTACGAGTCAAAATTGTTATTTTGTGGTAGGTTTACCGAGTTGATTGTGAATTAAAAAAGTAAAAGCCGAGAGACGAGTACGCCGGATCTGACGCAGCCATCTCTGAGGTCTTGGGTTCGATTCTCGGTCGGGTCAATGTAGAAAATGTACTTTTCTATATTGGCTCGGGTCTGGGTCTGGGTGTTGTAGTGCCGTCGTTGTTTCTGGCTTTTATAACACATGTGCTTAAGCTACTTATCATAGGATCAGAGCAATGTATGTGATGTTGTCAAATATTTATTTATTTATAAAGAAAACAACACTTTTATTAACATTCGCTAATGATAGAAAAGTCTCGTCTTTCTTACATTCAGAACATACTACTTCGTTTTTGATTAGATTCCGTTTTACATACGATTTGGATCTATTCATTGGCTTCAATAAGTCATTTGGGTATTATAGTACGTACCCTACCCTTCTGACCGTAGCATTCACCTTTTGACAGAATTAGGGTACAAAGATGTATAAAAAAGGGCAGGAAATATTCGTGTCTCCTAAAAAGGTCTTTTTATGGGTACATTACGAGATCTTATGAAAATAAGTTGCGTGGAATAAGATTGGGTAAAACAATGTTTTAAAAAAAACTTATTTGGCGGTAGCCTGGAAGATTTATATTGTACACTTGCACTTTATTAAAATCCATATCTAGGCTAGTTTCCGGGGTCAAAAAAAGATTATTCTATTTAGTCCGTCAGTTAGATCGATCCATATTTTGTCTTTTGTCAATCAAACAAAAAATTACGAAGATAAAGCGCATCAAAGTAAGCACGAGTCACGCCTTGCTAAAATGTGTCGCAAGGGGGAACTTTAACGGGATATATCTTCATCATTTTTTGTTTGATTAAGAAAAGAAAAAATACGTGTCCAATATTTTTTGTTAATCCAACTGACGGACTAATTAGATTTTTTTAGGGAACTAGACACTTCTGGAAAAAGGAGAGAGAGAAGCCACAGCAAGCGACTCTGATTTAATTATAACTAGCTGTCCCGGTGAACTTCGTACCGCCCATTTGTTTTTTTTTGTAAATTTTTTTTGTTAGTTTTTGTAGTTATTCTGCTATTCGGGGCGGAGACAAATTTAAAAAAGCAAAGATCATAAAAATCGGCCTAGCCGGACTCGACTTATAAATGGTGTAACTAACCCGACTTTCTTTTATATAATATAGATTTTTATAATTTATTTCTTAATAATATTTAATTTATGGTTTACTATGAAATATTGATAAATGTACCTACCTATTTACTAAATAGTACCTACGAAAAAATACATTTTCATTTTTTGTCGACTAAAACATAAGAAGGTTTTATTTTGAAAACACCGATGCTTTTCCTAATCAATAACCCAGTCTTTATTAAAAGAGCCCCGCTGGTCTCCCGGAATATTCCCGAAATTCCTGTGAATATCCTAGTGCGGTTGATAATTTATATGAGAAAGGCTTGAAGATTAGGCCGTAATGGGCTCCATACATTACGCTGCGGGATGCCAACGCCGTGTATACGTGTTTACTCCTTCTACGTGATGTCATATTTCTAGTCTGAACTCAAAAATTGCATGCAGTTTCGTGTAAAATTATCCTTCTACACGTTTGTAAAATGGTTCTAGATATGAATAATTATGTATCATATATACAAGATGTAATTGAAATAGAGCAATAACTTTTACTGCCTTGTGCCGTAAAGAATACACTTCCGTACCACCAACAGGAGACGTGTCGTAAGGGGCGACTAATTCCTGTACCACGAGACGGCGTCTGCGTGCGAAATGTTATAAAAAACTGCGCTCGCCAACCCGCCTGCCAAGCGTGGCGTGTATTGGCGATCCCCCCGATGAAAGTCATTGGGGGAGGCCTGTGTTCAGAAATGATGATGATGATGATGACGATGATGAATAACTTTTAGGGGCTTATTTTGATGCTATTTATTACAACTTTTACTATGAAAACTTAGAAGTCCAAAAAAATATTTATAGTTTTCCATACTGAATGGCCTGTAACCATTACGATTTGTAGTGGAATGAGTTTTTTTTAAACAGTTTCATAATCTAGCAGAAAATACGTACCCCTAAAACATACGTCGACTCTAACTCGGTATGTCAGATTTCAGAGCCATCTGGCGTGTAACCTTTGTGAGTTATACCATAAACTAAAGATGATACAGGTCCAGTTAGTGTGTGGGGACAGATTTTTCGTACGGATGTCGTCCTAGCTGTAGTACCAATAATGTAAGATCCCGAAAATTACTATGGAACCCCTGTTCCCAAGGTCATCCAAGTGGTGGATTCAATAATGTGCCATAAGGTTGCGCCACTCCTAACCCCATGCATATTTGCGTTTACGTTCTTATTAAAAGGAATTAAGTGCTCGTCACATAATGGCGGCAGCGTTTAGGTTCTATAAAAAATAAAAAACAAAAAAAAAGGTTGAATTAATTTTTACGAGCCTATGGTTAGACCCCAGAAGCTAGACGAAAATTAGAATATTACTTTTAACGAACTAACATAATAATTAGGATTGATATAACTTTGTGAAAGCTTTGCAAATCAGCTTGAGCAATACCTGTTTCTACAATATTCGATTGTTATCAAAAAGATCGAAAGCTATTGACTCGAATTTAATGCAGATTGTACTACTTCAAAGAATTTTATCTGACAAAAGTCAGAATTCAGTGGAACGTAAAAACTTTACGGAGCTCATCTCTTTGACTTTTAAAAACCTTTGTGCATTTCGAAGAAGTCAAATTTTTCAAACGTATTCAACTTTAACGTGTAGGCTGCGTGCTCATCCTAAAAACCGTCTGGAATTTCAGACATTTTGTAATGAGAGTCATATTATTAATGGAGTGGTAAAAATGAACTGGAAATGAAATACGGGGTAACTTTTGTTGTCTTTTTAATTAGCTCAACTCAAAACATTAGGGCAGTTAAGATTTTGACGGTAAAATGTAAAAACAAGATTTCTCCAATGAGGATCCTTTGGCGGTCGGGTAAAAATTACATTTAATCATCATCATCATTTCTGCCATAGGACCTCCACCGCTGAACATAGGTCTCCCCCAATGACTTTCAGATTGTCTGGTTGGAAGCGGCCTGCATGCAAGTGCAAGTGGGAGAACATAGCATGTACTAACGGTCGATGGGGCAGAAAGTAGGCTCAATTCTAGAAATTGAGGCCACGTACTTGCAAGCGCAGCGTAGTACGTCCACCCACAAAGTGGCCAAAAGACTTAGTAAAGGTTGCAAGAAGACATTTAATCACGGTGTGTAAATGCCGTAATTTACTTTTTCAATGTTGTCTCTTTATTTTATTTGATGAATCCAATAGTACTAAAACCTAAATATCAATTAAAATCGCTTGAAGTTGTAAGTCAATGTATTAACAAAGTTTAGTGCTTGAACTTTAATTTGGGCTTGACTTTTTTTCATCTTCGGTTTATTTTAAGTTGTTTATGTTTGGGAAAATCAGAATACTTGATTGCGACTTAGACTTGACATAACCTTCAGAAGTAATCCAAAATATTATTATCCCGCAAACCAAAGCCACACAGCCATGATAGCCAAAGATCGTCGGACGTCACCAACAAAACAATTTCGCAGTTAATATTCATGAAATTCAAATTGGATACCTACCAGCCGAGTTTTCGGGCTTTTTAGATAAATACACCGATAAAACTTTACGTTAACTTTGGTGATTTTGATTAGAATTTGATGGAATTCGAAGATTATGGAAAACAATTTTTGGAAGCCCAATTCGAGGGGCTTAGTTTCCATTCGGATATGCATTTTATTAAAATATTGAGGAGATACTGTATAATCTTTATAATGCCTGGCCTAATTTTTTCATTGATTTTTAACCGTATAGACAAGTATTGAAGGTTTAAAATATGTTAGCAGCAGCTGTCATGCCTCTGCCTGGTAAAGGGTTAATAGAGAAAATCTGAAAGAACCAGTGATCAGTGTACTTAAATGATGCAGGAGGAGATATATTTTCTATCAAGTCTTAAATAACAGAAATTCAAATTAACTTTTTTTATTACAAAGCGAACGATCAGGGTGGACCAAACAGGGAAAACGAACAATAATAATATTAATATGCTTACAGACGTACAGTCACGAGCAACTCAGTGTACACACTTCATAATATATTCTGTTGTAATAAGGTTTTAAGTTTAATGAAAATGCATTTAAATATTTGTGCTTGTGACGGTAAGTCAATCCAGCGTAGTCTTGCTACTGACCACAGTCACCAGTTTTAGGGTTCCATTACTGAATTTGAGACCGCAAGTCACACCATTACCTAATCAATGCACGTTTACATAAGAGTCGCCTCACTACGTATAAATAGCCAGCAAACTGACTTACTGATGATCCAGTAACTAAACTGAAATGTTACTTTGCTTAGTTCAGACTTCAGTTATTGCTAATATGAAAATTCTTAAAAAAACAATTGATAGAATACCAAGAAAACTGGCTATAACCAATAAAAAACTTCGAATCAATAGTATAACTAAAAACAATAAGTCCTTCCTCAAAGAGGCAAAAGATGAAAGTCTGCTTGATTTTTCTTCGGCAAAAAATTAGACGCTACTCCCACCGGAAACACTCCTGTTACGTGACAAATACGATCTGAGTGACCCATAAAAATGTACCGCGTTTGATGTATGGCGGCCAGAATATTGGGTGACATAAATTACTGGGAGAAACAGATAAAAGTTTGCTTCTTGTCTGCAAATGTGGGGAAAAGTGAGACGATTACAACTGGACATTTAATTTTAAGATTCATTTGTCATTTCCTTAGTTCTTTAACACAAACCTTTTGAAGGGTCTTTTTTAATTCTGGAAATCTGAATACTATTTGCATCTTGAAATTAATCAAAGCAACTCAAAATATTTTCACGTAGGTATTATGATACCTTCAGAGATCTATTAAGACGATAAAGACTCTGAAAAAAAAACAAACAAAAAAATGATGTTTTTTAAGTTTAAGACCCGTATTTAATATAAATCCACTAGCATTCTACATTTTCTATTAATAGAGCTCTTTAGCACAAAGAAGCGCCTTGTTTTGAGCCCTTCCCGTAAAGCGGAACAAAATTACGTCCATCGAAACTAAATTACTTCCATCGGAACTAAATTAAGAACCATTGAAGGCTGACACGATTTAATGCATTTCTGAATCTATTTACAGGTAGTAAGGAACTGACCTGAATCTTGGACTCGAGAGAAAATTGAATTAGAGCCGACGCTTGCGAGAGAGCTATTTGCATTTTGTAGAATATTACTTCTTACGTACTTCTTGAGCGCTTTTTACGTAACTCAGAAAAATAAGGAAGGTTTCATCAACGCGTTGGTATGACCTATTTGCCTGATTGGGGCGCTGCTTCGAGTCTGTTTTTTGTTTTATGAAAACATGATCCAATGAAGACATAATCTATCTTCAACAAAAAGTTATAGCCAATATTTGCATGTCTTACCAATTTGTGTTTGTCTTGTTGGCTGTCTTAATAAAATAAAAATAAAAATAGGTACTTTCATGAGAAAGGTTTCATGATAATAAATACGACTGTATCATATTTTATGATACGTTATTAACTAGACCGTAGCATTTAAATTCAGTTGCGTAACTTTAGAAATTTTCTGTATCTCTGTACGCATTTTTACTATTTACTAACTCTTATTCAGTTAATAGAAAATGTATATATATAGCCATTTATAACACACACATACGGTCTAATTTGCTTGTCTAAGAGTTGCGATGGTCAAATGGCAATCCCGTTTAAAATTTAAACTTTATTGATTTGCTCTCACAATCACCATTAACACAGATAACCAGATGATTTGACGGTTTGATTATTAGGTATAATCATGCCAAGTTACAGATTTTTTTGTATTAAAAGTCTCTGAGTTAAGCCGCGGACAAACAAACAGGCACACGGATATGGCGAAACTATAAGAGTTCCGTGTCAGCTACGGAACCCTAAAAATAAAAACCATAGACTAGTTCGTCGGTTTTTTTGTGTGGTGTGCAATAAAGTATGTCTATCTATCTATCTATAAGGTGTAAAAAAAGGAGCAATAGAACTTTAAGGGTTATTCTACGACTAAAATACAACAACTTTTTCTATGAGACCAATATCGAATTCTCAATTAATTTTATTTAAAAAAATAAATACCGTCTTTAAAAAACTAAAACGCTAAAAATAATCTTAACACTTAAGTACCTAATCAGTTACTTTTGGAGTCGGTGCAAACGAAAAGATAGAATCTCTTATCGACTGGCACCGACTCCAAAAGTAACTGATTAGGTACTTAAGTGTTAAGATTATTTTTAGCGTTTTAGTTTTTTTAAGTCGGTTTTTATTGTTTTTATAAAATTAACTTATTTCATCTATTTTAGTGATAAATCCTAATCAAAACAAATCTTGCGAGTGCAAACATAATTTAACTGCTGAACACCGATTTCAGTTCCTATTTTTTCACCCTTAGGGGTGTAAAGAACCATTAAAATCGGTCAACATTTGGCAAATATATTAGGTAAGATAGATACTAAAATCAGTTGGCGTGGTACGGAGTTCATGCAATGTTTGATGATTTTCTTATTGATTCCATCATCAGAATTTAACCAAATTTATGAGACTATTCTGAAAGTATAACCTTTCAAAAAAAATAATAATTATCGAAATCGGTCAATGTAGTAACGAATGATCGCTGAACATAAAAAAAAAACAAAAAAAAGATTCTAACGAATTGAGAACCTCCTCCTCTTTTAAGTCGGTAAAAAAAAAGACGTTTCCATACAAACTGATGCCAGCTGGTCGCATTTTAATTGGAAAGTGTTTTTTTTTGCGAATACGATGTTGGTCCCATAGAAAAAGTTGTTGTATTTTAGCCGTAGAATAACCCCTTAAAGTTCTATTGATCCTTTTTTTTCACCCTGTATGTCTACTTCGTGTAGTAGGTCATTCTCAGTCGTTCCTAGTACAATGGGGACTTTAATAATCAAGCGAGTAAGCACGTAGTTTGTCTTTTTGTTGCAAATAAATATTTTAGTACGCAACAAGGTCCTGGGACATTCTCACAAAATCAGTTTCAATTCAGACGAAACTTTTGCGTGGTGCTCACATTGAATGGAAAATACGGACGAAAAGTCCGACGAGCCTTGAATGACTTTACGAATAGAGTTGTGAGAGCTCTTGTAAACTAAACGAAATTTATATCAAACATTTTTCACTGTGTGTCGTAAAATTTAACAGGTTGGGGCACAACAGTTGCTGACTGACTATACCTCAATTTTTTTTTGTTTCATAGTTTTTAAAACAGTTTCAAGGAACTATATCAATATTTTCACCGTTTTTAAGGTACAGTTAGTCAAAGTATAACGCATTTATTGGCGATGTTTAACCCTACCAGGTGATCGGGCTCCCGATTCAAAATCGCTTGTTAAGCAAATTATCTAGCGGAAAACCACATGACACTATATAGGCTGTACCAAGATGGGCCTATGTATGTTCAGTGAAAATGGAAAAATCGGCTGACAATAGTAAGAAAATTTTTTGCGCTGCTTCTTTTCGGCTTTACCCGCAAATTATCGCTAAGCGTTGGTAGAGTAAAAATTTCGGGACGTTTACGATGCTTACGACATTTTATGATAGAATGGTAACTTATTTTTAATGTTTTTTCAATGTTAACGTAGATTATTTGATCAAATAATAGTGAATACAATGACTTAAAGTAGCTTTTAGAGCAGCTTCTAGGGATATCCTCAGATCCACTCGATAGTATGCTTTAAAAAAACGATGCTAATTCTCCAAAATACCAGCTCTTTCATACTAAGGTCGCTGCAAATGTGCTACTAGACTGAAATGTATAGTACAGCTGGTATTTTTTTCATCACTTTACTATTGGTCCCATAGTAGAAATTGTTTTTGTGAATACGAGTAGAAAATTATATTAAATTTTTTGTACTCATAAATTAAACTTACATAGATAGATATGGTGTTTTTTATTCATTTAATTTTAAAAAAATTAACATTTTTAGTAACAAGTACATTGGAACTCTCCTTGTAAGTTTAACACTTGTATTACGAGAGAAACGCTCTCTCTACAGGTTAAATTAGCATTTCTAAAACTTAGTGCTTTTTTCCTTGTGAAATAAATAAACAAGCTAACAAACCATTTTATTGAAGCTGTGGGTAGGTGAAGAATAAATAATATATAAATAGATAATGGTGCACACGAGTGTGGATTGTTCAAGTGTGTTTTAGGAAGATTACTACAATAAGTATATTATTATCCTATTGTAATATTCCCTCAGTTTCCAGATAATTTAAAGTCCTTAGCCATGAAGTTACAGTTTTTTTGCATTCTCGGTAAGTTTTACCATAAATATTAATAATTTTGTCTATTCTATTATTTTGTTTATTATATTTTTTGATTGTATGTGGTATTGTTTTGAGGCAAATACAGTTCTGGATATTACACGACTGATTACCAATTTTTGATTACGCTTTCTAACGGTGTCTGCTATTTAAAAGGAGATTGTTCTAATGAGTGCACAGAGAATCCTTTGGGTTCGGCCTCGAACCATCTTCATATTAAGCGCCAACATACACAATAAATAAATAAAATAGTAAATTGTTTTTTACAATCACACCAATTATCTAGCCCCAAACAAAGCAAAGCTTGTACTATGGCAACTAGATAACGGATACACATTCTTAAATATTTTTAAAAACTTCCATGACTTAGGTACAAATGCTCGTGCTCATCACACAAACATTTGCCCCTTACGGGATGCGAACCCGCAACCGCTGGCTTTATAGTTCGGAGCGCGAACCACTAAACCAGACGGTCGTCAAACAATGCGAGCTATCTATCACCAACAAGCTACCACGAAATATTCCCCGTGAGTACACCGGCATTAACAAACTGTACGACATACGAAAATCTCAACTCATACGTATTCGAGAGGATAATCTGGCTTTCGACTCGTTGCTCGAACTTCTAGATCGATATTGTTAATGCAAATCCTTGAATTCGAAGAGTAACGAGACTGCAAGACTGCGGATCAGAATCGGAATCGAGTTTCATGTTTGTGGTTATTTGCTTCAGAGTTTTGGGTATCGTATTATAGAGTGAAAGCCAATTTTGCGTATATCAGTCTCAGAAAGGGAAGATCTGTGAAAATATTATGCTTAAATGCAAAAAGTTTGCAATTTTGTGTATGGGTAGGTACAGCGATGTTGAAATAACACGCTTTTTGTTAGAAATATCTTTGAAAGGTAAAACTGTAGATATTTTAGGTTATTATTATGGATACACAGTTTAATAATTAACTAAACACGTGTTTGGCACTATTTATATACAGTAAATTTATATTAGTTTTAGAGTCGCAAAAGTCGAATTCACCTGCTCAAGTACAACCAATTTTTCTATGGGATTAACTTCGAAATGTCAAACAAAAAAAACATTACTCCCCCATACAAATCGTAACAGCTGATTGTTTATTCTTCTTTATTTTGTTATCAGTGTGGCCTTTGCGGTTCCACCAAAGAAAATTTACCGTTTATCAAAATAGAGCCATGCAATACTAGTGACTTTAAAAAGGTAATAGCAATATTATATTGCTTTTACAGCTTATATTATATTATATTATATTATATCATATTATATTATATTATATTATATTATATTATATTATATTATATTATATCAAATTATATTATATTATAGCAGCAGATTACAGCAATTTTTACACAAAAATTGTTACTCTATAATTTCGACAACTTTTGACAACTCTTTTTTGTACACCACACAAAAGAAACAAAACACAGGAAAATAAATACATTAAGAATAGCAAAATTTAAGTGGTCTTATCACTAGAAACGATCTCTTCCAGACAACATTCAGGTAAAGGACAGTTGACCACATATACCTTTTGTGATAATTATTTGTATTACAGTAACTGGCATTAAAAATAAAATCGATATCCGAAAATATTGTACTATTAGCGTTGTTTCGAGCCACAAATGCATTGACTAAAATAATGAGACTGAAAAATAATACATCATGTCAATTGATGCAGAAGTTTGTGATGCTAATGATAACCCCTACTATAAATTCCAAACAGGTCATTTTAACGTCAAATAAAAAAACAAATAAGGTTAAGTTATGCTGCCATAGGCTACATAGTAAGCCCTGGCCATGTAAATATTGGAGTCTCATTAGAACCGTTGTCAAGGTTTGGTCCACAACCTGTGTCCAATTAGTACTTGTATGCCGTCCATTATGAACAGTCATCATATAATTTTGGTAACTAATCATCTCTATTCTCATTGACTTACCGCTCAAAATCCTCTGACAAATAAACATGCCGTACGTCATAATAAATTATCCCAAACTGTGCTTGCTTTGTATCGGACAAACGTGTAAAATGATTAAACATTGCCACAGGGAAATGTCACGAAATTGAATGGGAATAATTACGGAAATGCAGAATGTGACTGCGCATAGTGTGGTATTAAATTTTCTGTGTGCAAAGTTTGTTTTTTGTTTATTTGTAACAAGGGATCAGATCAAGAGTTGTGGAAAGCGCAGAAAATATAGGGTGAATTTTTATTAGTGTAATCCTTAAGGGTAAAGGTTAACTTAGATGTAGTTAGTAGTCTTAACTTAATTTTGTTAGTGTACGAATCTATTTTGTTAAAATTCGCGGACAGCAAACGTACACTAAAAAATAATTTCTTGATAATTAGTTAGTCAAAGTCAAAGTCAAATTTAGGACAGATAATTGCCACTTATGAACGTCAATAATAACATTATGGGCCCATATGACAAATTAGTTTTTTTATCATGAGTAACAGTTATACCCTGCATGTGTTATAATGGCTACACTGAAATAAACGGTTTATACATCTCTTTTAGTAGTGACTGTATTCAAAAACGGGAGGAAAACATATAAGTGGTACATATAGTGGTTACAGTTTATTTAATTTCTATAACCATAAGTTATTTTATTTCTAGAACTATAATTTTTTAACTTTTGACGACCTCCGTAGCCGAGAGGTAAGCATTCCGGACTTGGTGTCGCTGTCTCTGTCGAGGTCCCGGGTTTAATTCCGGGTCGGTCAATGTAAAAAAATAATTTTCTATATTACCTCGGGTCTAAGTGTTGTGGTTCTGTCGTTGTTTCTGATTTCTGTAAAACACCTTTTCGACACAATATCTAATTTATATTGTTTTGTGTATTATTATATTATTTTCTCTTGTGTGTCGAATAAACGTTTCTTTCTTTCTTTCTTTCTTTCAAGTGCTGAAGCTACGTATCGTTGGATCAGAGCAATGTATGTGATGTTGTCTAATATTTACATTATTTATTATACTTAGTTAGCTTCTTCGGGCCAGCAGCCCACGCGTGACAATCCATTCTAGGTACCAGTATCTCAGGACTCAAGCTCTTCCTTGAATTACAGGCACCACTGCTAATTTGAAGTAAGGATCAACCATCTTTACTTTATACACGTCCGGTCAACCAGTCCCTCTAGCAGGACCACCAAAACACGATAAGATAAAGTGATTTATCGACACAAACTGCAAAAATATGATAGTTAGAGCCGCCATGTTTAATCGCCGTCCCGGTGACTATCGTGTTTACTTAATTGGTGTTCGCGCTAGCCACCTAGCACGGAGGTGTCATTTTATAATTTTTATTCGTATTATTGAATTACTGGCCTTTTCTCTACTGGATACAAGTATTAATGCTTAGTGCAAATACTGCTGTTGCTTACTACAATTTTATTTATACTATTTTAGTGAATAAATAAAATTAGGCGCCCTCTTTTGAAATATTTAAAGTTGTAATACTAAATACTAAAATCTAGATATTTAAAATTGAAGGTTTGATTGTAGTTTCAACAACAAAATTATAAAAAATAAGCAGACTTATTTTGGTACAGACAACAGCACGTCGACCTACCACAAAACGTTAAATTTTCTCAATTGATCTTGACCTCTATATGTTAGACATACAGTTGAAAATTAACTTTATGCGTCGGTTGACCTGCCGTTATCTGTACATTAGTTACAGATGCAAATGCATTCTATTCAGAATAGTCCATTAAAATATTTCGTAAGTATTTTGTAAAATACAAATTTCTTCCGCTACCAACAAAATATTTACATAACAAAAATATTAAAATTATAAAGTATATCACAACGGTGGGAATGCAATGTTTTGCGAAGTCAAATAGTCGGGGTGAAAGTTTTTTTGTTGCGTACCTTTTGTAGTCTGTTCGTAGTGCGATAAAACTAAGGGGTGAGT
This sequence comes from Anania hortulata, assembly GCA_963576865.1. Classification (NCBI taxonomy): domain Eukaryota; kingdom Metazoa; phylum Arthropoda; class Insecta; order Lepidoptera; family Crambidae; genus Anania; species Anania hortulata. The sequence continues at coordinate 3,102,696 of OY756394.1, forward strand.
ACACGAATCTAAACAAACGTAACTAAATTATAATATTCATATAGTATATATATTCATTCATATAGTGGTAGAGTTTACAAAAGACTCTGATTGTAGGTGTATTTGGATCAGCGTATGGTATTTTTGTTAAAGTTTTCACTTTAGGTGTTACAATTGCTTATAACTAAAAAGTATAAGGTACTAACAATCATTTCATCATCATCTTCATCATTACAGCCATAGGACGTCCACTGCTGAACGTAGGCCTTCCTCAAATAGACCGTCCCCAATGACTTTCATTGGGGGATTGCCAATACTCGTCACGCTTGGCAGGCGAGTTGGCGAGCGCAGTTTTTTATAAGATTTCGCACACAGACGCAGCTGCCAGTCTCGTGCTACAGGAGGTAGTCGCCTCTTACGATACATCTCCTGTTGGCGGTAGGGATGTGTATTCTTTGCAGCCGTCCCCACACGGCACAATGATTTAATTTTAAATGAACCAAATAATAAATATACCTACTTATGTACTGTAATAAACCTAAAATCAAAAAACTTGTGCTTAAATACTTAAGAGATGTAGAGGTTCTTACACGTAGGTCACACTATAAGTTTTGCGTAACTTAAAAAAACTACATGTTGTTGTAACCAAAATATTATGTTTATTGCTTTTCAAAATACTCTCTTTTACATTTTAAACATTTTTAATGCGATCGAACCATTTTTTAAAATAGGAGTAACAGATCTGAAGGCATGTTTTCTACGTGCTGATTGAACGCTATCACTGCCTCTTCGAAGTTGGTAAAAGTAAAACCTCTCATCAAATCTTTGATTTTGGGGAAAATACAGAAATCACAGGGTGCTAGGTCGGAGCTATGCGCAGGATGGGTGACGAGTTGTTCTTTTTCGGAAGCTAAAAATGACTTTGTTTTGTTGGCCGTGTGTAAAGAAGCGTTGTCATGATGTAGGAGAACGCGGCTTTTGGGTCTTCTTTCGCGAACTTTTTCTAACACCCTGGGTCAACAAATGGTAGAATACACTTGTACAGATGGGACGCGTAGCTCAGAAAAAAAACGCGATTATTTGTTTACCAACGTTTCTCGCCTGCCTCACTTTTGTTGGCCTGTTCTTATTTTCAAACACCCATTCACAAGATTGCTGTTTTTTTTCGGGTTCAAAACAATAAATCCACGTTTCGTCTCTTGTGACAATGGCATAAACAGCATTAGAATGTCCGTGGTCGTACTTCAGTAGCATCTGTGAGCACCATTCCACGCGAGCCCGCTTCTGCTCCGCTGTCAGTTCATGAGGGATACAACGACAGCAAAGTTTCCGAACTTTCAATTTTTCGTGTAAAATCCGCGGGTTTTCTTCAATTAGCCGCTTAACAGTAGCCACATTATTTTCGTTGACGGCAGTTGAAGGCCGCCCTTCACGAAATTCGTCATGTAAAGAAACTCGACCTCTCTCAAATTCAGCAAACCTTCGCCTTACGGTGCTCAAACAAGGTGCTTCTCTCCCAAAAGCATTTTAAAGACGAGCGGCACAGTCTTGCAGAGAGAGAGAACTTTGAAAATCATAAAAAATCATCGTTCTAAAATCTTTTCGACTTAATTCCATTTTCGTTGCGTACGTAGAACTTTGATGTGTGATAAAAAACAATTGCCAAAACATTTCCCGCCAATTGTTTTTTTTTATTACTAAGGCGGTTGCAACGTTTAAAAAAATATAACATTCGAAATTCAAATAGTTCCGATTAGCTAGAAGTGCAAAACTTTTAGTGTGCCCCATGTATTGTGCAATAAATATAAAGGTAAATTAAAAAAATACGTACATACACTTAATTTTTAACCTTTTCCAAATCGCGGTGGTGGAGCGGTTGGGGGGGGGGGGTGTTTGTTTGTATCCCCAGTTGAGGACTTCCAAAGACTAATGATGATGATAATGAAATACTAATAGTAGACTGTCAACTTCCTATCCCAATTTAAAAGGCATCGAACCTAATTGGCATACTTCAAGTTGCAAGTAACCTTAAATAACACTATTTTGGTGTACACCTATGAAACATACGTTAATCAATAGAAAAAATAATAACAAACAACAAATATTCTTTGACAAAATGATGTAAATGATATGCTTTTTTCAGAATTTCAGGGTGAACATGTAATATTTATTTTTATTTACATAATCAAATTGAAATTCTGAAAAAAAGCGTATCATTTACGACATTTTGTCAAGTTGTATTTGTTATTTGTAATTATTTTCTCTATTGATTAACGCATGTTTCATAGGTGTACACCAAAATAACGTTATTTAAGGTTACTTGCAACTTGAGCTATGCCAGGCTCCGTACAAGTTCGAAGTCTTTTAATAGGTAACGACCGACAAAAAGGCACGTATCATTTTTAGGCATTTTTCAGTCCCAGGGGCTGTGATAAAGATAGGCAAAGGCCCCGTTTCCCACACTATCTGACTATTTGCTTTCACCTCACGAATTGTGTTTATTTCTATTTACTGGCATTCCACTCCAATGTTTAATGTTTTGTAAGGTTAGAGTACTTCATAAATCACTCAGAACAAAAGAACTTGGGAGGGCAGCGGGAGTGAAAACAGGAATAAAATGCAAAGGCAAAATTTATCTTTTTTATTTTTACCCCGCTACGGATTGGGGGTATTGCTATCAGGAAGTCAACGGTTATTTTATTTTGCTTTGCACTCTTTTAGTTGGACGATAAGCCTCTTGAAATGATAAAGAAATTGGGTATTGTTCTATTGCCTTTTTAACGAGAACCGTTCAACTTATTTGTTTTTTTTTATATTCTTAGCGCTACACTGAGTTATCAAATTTGATTCAACGTCTAACTATTATTTACTGAACTAGTACGGCACACTGGACGCAACAAAAACGACTTGCACTTAGTGTGCATTTGTTATTTTCATTATACGTATACAAATGGTCGTTCATGCGGTTTAAAAATGTGCCACAATCGTCTCGCAACTGCATTTGAAAATTATTATCATAGTGCTCCTTATTGATTGGTACTTATAAAGATAGAATTTTGAGCACAGCGGCTGAAGCGTCGGTAAAACTTCGCTACTAATGGACAGTCCTTAATGAATTTTCTAAACGCAAAACAGTACGTAAAAATCTGGTGAACCTTATGCGTAATAGGTACTGGAAACTGTGCGCCTCTTGCGAATCGTGCTTTTGGGGCGCGTTAGTCTGATCTGTACGCAAAGTAACTACAAACCCATTAGTATTAACTATCGCTCTATACTGTCACGTCAGTGTCACAGTTACAGATGTAAAATTATTGAATCTGACCAAATTCAGGCCAAATTCTGTCAAATTGACACAAACATTCCTTTCTAAGTAAATATAAATAAATATGTAAGTAATATTATTTATTAACCCTGGATTAGTCGCGCGGGCTACATATGTAGCCCACCCCTATAAAATCGATAATTTATCAAAATCGGTCAGCGTTAGCATTCTACACCGCTAGGTACTTTCAAATGAATGTTCGAGAGACGCGCTCAGCACAGCTCAGGCGCTGGGCGCACGCGGTTTTTTTATGGGAGCTAAGTAAAGTGCGTGGACTACAAATGTAGCCCGCGCGACCAATTACGTAAGTATTTTTGTCTTAACGAATTATTTTGTTTTTATTTATTATACATTAAAATTAACTTAAATGTATTATTAAAATTTTATTATTGATTTCGGAGTGTTGTAACGTAATTTAACTCTATGTTTTTTGGATATAAATGAATAATCGAAGAGCTGCGCACATTGAGGCATGGCTGGCTAAAGTCAAGGCCATAAGGAAACTTATGAAGCTGTCACGCTTCAACGAAGAAGGTAATCATTTAGAAGAGCAGAACCAACAATCGGAATTCAGGAAATTTCCGGTGAGGTGTCACACAAAAGCCCTGGAGATGATGAGCCGCCTCAGCTATATATTCCGGCGCACCGGATATGACACAGGAATAACCCATACATTATGGTCAAAAACAATTTCTCTAAACAGGAAGAACGCAAAGACACAATATAGTATGTATGCCTCCTGGGCCTAAAGGAATAGCTAGAGCATATACTTAGCAAACCAAGACTGAGAGTGACCAACGTGAGTTCCTGATCAACTTGTCTCTGGCCTGGATAAAACCACCGGCTCATAAGATAATTAAAAAAAAAACGTTACCTACCAAGAACTCTAACATTAAAGATAAAATATTTTTTTGGCATCATGTATGCAGAAACCCAACCAACTACCTCAACAGCGACCTCGAGTAATGTTTTGCGCCGTTGCCATGACATAACCAAATATACCAACCAAACCATGCCATGAAATATTAAAAAGTTTATGCTTAAATATACTTATATTTTTTAAATTTGTAAATGGACTACATATGTATTCCGCGCGACCACTGCCGTAACTTTTAGAGGCGCGACTACTGTAGGGTTAAAGTGTGCCTATCATAGGTCACAGCGCGGTTGTTCTATGAAGCTTTAACATACATAATTATACATATTTTTAAAGATTCATCATGACTAGGATACACCTTTATTATTAACATAATGTAAGTAAATCATCATCCGTTTATTAGTTTCATATTTATTTATATTTAATCAGATAAGAATGTTTGAGTCATATTTACCGAATTTGACCGTAAATGACCTATCTGATATATATGAATGAGGTTATCTATCATATTTGACCATCGTGTCTGGCCAGATTCAGTAATTTTACAACTCTGTCAGCGTCACTGGCGCTGCCGCTGCAGTAGAGCCGCGTTGCTGGAAGTCGCCCTCTAGCGCTGAGATGAATGATTTTGGAGCTTAGGCATTTGCTGTCTTATGTATAATATTCGACATTCTAAATCCACTTACTGTAGCAAGTAAGAGTTTTTTCTAAAACCTTCAGATAGCGTATTTAAATTAGGGTTACATCAATGTTTATTTTGGTACAATGTTTGAGTCAACCTAGGCATAAAAATGTATACCACATTTAGGTAGGTTACCAGATTCGCAAGATTTTTAAGGACATGAAAATATATGCGATACGATGATCTTGTTGATATTTTATTTTTTATTTTTTTTATCAACCTTATCAATCCCACTGCTGGGCAAAGGTTTCCCCCAGACTCTTCCATCGATCTCTATCTATCGCCAATGACTCCCAATCCCTCGTTAAGTTAACCAAGTCGTCACACCATCTTTTTTTGGGTCTACCTCTTCGGCGACCGCCGTCTATAAGTACCCATCGGGTGACGATTGTTGATATTATTAATTGAATTAGATAGAGCTTTCTTTTACACATTCAATTATTGACGATTTGTTTTGATATTTTGATTAGACAAGATAACGTTTTTCAAACCAGCTAGTCCGTAATATATAATTGTGATATGAAATATTTGAAAGTTTATTTGTCTTGATGTTTGTTTCTCTATCATGCTAGAAATGCTGATCGGATTTAGATACTTGGCACACATTAGATTTTGATCTAGCTCCACACAAATTTTTACTCCGTTTTTGTGCTTCCGTTGGATGTTTAGTCTTTCCTCATTGGTTTAATCATAAAGACTACGTTAAAGATGAAGTCGAGGGCAGAAGCTAGTATAGAATGTTGTTAAAAAAACTTTGGCTAAATCCAACCAGATTAAAGAAGGTTGTACAATTTGATACCATTATAGAGCTTGCATTTTCTTTTCCAACCTTATCCCATTTTTTTGCGTACGGAATCGAGTTACCCTATCCCGTACTACCTGTTAGGGTAAACAGGGCAATAATTAGTCGCTGTGTCAGCCCACGCCCGAGGGAACAGTGTTTTTTTTTTGCCTCGTTAACTGTATTGTCCTTAATGTTCTGTCCAGAATTTTTTCTTTTGTTCCAAAAATTGTAATGTCGAATTTTAATATTCATCGCGGTTTCCGAAGTAGCCTCTGTTATAAACAAAAATAACGCTCCCGGTTCTGAGTAATTCTTTTAGAAATAATGATAAATAATTTTGCGTTGTAAACCGCCGGTGACCGCTGATATAAATTTGAGTCACTGTAATAAATATGAACAAACTAATATGCGCCCTATAATACAAAAAATTGCATCGGTGTAGGTATACAAAGCATTTTGAAAAAAAAAAAAAAATGAGTTGTCTTAAAGTGGAATTGAACCTGGGACCCCTGTTCAAAGCAAATCACCGCGCTAATTCACCGATCGGGTTGTCAAATAAAAAATAATCTATAGTGTTTGAAATTGCAAATTAGGTACCAATATGTAATTGTAATTCATTTTGAGGCAGTAAAAAATCATTATCATCAGCCTATTGCAGTCAGTGGCCTGCATCAGCACTCAGCACAGTGGACTCAGCAAACGTAGCGTAGGACGCCTCCCAGGTCGATGGACCGGTGACCTTAGGATGATGGCTTGGCAATGGCTGGATAAAAAAAGCAGGAGATCATGCTCTTTGGCGTTTTTTGGGAGAAGCTTACGTCTAGCCATTGCCAAGCCATCTTCCTAAGGTCACCGGTCCATCGAGCAGGGAAGCGTCCTACGCTACGTTTGCTAGGGCGTGTTCTCTACCCGCTAACCCGCTTACTCCACCTTTCATCGGTTCTGCGACAGATGAGATTAAAAATTATTTTGCAAATACTAATTAAAGTAAGTGATAATTAAGTAGTATTGATAAGTACGGTGTTATTAAAATAGCGGCCATTTTTGTGATAGGTAACACAATACCACTGATTTAATAGTTAGCTAGAAACAAGATAGCTCTAACACCTATCTGTAATAAAAACAAAATAATTTTAATGCATCGCGACAGCAACATATTACAAAAATATCAAAGAGTGTCAAGCCGTAGTCCAAGCCTCCAACTTATATATAGGTTTTAAAATCTTTGTATAATGGGCTAGTTTCCTCATCATCATCATCTATACGGTCAATCCCGGTTGCGTCCAAAGCCATTGCTTTGGAGCCCAGGGTCCGCTTTCCTTGATTTGCTCCTCCACTTCGCGCGGTCTTGAGCGTCTCTAGTTGTGAGATCATTGGCTCGCATGTCAGCCCTCACAACGTCAAGCCAGCATTTCTTGGGTCTACCCCTTTTGCCAGGACCTGGCGGTGGCGGCATGGCCAGACATTTGTTTCCTACGTAGCTTGCCGGTTTCCGCAAAACATGGCCGTACCAGCGTAGGCGACTCTCCTGCAGTTTGTCTGCAATATCACGGACACGAAGGCTACCGCGGATGCGCGAGTTCCTCACGCGGTCCTTACGCGTGACTCCGCACATCCACCGCAGCATATTCATCTCCGTGACACGCAGCTCCTGCTTGTGTCGCTCAAGTAGCGGCCATGCTTCGCTGCCATATAAAAGAACAGGCCTAATGATGGACTTATAGATCTGTCCTTTAAGCTTAACCGGCATTCTGGGGTCACAAATGACACCAGTCACCTCTCGCCATTTGGCCCACGCAGCAGCAATGCGTGCTTTGACGTCGCAATCGATGTCTCCGGACTGATGGGCTAGTTTCCTAAAAAATTTAATTAGTCTGTCAGGTGGATTAACAGAAAATATTAGGCACGTATTTTTTCTTTTCTTAATCAAACAAAAAATGATGAAGATATAGCCCGTTAAAGTTCCGGGCAACGTCACACCTTGCGACACTTTTTAGCAAGGCGTGACGTCACTTGCTCACTTTGATGCGCTTTATCTTCGTAATTTTTTGTTTGATTGACAAAAGACAAAATATGGGTCCATCATTTTTTTGGTAATCTAACTGACGGACTAAATAGAATAGTCTTTTTTTGACCCAGGAAACTAGCCTATTGTATTAAATCGCGTCGCGTCACATCGCATCATGTCGCCTACAGTCGCTTATCTAGGACAACGAGTAAGATGTGGTAAACTACAGTAAAACATGGCTATGTAATCACCATTTTAATAGCTCTAGGTAATTGTTATGCAAAACACTTACAAGACAGCTATTTGGTTCTACGTAGTGAGTCCAAAAACAAATTAACGAACTCCAAATAACGCCGAGTTAATAAATGAGATCGTTAACTTGGCAAAATCTAATCACAAGGCAAAATTAAGGAATTCCCGATAACTAATCCAGGGCAAAGCCCGGTCATTTGGACCAGTGCTCCAATTTGTTTCTCATGAATATTAAAATCTGTGTCTGAAACTGGTATCGGTCTCTTTTGTCAAAACTTTGTAATAACTTATTTTTGATTGCTCAGGATTTGTCTTGGAAATTGTGATTTGCGCGCGGAGCTTAAAATACAAGGTTGTAACAGGCTGGCCGTGTATTTCTTATCACGCTTTTATTAGCTTAACCTAACTAACTAACTATGTAATCAGTAGGTTATAATTGTTCGTTCTAATTCACTTTCTTCTCATTCGCTTCCTGCGTCCGCTCATTCGAAGAAAGTTAATTAGAACGAACAATTATAACAAAAAAAAAGTGAATTGGAATCTAGAACCTGTTTTACGATTCAGTTGAACGCACCGTATATTTTTGTTCGATCATTTGTGGATCAAGTTTATGTAATTATGATATTTCTACATTCTACTATAGGTACATACCTTAAACCAATCCTTTGAGTCTAGTCACCACACAACGTACACTAAAACACTATAATAACACCAATGCTCTTTATGCCAGCGACCGTTTGCTCAAGGTAATAATTTTAGCCCGATTGATCGTACTAACACTTGGCAACTTTCAGATTTACTAAGCCCACTATGATGTACTTTCTAATTGTTTCCAGAATTTTAGTGACACCTAGAACCACACAGCGGCTCTAGCCCGTTTGGTAGTACCAAAAAATAATTTCTAATTATTTTTAAAAGTTTATTGGCACCTAGAATCGCACAGCGACTCTAGCCCGTTTGGTCGTACCAATAAATACCTACTTTATAATTATTTTCACAATTTTACTGGCACCTAGAACCGCACAGCGGCTCTAGCCCGTTTGGTCGTACCAATAAATACCTACTTTATAATTATTTTCACAATTTTACTGGCACCTAGAACCGCACAGCGGCTCTAGCCCGTTTGGTCGTACCAATAAATAGTTTTAAATTATTTTCAACATGTAAGTGGCACCTAGAATCACACAGCGGCTCTAGCCCGTTTGTTCGTACCAATAAATCTGTACTTCGCTTAGAAAAGTAATCAAGGTGAACTGTTCGTCTTAATAGTTAACTACTCGTAAATGTTAGCACCTAAAATCAAACCTTCACATGACAGTCCAGAGACTATGGCGTACACTTCAACAATGACTCGAGTAGCGAATCAGGTCATACAACAGTCAATTTAAGTACAGTATTTACAAAAAAGGTTCCGTATGTAGGCATAATTAGAATTAATCATCACCAAACTTACGATTTACTATCTGAACGATTATATTAACATGTTTTTGTAATTATAAATTGCATCATACTTTAAAAGGAGTATTTCCTAAAAGTATTGTCTATTACTATATTTACTATAAGATATTGATTTTTAACCAACTAAAAAGGAGAGCTTCTCATCTCAAATATATTTATTATAAGTCCAAAGATATGCATTTATGTCAAGTTTTTATACGTCATAATATTACCTATATTATGTCAGGTGACGTATAAAATTATATTAGTATATATTAGTATTATTGTAGTAATTTTATCGAATATATTAATAAAATAATAATAAAAATAGAATATGTGATGTTGCACATACATTGCTCTGATCGTGTGGTAAGTACCGAATTATCTTGAGTTACAGAAATCAGAAACAACGATGGTACTATAACACCCTAACCCGAGACAATATAAAAAAAGTTCGTTTTCCACATTGACCGGACCAGGAATCGAACTAAATGTTTAAATAATTAATTCAAGTGTATAATAATGTTTTTAAATACTCTCTCAGCAATTTAACTAAGGCGATAAAATGTAAGGGACCCTAATCTTATAAGTCATAATGCAAGTATAAAGTTACTGCTGAAACCACAGTTTTGAGCATGTAAGTACCGTCAGTAGTAAAAATTACTTAACAAACGTTGAAACACTATACTTTTATTTTGCTAATGAGCAATCATGTTAATAATTGACTCTATACTATAAAATCATTAGAAACCCGGTAGCATCAGGGGTAAGTTTATCTTAACCTTACTCATGAATCTATCTATTAAAACCTATGGTGTAGTTTTTGGGTTTAACGCAAACATACGAGCGCGGCGGAGGACTGTTTTATGATATTGTGAGAATAATGTTAAACGTTATCGTTTCTATGAACAAACAATGAAAAACACGAAATAATGCAAATAGTTATTAACATCATAGCTCCTCACACGATCGGTTAATATGATCACTTGTACCTTTACATAGAATGTTTAAACGGTCATCATGCTACAAAAACTAGACACAATAGTTTTTCTATTGTTATATCCGCTGGTAGGACGGTTGACGCTTGACAAGTTAAGAAATAATATAAGTTATGTAGGTAACTAGAAAAGTATCATAATATGAAAAGAAATAAATTTCATCATAATAATATAATTTTTACGTTGACTGTACAGCAATTATGCGGACGTCTGTGGTAAATCGAAACTTTTGTTTTTCACAAATTTTAAGGTGGAACATTTTGTAATCGCTGATTCTACAAAATATTAGGCCAGTGATCGTGAACCCAATTTTTGATGGTTACTTTTGTAACTATGCGTTATATTTTACTCGTTTACTAAGCGGTACAAAAGGAAAAATGTTGACTACCTCTTTTGCTGATCTTGCATTATTTTTGGATAAATTAAGAGGTCTAAATCGATAAAATTTAAATTCTTCAGTACTGCCACATAGTGCTCATCAACCTTCAAGGTATTCTTCAGCTTCAAGAACAATCTACAGCAACGAAATAATGTTCGTAAGTTTTTTTTTTTTCACTTTTTCGTTGTACCGATATTTTATGAGAATTAGAGAGTAGATTTGTATGAATATGTTTCAAGCATAGGTATATGAAACGTTGCAGTACCTATCTTCGTTATTTTTGTTACCTGTTTAACGTTATTGTATGTTGAATACATTTAGTACCTACCTACATCATAATAACTTCGTCTTATAACTATTATCTGTTTTAAATATTACAGGTCGGACATTGAGTATTATTGCGATACAAAAGCAGCTGCCAAGCGGTACGGAAATAAACGCGAAGTCATAGATTCTGAAGAGGAAAAATCTTGTAAAAGGTGAGATTTCATATACAAAGTAACATTTTAGTAATAAAACCGATTTAGTTTTGTTTGAAACAAGTGAAATTAAATGATTACCAAACTGATTTGATTATTTGTTGACAGGTCGAACCAGAGACCTCGAAAAGCAGCTAAAAATTTAGTCTACGAGTCTGAAGACGAATCATCAGTAAATAAACCGTAAGTTTTTATTAACTTTCATGTCGATTGAGGTATTATTTACCTACTTTGGGTTTGAATGTACCTATCTACTTTAAATGCGCGGGAGTCACTTCTGTTTTTAAACAATGTTTATTAATTTATGCGAGCACGGACATACTTAGAAATTCTGGTTTTGTATTCCGGCAGGAGTTTTATAATTTTAACAGTTTATATTTGCAGTATTTTTTTTATCACTCGTTCCAACTAAAATAATTGAAACTGTTTATGTAATAATATTTAATGTAAAAAGTGAGATTTCATACACAAAGTAATATTCCAGTTAGTATTGAAACAAGTGAAAATATCTACCGTTTTAAACTAATTTGTTGTTTGTGTAATAATGTTGGCAGACCTAATAAATAAATAATTTCATTGTTTGTTGGCAGGTTGAAACCGAGACATCGAAAAGCAGCCAAAAATTTAGTCTACGAGTCTGAAGACGAATCAATTAATAAACCGTAAGTTTTTAATGACTTTTATATGACTGAGGTATTTACTTTGCGTTGTAATGTACTCGTACCTATCTATTTTAAATGCGCGGGAATCATTTATATTTTAAAACAAATATTTATACATTTATACGAGCAAAGATATACTTACATAGAATTTCTGCTATTGTATTCCGGTCGGAGTTTTATAATTTTACGAGTTTATATATTCGCAGAATGATGTTTTTTCATTTAATCTCTTGTTCCAACTAATATAACTAAAACTGTTTCAAAATATTTAAATCCAAATGTTGTTTTTTTTTTCAGAACTAAATCATCCGTGAAAAAGTCTACATCTACCAAACGCAAGTCAGCAGAGAGCTCGAGTGGAGAAAAACGAACTCGAACCTCAGGGTGGAAGCTGGACTCGGACGACGACGTGGACATCGAGAGCAGTCGCGCGCGCACCCAGCCCAACCGCCTGCAGTCCGTGCTGACGCGTCGAGTGGCCGACGGGCTCCTGCGCCGCACCGCCACTCTACCTGGTGATCTCTTCGTGGAGTTGCGCCTCTACAACACGAACGAGATACGACCTGTGGAGCCGAAAGATCGTTGGGAGAAAGCGGTCCTATCGCTTAAGTACCAGACCAATTCCGACGCCGAACATCTCGACCTACTGCGGCAATTCATCAAACGAGCGCGAGAGGCATTCGAAGAGGACGGTACATTTTTCCCGAATAAAAAAAATAGTCCTCGATAATTTGTAATTAGTTATTTAAGGTAATAAAATAAAATAGTGAAATACTTTTATATATCTTAGTTTTCACCCAGTCTATTTAATTTCACTCAAAGTAGGTAGGTAGATAAATTTTAACTTTTTTAGAATGTCGAAAAGAACGATATATTGCACAGTGTGCGATTTATCAGTTAGAAGTAATAGTTTCTCAGCTCATCTTAAAAGTAATACACATAAAAATAATTCAGCAATAGAGTTAGGAGACGACATTGATAAAATAAGTAGCGCTTTCCGTAGTCGAATAGCTACATATCGATTGCGCATTAGGGATGAAGGAGTACAGACGCCAGCCGAGTTCATGCGCAGCATGCGTGCGCGCGTGCGCCAACTTATACATGCGCGACAACTAGCATTTAACAGCCTTAAAGTCAACTTCGAATTATTTGCAGAATTTTCTCTTAGAACTAATGACTCTAACAAATCCGAGCTAAAATCATTTGCTACAGAGAACTTTATCATACATAAGAACTACGTATTTGACGAAATATTCTCTCAAGCAATAGCTATTATTTCAACTAAAATTGACGAAATGCAAGAAAGAGACAGCGGTTGGTCTTTTCTTCGTAATTCGTACTTAGAAATTAACATTAATAAATATAATCCTTTAAAAGCATCCAAATTTATAGATTTACCAAAAGCTTTAAAACTAAAACGAGCTTGCATTAACGTTCAAAATAGTGATAAATTTTGTTTTTTGTGGAGCATAATGGCAGCATTGTTTCCTGCTAAGAGCAATGCTCACCGTACTTCTTCATATCCTCGCTTTGAGAACGTTCTCAATACAAAAAACATGTCGTTTCCTGTAAATTTTTCAGATATAAAAACCTTTGAAAAGAATAATCCCGGTATAAGTGTTAATGTTTATGGAGTTAAAAACAACACTAATATTGTTGGCCCATTATACCGCACTCAAAATAAGAAAAAGAACCATATAAATTTATTATTTTTAGAAAAGGGAAATCGAACTCATTATTGCTGGATAAAAAATTTAAGTCGTTTGTTCAGGTCACAAATAACAAAAAACCACAGAAAAATATTTTTTTGTGATGATTGTATGGTATTCTTTAAAAACGAAATTAAATTTAATACTCATATATGCGGTGGCGTTGCTACTGTTTTACCAAAACCCGGCACACTTATACAGTTTAAAAACTATGAAAAAATGCAAGACATGCCGTTCGTTATTTACGCGGATTTCGAATCGTTATTACAGCCAAGTACAGACGGACCGACTTCAATTTTTACGAACGTCTTCCAAAAACATGTTCCGGCTGCATTTGCATATTACGTAGTTTGTTCATATGACAGTTCCTTGAATCGGTACGTATCTTATCTTGGGCAAAATTGTGTTGAAATATTTATTGAGAATCTTAAGAAAGACATATCTGAAATATTAAAACTATATAAAAACAAAATACCAATGAAAAAGTTAACGGTAGAAGAATCAGAATCATTTTCTAAATCAAAGCAATGTTATCTTTGCAATCAGTTGTTATTTGACGATAGAGTAAGGGACCACTGTCACTTAACCGGCAGGTACCGCGGTCCCGCACATTCTTACTGTAATCTCAAATATCGCTTACCACAATTCGTACCTGTATTTTTTCATAATTTATCCGGCTACGATAGTCATCTATTTATAAGGCAATTGGGAGAAATATCGGGACCAATAAAGGTTATAGCCAAAAATAAAGAAAATTATATATCGTTCACTAAGTTTTTTACAACAGACGATAATAATTACATGGCAGTTCGCTTCGTTGACTCGTTTAAATTTTTAGGGACAAGCCTTGAAAAACTGGTTTCTAATTTAAATACACAGGATTTTACACATTTATCAAAAAGTTTTTCTGAAAAAAATCAGTTTGAGTTATTAAGACGCAAAGGGGTATACCCTTATGAATACATGACTAACTGGGAATCGTATAAAGAAAAACAGTTACCTCCGCGCCAGTGTTTTTACAGTAGTTTGAATGAGTGTACTATTTCAGAATCTGACTATCAACATGCCGAGCGTGTTTGGAAAACATTTAATTTAAATAATCTAGGAGATTATACAAAGTTATATTTAAAATCAGACGTCCTTTTACTGGCCGATGTATTTGAAAAATTTCGGTATACTTGTAAAACGAATTATAATTTAGATCCTTCGTTTTATCTTACGGCTCCGAGTTTAAGCTTCGATGCTATGCTACTTTTGACCAAAGTTAAACTTGAACTAATTGAAGACTTGGAAATAATTCGGTTAATCCAAAAGGGTATCCGCGGTGGTGTTTGTCAAGTTTCCACTAGATATGCAAAGGCAAATAATAAATACTTGTCTGATTACGACCCATCTTCTCCAGATAATTACTTATTTTATATAGACTGCAACAATTTATACGGATATGCAATGTGCTCGTATTTACCTTATTCTGATTTTCGCTTGTTAAATGCGTCAGAATTTAATGTCGACGAAATTATAAACACGCCTGACAATGCTGAAGAGGGCTATATTTTAGAAACAGATTTAGAATATCCCGAACAGTTGCATGATTTACACAATGAACTCCCTTTTTGTCCGCAAAAATTTACTCCACCTGGCTCTAAAACATCAAAGTTAATACCAAATTTGTACGATAAATTTAACTATGTTATTCACTATGTGCATTTAAAAGCATGCCTTTCTTATGGTTTAAAACTAAAAAAAATCCACAGAGTAATAAAATTCAAACAAAGCCCATATCTAAAGCAATACATTGATCTTAATACCGACTTGCGACAAAAGGCAACGTCTGCATTTGAACAAGATTTTTTCAAACTTTTGAATAATAGCATTTTCGGCAAAACACTAGAAGATCCGGAAAAACGACTTGATGTAAAATTAGTAAATCAATGGGTTGATACTAGAAATAAAACAAAAAAACAGTACACTGCTCAGCAATTAATAGCAAGACCCAATTATCACAGCTCAACTGTGTTTTCTGAGAATTTTGTTGCAGTGCAAATGAAACCGGAGTCGATATTACTGGATAAACCAATTTATATAGGATTTACGGTTTTAGAAATTTCTAAAAGCCATATGTATAAATTTCATTATTCCATTATGAAACCATTCTACGGTGACAATTTAAAACTTTGTTACACAGATACGGATAGCTTTTTGTACTCCATACACACCAAGGATGTGTATAGAGATTTGAAACGTCAATTTGAATCTTACTTTGACACAAGCAATTACGATGAAAATAATTTGTATAACATTAAACGACAAAATAAAAAGGTTCCTGGTTTGTTTAAAGACGAACTAGGTGGAAAACTCATAACGGAATTTGTTGGTTTAAGATCAAAATTATACTGTATAAAAACTGAAAATAAAGAAATCAAAAAAGCCAAAGGTGTAAAAAAACCAGCTGTTAAGCAGTTACTTTTTAAAGATTACAATAATGTCCTATTGCACAACAAAGTTATTAAAAAAACTAATGTAGTATTTAAATCGTTGAAGCATGAAATATTTACTCAATCGGTAAATAAAGTAGCTTTATCATCTAACGATGACAAACGTATCATATTAAAAAATAATATAAGTACATTGGCTTGGGGACATAAATCCAGCTTCTTTTAATTTGTCGATAATTTAAGTTCTGACCTGTATTATAATAACTTGTTATATTCTTTTTGATAAGTGAGTCTTAGTCTTGTACCGTATCATAATTTGATGATATTAAATAGTCTGGGTTGAAATAATTAGTTCTTATGTTTAGATTATAAAATGTTATAGAAGTTGTAATTCTCTCGTTTGAAAGAGTTAGTTAACTAATTCATTGGAATCTCTTTACTTTTTTATTTAGGTAAATACCTACTTTTGACTAACCTTCTACTCTTAAGCCGCGACTAGCACTTACCTACTGTATTTTAAACTATGTTTTGTACAATTAAAAAAAACATGATTATAAAATGTATTTGTTAAATAAGTATTAAATAAATTTTAAACTACCAATGATTTGTTGTTTCATTGTACACAACTGTGAAAACATACATTAATAGTTTCGCAACATTTGCGCACGTGTAGGTAGGTGATACCTATTTAGATTTTAGGTCGTATAATTTGATGATACTACAAATTTAGGCGAGGATGTTTATTTAATAAATTGCATGAAACACGCACATGCTTATTTGCTGACACTACAATTAATGCACTCTCAAAACTTTCTTTACCTAGTAAACTTGCATTTGAGTCATTATTCAAACAGCTTTGTTAAGAGATACACACAGCGAGAATAATTACTTGGTAAGTTTCAATATTTATTATTAGATTTACATAAATCATAACAAAATCTTTACTTCTACAAAATTAATGCGTACTTTAACATAATGTATTTTTTTTTCACAGATAATGGCAGACCGTTCTGATATACTTTTATCTCAGTGTGCTCAAGACCCGTTGGAGAACTCCGATGACACGCCTATTATGTTATCACAGTTCAACTATGATCCATGGGAAGGATTAACACAGGCTTGTCAGGATATACTGGACAAGAACCAAATTGAAAAGCCTCAAACAACTCAAAGATTACGGGAAAAAAGGCTGAAGAAAAAGACTGAACCAGTAAAAAAGAAGACAAGATGTGTTAAATCCTACGTCATCAACAAAGAACGAGCTAAAGGCTTAAAATTGATACAAATACGAATAATCGACCTCACGAGCGAACCTTCTTGTTCGATGATACGGGAAGCTAACCAAAACGAAGAAGACACGGACGTGCTGCTCAGCGCGCAATACATCGTTACCGAACCAGTGGATGAAATTTCCGACATGACAGAGACATTAATAAGAAAAATCTCGAAAACTCTATGTAATGAATATTTATAGTTAAGTATAATTGTATTTTTTGATATGTAGTTAATAGAAATGTATTGTAAGATAGTCTACTCAGTGTCAAATAAAGACATTATGTGGTGAAACATTCGGTTTTTTGATTTTTCGTCCTACCTGTTTATGAACTTATGAAATACTTATGAAAATCTTAGGTTAGGGTATAAGTAAAACAAAATAATTCAGTAGGTACATTGTTTAATTTAAAAACTATAAATTTGCTTTATTATCTACACACCATTTTCGTATACACAAAACATTTTTTAAAGCACAAATTTTCTTATGTGTAAAACAATTATAAACTAACATATTTTTACAATAATTATTACAAAGAGTGACTAAATTAGGGACACCTAAATAACTTATATCAGTAATATTATTGTGACCACATAAATCATGAATCCATTTTATCTTTTCCTCGCCCTTTACTATAATTTTTCTGTCATTTAAATAAGGTTTAATAGTTCTCCGAAATTCTCTGTAATCAATATATCCTTCACTCCACCGATAACCCCTATTCTTTTCAACCCAAAAGACATGTTTCCTTTCTTTTTCAGTTAGTGTAGTAAACGGGTAGGGAGGTTTTATTAAAAATACATGAGTATGTTCTTCGGTAGCTATAGCTAGTTCTTTTACAATAAAATTATTTTTGCAATCTTTAAATCCTTGAAGATCTACAAAAATTGTTTGGCTGTTCATGATAGTTTGTTTACAATATTACTCAAAGGTTTGTATTCGAATATACAATCGTTTAAAATCAAGCAATAAGCAGCTGTTTGATCCGGTATTTCATGGTCTGTTTCGATTTCAACTCTCACATCGATCGAACCTTTTAAAGTTTCATGTTGTCGCGAACAGTCGATAACAAATAAAGGAGCTATGTCTCTGAATTCCTTCAAACTCATCAACGGCTCTGATCGACGTCCGTGATAAGACTGTTGAAATCTCACATACTGTTCGTATAATAAGGTAAATTTGTCATCCGCAAAACTGACATTTAATCCTTCGTACGGATAATATGATGAATTTAAAAATACCCTTACATCTCGTACGTGACAATGATCAAATTCAGCCATGGACAATTGACTGTTATGTTTTCGATTTGTTTGTAAGGCAACTACAACAAATCGTGGTTTCTCTATTTGGGATGAAGTTTTAATAGACCAAGTATGCTTTCGTGTTTTAGGTAGTAATGGATATTCATAGAGATCCCAACTACGAAACGCTAATGGAATAGGTCTATCTTTTTCTAAGAACTTTAATAAATTTATTCTTTCACGATCGGACACTTTAACGTGAGGCACTCTCCAAATAATTTTAGTAATTTTAATATCATCCAGTACTTCTCCCGAAACAAGTATTTAGGTTGATACAGAGACTTAGAATACACATAGAAGTTACGGAAACGTGGTCCATCTTGGTGTAACAACAAACTGATTACTAGATTGGTTTTTCCACAGTTTGAAGGACCGCAAACAATGCTGCGAATTGTGTTTGGTAGTAAGTTCCCATGTCGCTTAACGTTACTCGATGATACAGGACAAATACAGTCCAATTTTAATGATTCTTTCTGTTTTAGAAATTTCATAGCAGCGTCACAAACTCGTCCACTGTAGTGCGTAAATGTCAACAAACTGACTTCTATATTTTGGAGTCATTTCATTTATGTATGATCCACGAATGGTTAAACAATACGTATATGATGCGTTCAACTGAATCGTTAAACAGGTTCTAGATTCCAATTCACTTTTTTTTTGTTATAATTGTTCGTTCTAATTAACTTTCTTCGAATGAGCGGACGCAGGAAGCGAATGAGAAGAAAGTGAATTAGAACGAACAATTATAACCTACTGTAATCAAATTAAAGAAGTAGATTTTAACCTACTTCTAATTGTTATATCGATTGTAAGTATATGAAATTCAGGAATATTACTTTTGACACAATCGATTTGATCTGATGATGGGGCTAGGAGGTGGATGATATATTGACGACCACGGTAGCCGAGAGGCAAGCATGCCGGACTTGGTGTCGCTATCTCTGAGGTCCAGGGTACGATACCCCAATGTAAAAAAAAAAACTTTTTTATGTTGTCTCGGGTCTTGGTGTTGTGGTACCTTCGATGTTTCTGATTTCTGTAACACAAGTGGTTTGGCTTCTTACCATAAAAGTCAAAAGTCAAAAGTAAAAAAAAAACATTTATTCAGCTGCCACTTATGATCAGAACAATGTATGTGATGTTGCCGAATATTTATATCTATTTATTATGTAATGCCTTTTAGGATAAGCTTCGAGTTTGGGCTCATAATTTACATCTACTCGTAACTTTAATAAGTATAACACAAAACATCAAATACATTTTAAAATAATTGATACGACTGATAATCAAAGGAAAACTTTTTTTAATGCGCAAAGTCAAACCACAAATCAAACACGATAATTAAATTAATTAGTGACTTGTTATTTTTAAGCAGTGCAAAAATTTCAATGGTTATTTTACTTTGTACAAACAATAATTAAATAAGTTAATTAAGCAGCCTACTATAATATTTAATGAACAAGGGATGCTGCATTACAAGCTTTACGTAGCTCTGTGTTAATTGCAAACAAATCTGACCAATTAAGAGTATTTTAACAATATTGAATATTTTATTTCAATTGTGTGCAAATAATTACAGTGATACCGTATTATATAGTATATTGCCTAAAACATGGTGATTTTTATTTACCACACACGGTGTGTTGGATTTTGCTTGGATCTGCTGCAGGTAACAGGTATGTTTTTTTAATTATCAAGAATGGTCTTGATATTCGAATGTGTCAGATAATAATTTTAAATCTATTATAGGGCTGACTGACAGTTCTGATTATGGAATCATAACTGTCAGTCAGCCCTATAGGTACCTCTATTAATACCAGCTTCATCATTTTCATCATAATTTTAGCCAAAGGACGTCTACTGAACATAGGCCTCCTCTAGTGACTTTCAGATAGGCTGGTAGGAAGCGGCATGCATCCAGCGGCTTCTTGCAACCTTTACCAGGTCATCTGTCCACCTTGTGGGTAGACGCCCTACGCTGCGCATGCCAGTACATGGTTTCCATTCGAGAACCTTTCTGCCCCATCGGGCGTCAGTACTGCCAGCCTATCACAAGATTTTTGGTTTTACTCTTAATATCCGTAACCCTTTGACATATGGTCTCTTCTTCGGTAAATTTCTGCGTGGCTGCATTACTTAATTTATTGGCTTTACTTGTATCTCTCAAGTTATCAAATTTTTAAAGTAATTTTTAGAGACTCAGAAGTAACTTAGGGCCGATTTTTCAAATGGTAATATAACTTTCATATGACTAATAAAATTGACATTTTGACACATTTTCCATACAAAAACTGTTAACATGTTAAACTTATTTGTCATTTATAAGTTATCTGGCTATTGGAAAACCGGCCCCTAATATAACTACGTAATGAACATTTTTTTTCATATTTGATTATTCCTTCTGTTAAAAAAATATTAAACTCTTCAATAACGACTGATTGGTGATAATACAATTAATTGATTTTGTCGATCTAATCTTATATTAGGAGGTGGATATTGAAATTAGAACTATTTAATTTAACTGTTTAATAGATTTAAAATTAAAATTTTAAAAAATTGCCACACTAGTCAATTTACCAAACCAAGAAACTGAGTTATTACAGTTATTAAAGCAAAAGGGGATTTTCAAAGACCAATATCAAAATTAGCTCTGCACTCACTTAGGAACAAGATATTACAAACGATACGCAACTTACAACTCAAGCCGAAGTGTGTCGATAAGTAACTTCATAAACTGCGGTGACCCAGTTCCAGCAAGTCGATAAGATGTCGTGAAGTTTTTCTCCGTCGTTTCGATTCCGTCAAATAAAACTAAAACCTGAGGTATAAAAAAGAAAACGGATGATGAATGTTCAAAAGTATCGGGCCTGGGGACGTTCGGGAATTCTTTCAGCTTCAATCATGACGCAAAATGTTGGCAGACACTCATTTGTCATTTAGTTATTTGTTAAGCATAAAAACTGCTGCCAACATCAACAACAGAAATTTTTATTGTGTTGAGTAAATTTGCGAATTGGTCGTAGGTACATAGGTTAATAGGTTAATATCTTGTTTATGCTTCTTCTGCGACTTCTGCTGTTTGTTCTCTGGACTACGAAGCCAAGCGGTTGCAGGTTCGAATCCCGCAAAGGGGTCAGTTTTTGTGTGTTAAGCATTAGCATGTGCACCTGAATCGTAGATGTAAAATATATTTAAGTAAGTCCATTCTTATCCTATTTACTATAAAATAACATACTTGATTTTATTGCACAAAAAACTACAATTGTCAGACTAAATGCTAAAAGCAATTGCTACGAGTCAACCTTGAGCAAGTATTTTATGTACGCAAAATTTATTATAAATAGCAATTACTCATTATTATCAGATTACTTAATGAAATCGCAATTATTTTAACGTTGATTGTACGATTTATTCATCATGTACTCGCTGTCATAATGCTTTACAAATATTGACATTGAGTAATGATACCGAAATGAGCAAA
The DNA here is from genome assembly GCA_963576865.1 of Anania hortulata. NCBI lineage: Eukaryota > Metazoa > Arthropoda > Insecta > Lepidoptera > Crambidae > Anania > Anania hortulata. Next base: position 3,124,754 of record OY756394.1, read on the forward strand.
GGGTGTTTAATTGAGGATTTATGCGGGCTGTAAAATTTTAATGAGCCGATTTTATACGTTCAAAAGGTAACATCAGGTTCTTAGTTGCCATATCAAATCAGATGCTGATTGGGTCTTTTTTTCTAAAAATTTAACAAATTTTCATAATAATTGCGTAATATTAAAATAATCCGTAGTTAAAAAACATTTATAACTGGCTTCAAAAGGTTTTCAATTCGCCGAGTGTGTTTTTAAGTACATAAAACATTTTCGCATGATTAACCCGTCAACCGTTGTTCAAAACATTTATGCAAACGAATTGCATGTTAAAACCAGCCACAAAAACAAATTCAGGTCACTGTATGCAAGTAATTTTTAATGTGAGTATAATTTTTCCGTTCTGAGTCATAACTTTTTAAACTTGCTGAATGTCAGTCATTTGTCTTGTTTTAAAATCCCACATCAACATAAGTATTTTTTTCTTCGGGCGGACCTATCGCTGGCTATCCTGCTCCACTGGGCAGTTTTGGCGAACGCTGAACGCTCTCAGCTTAGGTTCGCTCCACTAGCAGTTGCCGCGACCCGGCCAAGTGTGAGCCTCAGGCTCGTAGGTGCTAGCTCTAGCAAGCGTGATCAGGCCAGTATTTAGTGCGTAAGGCACCTTACCAAGCCGCAAACCTGCTAGGTGTGGCACCGACGGGATCGGGATTACCGAAACAGGAAGGACCGCTGTCGAGCTCCTTTCTAACGGGCCCGATCTGGGGGTAAATCGGAATCGAGTCTCAAGGACACCTTTGTAGGCTCAGCTTGGGCCGTCGTCGGTAGGGTGGACAGGGTAGAAATGGCCAGGTACATGTCTCATCATCATCATCATCATTTCAGCCATAGGACATCCACTGCTGAACATAGGCCTCCCCCATTGACTTCCAGATGTACCTACATGTCTGTGTAGGCCGAAATGACAGGAGTGACAGGACCTCGCGAACTACTATGTTGTATAGTATTTGAAGTGCTTAAGGCGATGTAGGCTATTGTGACATGCGCGGTGATGGAATCATACCGGTCGTCCAAAATGCATGGGAACCGGTATGAACGATTTTCATGCATTGACTTAGTAGTCCGACCAACACGATGCATCCTCAGCTAAGACAGTAGTGAAATAGCAGATTAAATTGTAACTTTTGGTTGTACAATTGCCATTGTACAATTGCAACCTGGTAAAGATCGCTAGATGCAGGCCGCTTCCAACTGGCCAATCTGAAAGTCATTGGGGGAGGCCTATGTTCAGAAGTGGACATCCTATGGTTGATATGATGATGGTGATAGTAATTTAATTCTTCAAGTAGTAGCTTAAAGTTGCACAACTACAGAAGACAACAACACAACGTCTAAAACTACAGAAGTTAAAAAGTACCAAAAACTGAATCTAGTACTTCCCTGACTGTTATTCTAGTACTGCGGTGTACTCAGTGTCTTTTTAGTTTTGCGTTTAGCAACATGGAAATAATAAGAAACTTAAAAACAAAAAAAAAAACAATGGACATTAAGCTTTCTATTTTTTTTTGAGTTACCCAGTAACTTTGAGAAACAATGCAACTGCGGTATGGATGCACTGTTAAAGACCATCTTGGTCTCGAAACTACTACCATATTAATTTAGTAACTTTTTCAATTAATATCCTAAGGGCACAATAAATATGTATCAAAACCCTCAGCTCAAACTTTTCAGTTGCCTTGCCAAAAGCGAAGCGTATTAAGCGCCAGGTAATGCATTATACGCTTATAACGAACCCCGCATCGGTTGAATAGCGCTTGTTAGTCCTGAATTTATTTGTGTTCTTTCGAAAATTTGCATTTCCGACGTCGCAACTGTATAACAAAATTATTCGCTGCTTCCGAAGGGTTTTGTTTGGATACGGTATTTATTAGTCTCTGCAATTGTATCTGTTGCAGTTTTAATTTTATTTGCTCGATTCTCGACTGTAGGTTTAAAAATGAGAATTGCCAATTCATTCATTGTATTTTGTGAGTTGCAGAATAAATTTTGACATGACATTTAATTGTTCCTTGTAGTTTAATAAAATAAATAATAAATAAATTGTTTTCACAATCACACCAATTAACTAGCCCCAAACTAAGCAAAGCTTGTATTATGGCGACTAGATAACGGATAAACATTCATGACTTAGGTACAAATGATCGTACCTAAGTCTGAGGTAGGAATGATCAATGAAAGTGTGATGAGCACCATCACACAAAAATTTGCCTCTTGCAGGATTCGAACCAGCAACCGCTGGCTGATCTCGAACCACTACACCAGACGGTCATCCACCAGTTTTCATCAAAACAATCGGTAAAGAATAAAGTGTAGTGTTATGAAAACGAAATATTACATTATCAGTAATTAAAAAACAAAATATCAAATATTTGCGCAATCAAAAGACCACTATCCTTTTAAGGGTTAAATTTTTTTCCCTCTTTTTTTGTTAGCAAAATATATACAAAATAAATTAAAGCAATATTTTTGCAGATTATAGTGCTAAAAATTTTATACATAATACTAATTTTAATAACTGCTAAAGATAACATGATCTAAAATGAAAAATATTGACATTGATTGTATTTAATTGTAAAATAAAGAAGAAATTTAGGTTCTGTACATTTCCTTCAATTTCTTATTGAAAGTAAGCAACTTAAATTCTTGTTGGAAGACGTCCGGAATAATCCAAGCACACTACATTTGGTTGATACTCCAGAACAGTTCGTACAAACGGTAAAGGGAGATTACGTAAGTAGATAATCTCCTTCTGCCTTTGAGTTTCCTGAAACTTTAGTGTTTTAATTAAATAGGATCACTAAGATTTAGTTCCGCGAAATTATGGCAGGGTTGATGGGCAATTTGTTCGGTTTTGTTGATCGGCTTTAGTTGGGTTATTTTATGCTGCTGTTTCTGCCAAAGAGCGTGTTTGGCAGATGTGAGTTTAAAAAACAATATGGTGTACATCACGGTTTCTTAACCTGTAGTCCATGGATACCTTAGTGGTCCGTGTAATAAACTCCGAAGGTCTATGGTGGCGTATACAACCATCACACTGATAATTTCGTGAAGGTGAAGAAGCCGTGCTAGTGTACCGTGTAGATCATAATGAGTAGGTATTATTTAAATATTGTTTTTTCAGTTGCAAAATATCGTACTAAGTGCATGTGGTGCAGGTAGTAATAATGTTGTTATTGGTTCCAGGTCTATGGAGACTGAAAAATGGTTTTTAGGGTTCCGTACTTCAAAAGCAAAAAACCGATCGCTTATTACGGAGCGTGCGAAGGTATTGAGTAAAAATAAAACCATTTATGCAAGTCCATTGAAGCTGTGAAAAAATCGAATTTCTAAGTTAACGTGAAAAAAAGATAGTGTTTTATTTTTTAGAGTGAAAAAATAAACGTATATTTCAACGTATTTACACACTCAAGGGAATCAAAATTTATAGGGTACTTAACGTTGAACTAGAGCTATAAAATTAAACAAATAGTATTGTCTTATACTACAAGTACAGGTACAAAACTGAAAGCCATACATTTGTAATGAAATTTTGTAATTGAACCACGATACTCGATTCCTGAAATATGTATTCGCATTGTATTCGCTTTTTAGGGTTCCGTAGCCAAATGGCGAAAAACAAAACAATAAATTTTGGAGTTACTTAGAACTGAAACTCAAAAATTTTTTTTTCATCAAACCCATACCTGTCCCCGATAGGTCTTTAAAATCATATTGAGGTTTCTAATTTTTTTTTTCTAAACTGAATATTTTGAGCGAGAGACACTTCCAAACTGGTAAATTGTGTGTCCCCCCCCCCCTGTAACTTCTAAAATAAGAGAATGATAAAATTAAAAAATATATATGATGTAAGTTACTATGCAAACTTCCACCGAAAATTGATTTGAACGAGATCTAGTAAGTAGTTTTTTGCGACATTTGACCTTGAATATCTAAGGACGCACGTCGAGACCTTATACAATATATATATATTTTATAAATAATAAATGAATAAATATTGGACAACGTCACATACATTGCTCAGATCCTGTGGTAAGTAGCCAAAGCCCTTGTGTTACAGAAATCAGAAACGACGACGGTACCACAGCACCCAGACCCGAGACAATATAGAAAAGTTATTTTTCTACATTGACCCGACCGGGAATCGAACCTGGAACCTCAGAGATAGCGACACCAAGTCCGGTATGCTCGCCTCTCGGCTACGGGGGTCGTCAAATATTGATGCAATATTTGAAATGTCAAAATGAAGGTTCATAAAAATATTTGACTGCACTAGAATAAGATAGCATAGGACAATTTACGAGAAAAAATATTTTCTTTTTTAGCTCAATTTGGTAGAGACTTATCTAGATTGCGAAAGGACGTTTGGTTCTCATTTATGACAGTCAAAAATTATTAAAAATTAAATGTTAATATTCTTTTTGTATGATATTATTCATATTCAATTAATCACTTAATAATGTAACAGAATTATTCCTCTATACTATAAAAATAATTGTGAATTTGAAAATAACAAGCATAACTGTGTTATTAAAACTGATTTAAAATTTACGTGACGATAGGAAGAAAGCCTGGATTACGCTAAAAAAAATCAGTGCTAAAAATATAAGGAAGCTGTAAATATGTGTAGTCTAGTGGTTCCCCGTTCGGATATTTGAACAAACGGTTGCGGTTTCAAACCCGCATAAGACAAATATTAGTATTATTTGTACAACAAAAAATAATAAATTTAAAAAACCGGTTGTTGGTTGGAACTACCATCTTTAATACTTACACACTGAAGCAAGGCACAGTTATCAGCTGTGGTTGCTGCATAGTAGACCGAAACAAGGTGTCGTATATGAAAGTACGAGTAAATCAAGAAAATGTTTAAAAACAAAAATAAGTGGTGTCAAAACAATTAAAAATGGATATTATTGCCAAGCAAAGGTCAAATGGCGACTTTAAAAGCTTTTAGAAGTCCACGAATAAGTTGTCTTTTAAGCCAACATTATAGTCAGGACTCCAGTGAAATCGCTGAGATGTTTGCGCAACAATTTCAAGTAGGTAACGGTCCTGGGGGCGGCCTGCATCGCGATGACTCACCGCGCGCAGCGCCTCGAGTCTGCGAATCCCTGCCTAACGCTTCACTAAACATTACAGCAGATGGGTTGTTTCAATGTCTAAAAAGTATGAAACGTGGAAAGTCATCTGGCCACGACGGTTTAAGTGTGGAACATGTTCTGTTTGGTGGACTATTATTACACGAAACGCTTTCAAATTTTTATAACCTATGTTTGTTGCACTGCTAATTGCCAAAGGACTTGATGAGGACCTTAGTAGTGCCTATTCCTAAGGTAAGGTTAGGAATATGCACATCATATATCAATAGATGAGTCCATCTAATCCTAAAAACTATCGTCCTATTTCTTTAGCAACTATCTTATCGAAGGTCTTGGAGAGGCTGTTACATAATGTCCGGAGTTACATAAACATATCAACATAAGTGACTCCCAATTTGGTTTTCGCGCCGAGTCATCGACCGATATGGCAATCTTTGCACTGAAAAACACCGTAAAATACTACTTATCTAGAAACACAAGTGTTTATGCTTGTTTTCTTGATCTTAGCCGGGCTTTTGAGCCGTGGCCGAGTCCGGTACGAACGAAAGAGCGGCAGTCTAAGGATGTAAACGCCGTTACGTAAACGTATGTGTAGTTTTGTTATTAATCTTAATCTTATCTAAGAAATTTAATTTTAATTTTATGTAATGTAACTATGAGAATCAATTTCTTGAAATAAATATTATTTAATTTAATTTAATTATAAAAGTTGATAAGCTTAATTAAAATTTATGTCCTAGTTCGTACGTTTAATTTTTTTCCTTGCAGTGTCATTTTGCAATTTACGGTTATAACTATGTGTTTTAATAAATAAATAAAATAAAATAATTAAATTTATGTAAATTAAATGATGTCCGTATTCTTATGTATTTAAGTAAGAACCTGGCTTGTATTATTTAAAAAAATACTTTAGAATATCAATTTTATCAATTTTGTTAAATTTGGCTTCAATTAGAATTGATGATTTTACTTCACTATGGGGATTTTACTATGGGTCTCATAAGAAAGCTCAATTCTTATGAGGCCCATAGTAAGAATCCACGTTTCAGTTCCTTGATTCGTGACTGGTAACACACACTGTTGGCAGACTTTCGTCTTTAGGCACTGAGGTATTTTGGGCGGGAAGATATTGTGTAGTTTCCGGAACGTTGTTTCAAACGAGTTTAATTTAACGATTCAGTTCCTTCTCAACTTGGACCTCCCCAACTGCATGCCTACCACAAGGTGGTCAGATAACCTGGTAAAAGTTGCAGGAAGCAGCTGGATGTAGACCGCTTCCAATCCAACAGGCTAATCTGAAATCATTGAGGAGGCCTATGTTCAGCTGTTTAGATGATAATAATAAATTAATACGGCGAATTGAATAATAGCATTACATACCTATCCAAGGACAATATAGCTTCTATCTGAAAAACTTTGTAAGAAAGTTATTTCAGCTTTTTAAATTGAACGAATACGTAGGTCACACTATAAGTTTTGCGTAACTTAAAAAAAACTACATGTTATAACCAAAATATTATGTTTATTGCTTTTCAAAATACTCTCCTTTACATTTTAAACATTTTTTCATGCCATCGAACCATTTTTTAAAACAGGAGGACCACAGATCTGAAGGCATGTTTTCTACGTGCTGATTGAACGCTATCACTGCCCTTTCGGAGTTGGTAAGAGTAAAACCTCTCATCAAATCTTTGATTTTGGGGAAAATATAGAAATCACAGGGTGCTAGGGCGGGGCTATGTTTAAAAAAATATAACATTCGAAATTCCGATTAGCTAGATGTGCAAAACTTTTAGTGTGCCCCATGTATATGAATGGATTAATCATTTAATTTCGACTAATGACCTTATTATTTTTGAAAAGTTACTGTCTGTTATGTAATTGCTAAGATGTATCAGAATTTTCGGATTTTATGTTGGAAAATGTTTGTTAGTTTTACTTAGATTTATAGTTTTGATTACAGTTACAGGATTTTGATATCGTTTTTAAATGTAATTGAAATTAAAGTTATATTTTCGATACAGCAAATCAGTTTTGAAAACCAAACGATAGGATTTATGCTTTCCAGTTATATCTTAAAATTATTTTTTCTGTACAGCAAATCAGTTATTTTTAGTTTTGAAAACTAAATGAAAGGATTTATGCTTCCCAGTTATAACTTAAAATCCATTAGCTCTCCACAGCTTAGTTCGTGAATATTTAGTTTTTCCGCAGAGTTTACATTTGCGAAAATACTAGGTAATTTCAAATTTTTGTTAACGACCAAATTGCCTTTTTGTCACGATGACAAGTGAAAAGGCAATGTCTTGCCTTATTTGTTACGGTGTAGGTGGAACCTACTTTATTGTAGACATACGAATCGTTTAAACAGAAAATTATATCTACTAAATAGAACAAATTTGTGAAGAATAACTTTGACATGTTAACAGTTTTCGTATAGAAAATATGTCAAACCGTTAACGAATAAAATGTTAACGTTAACCGTTAACATTTTATTCGTCGAAGTTATCTGGCGATTGAAAAACCGGTCCTAAAAAGAATGTTTATTGTTGCGATTTTGATGTTAACCCTGTTTATAATATTGTTGTTATTGTGTTGATGGGCAAAACATCATATTAAAGCCTTTTAGTATAACAAATAATCCGTGTTTATTTTAGTAAAATATTTTAAAATAACATCCAACTCTAACAATACAAAACCTTCGTGCACAAAACGTAAACAAACTCACACAGATAAAGCTAATTGCTTTCGTATTCCATTTGCGAGTACCTATCCACTATGTACTTAAATATTTAAGCATACTTGTACAAAACTAAGCTTTATTTCCCGGCACGGGGAATAAATCTTAGACCATGGTTCGTTGCACAGATTACTTTCAGATCCCGCTGTATGCAAGACAGATAACCGTATGTGTCTATGTCGTCTTATCTTAGATGCTTTTGTTCTGAAAAAACGAGCTAGACTTGTTTTAGAGACTGTAATATCAAATACGCAACCTCTTAAGGGTTTATGTAATAGTCTTAACATAGATGCTTGTATTCTGACAGTATAGCAACTAGACGTGATTGAGATGCTGTGATGTGAGATAAGTAACCCAAACTGTGACAAGGTCACTTGTAGGTTGTCTGGAAGGGATCGCTTTTAGCGATAAAGTCTACTTAATAATGCATCTTCTGTAAACATCAAAACTGTTGCTTCTTTGTTTAGTTGCACACCATACAATGTAACTGTTTTTTTTAAATTATATACATATATTGTTTGACGACCTGACTGGTGTTGTTCAGTTCTCGGTTTGGGTCAGTTCAAAAAACTATATTTTTTAAATTGGCTCGTATTTGGGTGTGCTGAGAGACGACACTGGCCAAAATACTTTGTCTAGTATATCTTAACACAAGTGCCAATTTCTTACTATAAGATAGTAACATTTGCAACAGTTGGTATGTTGTTTAGCGCATATTTATATTTATTGTATTATAAATTGTAAGTTTGACTCAGTTTTTACGTTGTAAACGTAATTTTTATATGTTAAATTGAAAGATCTAAATAAAATATTTACAATGTACGTAGTTTTGGAATTGGTTATTTTTGAAGTCATTGAAAGTCTTTTTGGCTGATACTGGAAAAATATTTTGTGTATTTTCTTTCAATATAAGCGTGATTTAAAAATAATTAAGTCCGTTTCTAAGTAAATCTATTTGCACCACCCCTATGTTAGAGCGAAGTAGCTAAGAAAGCGTGGTCACAATGTCAAGTACATAGATCGTTTACCAACAAAATATTTTGTAATCATCATCATCATCATTTCAGCCATAGGACACTGCTGAACATAGGCCGCCCCCATTGACTTCCAGATTGGCCGGTTGGAAGCGGCCTGCATCGAGCGTCTTCCTGCGACCTTTACCAAGTCGTCTGTCTACCTTGTGAGTGGATGTTCTACATTGCGCTTGCCGGTACGCGGCCTCCATTCTAAAACCTTTCTAGGCAGAAAGGCCGATGAGGCCATCGGCCCTCTGTTTTACGTGCTATGTGCCCGGCCCACTGCCACTTCAGCTTGCTAATCCGTAGGGCCATGTCAGCGACTTTTGTTCGTTTACGGATCTCTTCATTACTGATTCAAACTCGAATTGAAATACCAAGCCATTGCACTTTGAGTGACTTTGAGCTTTTTTATGAGGCATAGTGAGAGGCCACTTTTCAGTTCCATATGTCATCACTGGTAACACACACTGGTTGTAGACTTTCGTTTTTAGGTCTTTATTTTGTAATAACTCTGAGCAATTGCTGAAAATATCTGCCTTCAACAAATTAATTGTCTCAACATTTAACCAATTAGAATTTGCAGCAAAACCCATCAAATCACGTAAGCAGATTCGGAAATGTGTTGCTCGTAATTGCCTTAATTAGTGAGTATTAACCGTACTTAGTAATTGTATGCAAATTATACAATTACTAAGTACAGGCCAGTAATTTTATCAAGCAGGCCATTTTTAAAATGAACTTATGTGATATTTCTAATGTTGTGAATTGTCCAAAACGGATTGTAAAATTTTTACCAATATACAAACCTGCCATTGGTTTCTAAAGCATGAACAAAAATGTTTGCAATTTGTGGTTTTACAGAAAACGGATACCCACAACAAATGCCCAGGGACAGAATGTCATTACTAATCCGTATGTTTTGACGTTTGATTCCCGACTTTTTCGACAAGGTTTGTATAAAACATGAACACAGTCTTTTCGAAGATATTATGGCCATATTGTAAAGGAAAATATCGTGAAGCAACCTGTACATTGATTGGTTCTTTATATGTTTGAAATGAAGAGAACAATGACAAACTCCTTTATTAAAATGTAAATTTAGAAGTAGTTGAAAAAATATATTCGATGTGAAAATTAGTAGCATTATAATATTCTAAATGGGATAAAATGACATGAATATAACTGAATGTGTTGTACTCGTCTGTTATTAATAAAATATTTTTTTATTAAACCTTTAAGTTTAAGTTTTGATATCTATGTATTTTTTGTATGTATGTATTCATCTAGTCTGTGTTTGTTTTGATATATTTTTTCTAACACTAATTACTGTTTTGTTGCACCGCCTGTACCATCTCTGTCTAGCCCCATGATCGACTGGTAGAGAATGCTTTTCGCATTAAGTCCGCCATTTGTACCACTTATTTTTAGTTCTGTGCAATAAAGTATAAAATAAATAAATAAAATAAGTATATTATCTTTGAGTTGAGATACCCGTAGGTACAACGTTTTATATAGTGAACAAAAATAACCTACAATTGCCCCAATACCGGACAATTTGCCCACTTCCAGAACAAAGTTTGTAAGAATAATAACCAAAATCGATCTGGGACACGAAATCCCGCCGAATATTAGCCGGGACGTGTCCTGCATATAAAGCGTTCCCGGGAAATGTGACATTACGGAAATTTAGCGCAAATACTGTTTTATTGGAACACTTATTTTGATAATACAGTATGTAAAATAGCAGAGGGCGTTCCCTTCGGCCAGTTTATCAATATCATTAATAGATTAAAATATAAATATAAGTTTACAAAAATAAGCATAAATCAAAATCCAATAATTATAATAATTATCAAAACGCCATAATCGCAACGCGGAATAGTAACTAGCATAATTACAATGCGCAAACTGGCAATGTCGCTTTTTTTTCTTGTCTTACTGTGATAAAATTTTAAAGTTTTTATTTTAAATCTATTTACTATTTTATTTTAAATGATTTTTTTCTAATGGACGCTTTAGTATTATGGGTTAACGGGAACGCCTTTTGTTAGTTAACGTACTGTATATTGCCAGCTTACAATATGAATGTGCCAAAAGTACCGGATTAATACAGAACAAATACTTGAACTCAAATATATTATGTTAATTACTAACACCAAATATTTATCTTCAAATTTGCATGGATTATAATGTCTTGTGCAATAGTGACTAAACAAAGAATAGATTTACATCCATGACTCCAAAACAATTGATACGAGACGAGCATTTGTTTCGTCTAATTACACAACAAACCTACATAATATATGATAATACGTAGGGATATTGTTGGAAGTAAACACTTTGAATTCAGTTTAAAACTTGCAATTTGAAGTGGTTTTTATGAAAACAGACGCCGGCAGTCAAAGCCAATAAATTTTAAGTGCACCGCCTCGTAAATGCGAATGAAACGAATGAACGAAGTACTTAATGATTGAATTTTGCTTACAGTAAAACATTAACCAGTTAGTGACTGTGTACTTATTAAGTCAATTTATCGTAAGTAGTTCTATCTTTTAAATTCGTTTTTACTCATTTTCTGTAACCTATTTCATCACTTAACTTAAAAATCAATGACATTTTCTAAAATTGAGAGATAAACCATCGTTTACATTCACTAACAATATTCATTCAATACTCCGTAAACAGATTAAACAGGTTAAATTGCTTTAAATTCAACTCATTTATTGGCAATGTGAATGAAAACATTTAAACTCTTCATGGCTGGCAGCGACTTTAAAAGCAAACATAACTAATGTTAGCTAATGTATCGTTTTTTCGTTTTTTATAAAACTTTATTTTATCTGCGATGGCTTTGACAGAGTTGAAGTCTGCACTAGTCCAAACCTCTATTCTGCTTAGTTATACAAATAATTCGATATTTTTCCATTATGTAAGAGTATCAAATTTGTTTCTAAATCTAACCTCAAATTTGTGCTTAACATAACAATAATAATGTACGTTTTCTGCATAAATAGAGAAAAGTTATAGATACGTTCCTATTTATGAGATTCCTGTAATAGCGTTGTCTTTGAACTGGAATATTGAATAGTTTTAATAAACTTTCGAATAAAATATTCTTGAATAGAGGTAATCCTGTTTGCATGTAATTACCTTCATTCTGTTTTGCTCAGTAATTTTTAAAATTAAGATTTAATGATAATTAATTAATATATAATAATAATTTAATACATATAATATAATTATAATAAATTAATTATTAATTATTATTAAAATTTATTAAATCGTCACCCGATGGGTACCTATAGACGGCGGTCGCCGAAGAGGTAGACCCAAAAAAAGATGGTGTGACGACTTGGTTAACTTAACGAGGGATTGGGAGTCATTGGCGATAGATAGAGATCGATGGAAGAGTCTGGGGGAGACCTTTGCCCAGCAGTGGGATTGAAAAGGTTGATTAAAAAAAAAAAAATTATGATAATTTTCTAGCTTAAGATTTGTATGCTAACATTTAGCTAAATGCGCAATGATCGAACTAACCCTGAACACCTATGTAATGTACCACATTTACTACAAATAAAGTTTTTTATCTATTTATTTAATGCCACATTTAGTGTATACGATAAAACTGTTCGCTTAATTTTACTAAACACTTGTCAGTTGTACAAGTAATTACAGAATTAAGTCTTCAGACGTGTAATCCAACATAATTTATGGCACAAGTCCAGCTTTAAACTAGCATTAGACTAATCTTTAGCGATAAAATTAATGCAGTATTGACATAAAGTTGATCAATTTCGAAACTTCGAACTTGGTAATCTATACGCTTTGCTGCGAAACTAAGTTAGCAAAACTAATCTCTCGCTCAAGTGCTTCACTTTTAAGTTTTAAGCTAAATCGAAATATTGCTGTCCATTTAAAATTTTAATATTTACTTTTTTTACTGTTATTTTAATATTAAAAGTGTTTTGATGCAATAGCGTCATTACGACAGTTTAAACATGTAGTATAAACAGTGTGTAACGAAAAGGTGAAATAAAACTTTAAGGGGTTATTCTACGGCTAAATTACATCAACTTTTTCTATGGGACCAACATCGAAATCGCAAAAAAAAAAACACTTTCCCATACTAAAACGCGACCAGCTGGCATCAGTTTGTATGGAAACGTCAATTTTTTTTTGAGATTTTGATGTTGGTCCCATAGAAAAAGTTGATGTAATTTAGCCGTAGAATAACCCCTTAAAGTTTTATTTCACCTTTTCGTTACACACTGTATAGTTTATTTGCCAAAAAAATTTTGTCTTGATTGAAGATAAACTACATATTAGTTGTTTAAATGAAATTCCTGTGGAATGAGAAATTGACCATTAAAAACTAAAATAAAGCACTGAAACTCCTGATTTTTGAATTTTTATATAGATAACCTTTACTAAATAACGGTCGGTCGCTCTAGTCACCAAAGTACTAGAACAGTAAAATGTTTTAGTTAAAAATACAATTACAAATTTAACGCCATCTATTGACCAACATGAGCATCTAAAATTCAAAACAGACAACTATCGCAATATTTTAGCAGCGGCGCCCAATCTGGCAGCCGTATTGCAAATGCCCTGAATAGAGTATCGTTCAATACTCTAATTTGCATTCGGGACGATGCTTGTTTTGAAAACAGCGATTGTAAGGACAAAATACGGATTCAATTTTCCGTTTAATAATGCCTGATCGATGATGCCGTGAGATTTCGATTTGAATCTGAAAAGCAATTATTTGGGAAATAAGCTTGTCACAGTAGTGAATGTCGGCTACATTGTTCGCGAAGAAACACAAAAGGAAGATGGTCAGAAATATAAATAGAACCAGACTTCCTTTTAAGAAAATTTATTTTTAAATCTACAAAGTTACAATTTATAATTTAACTAATAATAAAAAAAGACCTGATTTTGACTTATGTTTTTACTACACATGTTTTACATCTTTTCTTTTCTTTTCAGTGCCATCATATTGCAATGGTAGCTGACTAGCATTGTGGATCCTAAACCTTCAAGAAAAAAATGTTTTTTTTTTTGAACGCGTTCAGTTAAATTTTAATTTGTTAAACTTAGCTATCTTTAAATGTTTAATGAAACATACATAAACGTGCGTTTTCTTTCGATTATGATCGCAATAGCTAGAGCCTAATCTCATTAATAGATTTACATACGTATAAAAATATGTACGATCTTTGCTGAAAGGCAAAAAATGCGATATTTTATAATGTGACGTGCCTAAAGTGTTTTCGACACGGAAATTGGAAAGGACAAACATATTGGGCTGCACAATGTGTCTTTTGTGCCTTCTAATTAATTTTTGATCATTTACGTCATTGTGCGCGTTGTCTTTTTAATTAACAGTGTAAATTTCATTTTGTAATAAGCAATTAGTGTTTTATTGTACCTTAATTTACAAAATGTTTACTTCTCAGACTTATCAGGCACCTATAAGCTACCATGGCATTTGATTCCAGTTGGAATCTTTTATCTTTTCCGGTTGGTTGTCTTTATTTATAGTTTCTGTTATTTTTTATATTAATACGGTATTTTCACCTACCTGATAATTCAAACAAGAGACTAAGTATCTATATAAGGTGTTACAGAATGAATGTACATGGAATTAATGGACCGCCGTAGCCGAGAGGCGAGCATATCGGACTTGTTGTCGCTATCTCTGAGACCCCGGGTTCGATTCCCGGTCGGTAAATGTAGAAAAATAACTTTTCTATATTGTCTCGGGTCTGGGTGTTGTGGTGCCGTCGTTGTTTCTGATTTTTGTAACACAAGAGTTTAAGCTACTTATTATAGAATCAGAGCAATGTATGTGATGTTGTCCAATATTATTATTATTATTCTCTTAGGGGCTGAATCTGGTAATCAAATACAACAACTTTTTGTATGAGACCAACATTAAAATCTTTAAAAAAAAAAACTTCATCTTCATACTAAATTGGTTTGCTCCATACTAATGTATGGAGAAACGATTTTTTTTGCGATTTGATGTTGGTCCCATACAAAAAGTTATTGTATATTTTGAGCATTAGAATTTAACCCTTTAGAGGATAGTGCATTAATTCTGTTATTACCTTGTATGTATATAAATTTACATTTACCTGTAACTTTTAATGTGTTATATATATCACTTAAATGTACACCAAAACGTAAATACTTTAAAATGTTGCCATAAACAAAACCTGACAGCAGATTGCAAAAAAACAAATCCAGGTTGCAGAGCCAATGATTAACGACCTATCTGGCAACACTGGTAGACTAATTTGAAAAATAACAGTTACGCTGAACATGAACGCGTAATAATGGCTGCAAACATCCATTATGGTAAAAGCAGTGGTGTTAGAAATAGTGACTCCTGATGTAGCAGCTTCGCCTCATTTTTCTTGCGCTTTTGTTGTGGGCGTAAAGTTTTAGTGGAAGTGGTTTAAAACTAAAACTTAGTAACCTATATATTATTTTTGTCTTTAATATAAATTTAAATTTGAAACTTTAATTAAATGAAATTATATGTGACATTTATATGGGACAACTTATAGTACCTGAAATAAAATTTATTTATTTGATTTATTTATTGTTATTATAGCGCAATGAAACCGTCTCAATTGCGCAGTTGTAAATCTATTTCCTGTATCTTATTGCCTTTATGTGTTGTGGAATAAGGCGTTGTTCAATGAATTGTCTAGCCATGCAATTAAACGGCAATTTTAAACAGTCGGCTGCGACATTATACATAGAGACAATCTTTAACTACAACTACCTGGCCTGACAGACGTTGTCTTGTCCAAATTTAACAATGAATATATGCGCCTGTAGTGACAAAAATCTTATACAAAAAGGACGGTCAGTTTTTGCCTTATTTGAAAAAAATAACAGAAAACTTTCCCCTTTTTTTCCACTCAAACCTTTTCTTGACAATCTCAAACACAACAGAAAAATCATTAGGCAAATGACGATAGAATGATAGACGATCTCCGTAGCCGAGGGTCGAGTATACCGGACTTAGTATAGCTATCTCTGAGGTCCCGGGTTCGATTCTCGGTCGGTCATTGTAGGAAAATGTATTTTCTATATTATTTCGGATCTGAGTGTTGTGGCACCGTCGTGTTTCTGATTGCTCTGATAGGATCAGAGCAATGTATGTGATGTTGTCTAATAAATATAAATAGGTGCAGCCATTATTTAAATATACGTGTATATTATAGAGAATAAATTTTATTTAAAAAAATAAAACCGACTTCAAAACACTGAAATGCTAAAAATAATCCTAACACTTAAGTACCTAATCAGTTACTTTTGGAGTCGGTGCCAGCCGATGAGAGATTCAATGTTTTTGTTTGCACCGACTCCAAAAGTAACTGATTAGGTACTTAAGTGTTAGGATTATTTTTAGCATTTCAGTGTTTTGAAGTCGGTTTTATTTTTTTAAATAAAATTTACTTATTTCATCTATTTTTAGTGATAAATCCTAATCTAACTGCTGAACACCGATTTCATCCCCTATTTTCCTACCCTTAGGGGTGATTTTTATTTTGCAAACTTTTATCATATTATCTTTAAAGTATAAGCTATTCAATAAAACAAAAATCATCAAAATCGGCTCATATTTGTCGAACATAGGTAACAAGAACCACAACCAAAATATTATCTGGGTATATATTTGTTGATTTTCTCAAAAAGTTCTAAATCAATTTCGATAAAATTTATATGGGACCACCTCTGAAGTATGATCTACCAAACAAAAAAAGAATCATTAAAATCGATTCATAATTGGCGGAGTAATCGCGTAACAAATATACAAAAAAAAAAAAAAAACATACAGTCGAATTGAGAACCTCCTCCTTTTTTGAAGTCGGTTGAAAATCAGCTTAAAAAGAACCTGTACTATTGTGACTAGATAAATACAAATAAGTTAAACCAGTTCTAGTGTCTAAGTGTCTTTGTGTTCCACAGCAAGTCGACGTCGCGACACAACACTGATGGCTGATATTCGCTAGTTGGTGCACTACCACTTCACAACAAACACTCTTTTATACTTTGTTGGGAGTGCGGGTTATTGCACTTGAAGCTGGACATTGACTAATTTGTGTTAGCTGTTAACATTGGGCTAGGTTTAAAATAATAAATATAAGTTAATTTTGTTCTCTTTCACACGTAGACGCCAATGTACAATATCTTTCAAGACTATGTTTTATATGTATTATACACCTAAGCAGTTGGAGACTGGAGCCTGAATCTAAGCTTATTTTCATCATCATCATCATCATCATTTCAGCCATAGGACGTCCACTGCTGAACATAGGCCTCCCCCATTGACTTCCAGATTGACCGGTTGGAAGCAGCCTGCATCCAACGTCTTCCTGCGACCCTTACCAGGTCGTCTGACCACCTTGTGAGTGGATGTCCTACGCTGCGCTTGCCGGTACGTGGTCTCCATTCTAGAACCTTTCTGCCCCATCGACCTTCAGTTATACGTACTATGTGCCCTGCCCACTGCCACTTCAGCTTGCTAATCCGTTGGGCTATGTCAGCGACTTTTGTTCGTTTACGGATCTCCTCATTTCTGATTCGATCTCGCAAGGAAACACCGAGCATAGCCCTTTCCATTGCACGCTGTGCGACCTTGAGCTTTCTTATAAGGCCGGTCCGGCCTGTTTCGGCAGTTCCGGTCCCGTCGGCGCCACCACTAGCGGGTTCGCCGCTTGGTAGGGTGCCTTTTGCACTCCACATTGGCCCGATCACGCCTGCTAGTATGGGGCTCGACACGTACGAGTCTGAGGCTTCGCTACGCGAAGCCTCACACTCGGCCGGGTCGCGGCGACCGCTAGCGGGGCGGACCTAGGCTGTGCGCCTTCAGCGCACGCCACAACTGCCCGGGTTAAGCTGAAGAATGTCTTCCTCAAAGGCACTCAACGATAGGTCCGTCCATAAAAAAAATAAAAAAACTCAATCTTGAAGTCAATGGGGGAGGCATGTGGCATAATGTTCAGCAGTAAACGTACTATGGCTGAAATGATGATGATAATGAAACACAATAAAACATAGCTTATGTCTATCCGTGGATTTGGCAAAGAATTACGAGTACATTTATCGGATGATTAAGTTTCGGAGATTACATCTTAAATTCAAAAACTTGCTAAAACATTATGGTTTTTATTAATACTAAAGTTCATTGGTTCTACAAAACGTTGTATAAACGAAAATTTAAAAAAATTTAAGCTCGTTATTAGCCTTTTGTCTATAGGTATAGAAATATGTATTTTATCTGTATTTTCACACATTTTGTTAAAAATAAAAAAACGGCTATTATACATGACAATTGACTTGTTTTTAAGTTTAGAATTAACATCCCTGTATTACCAGTTAACAGACTTTTTATGCATGGGCGTCTTCTAGCACCCAAGCTGATTTACAAAAGTAAACTTTATTTATTTTATTTATTGTAGGGAATCAAACAGATTACAAATAAGTAATGTTCACAAACGTAGCACTTAAACCAATGAAGTCTCCACTAATAGAAATAAGATAGAACAGAGCAGCTTAACTAACAAACATTAGATGAAACAAAGTACAAAAAACATACAATTTATTAATAGTATGTATGTTTATTTACTTATTATTTATTTATTTTGTGTACTGTATTATATTACTGCAATATCATAGTTTGTTTTGAGATTTAGTACCAATCACAATTTATTTTGGACCTTTACCGCACCCATTACCTGCTTTCTGCGTGACCCAAAGGTTGCCTGGTAGAGAATGCCCTTGGCATTAAGTCAACCTGTTGTACATTTTTAAGTTTGTGCAATAAAGTTTTAAATAAATAAAATAAATAATACAAGATGCAAATTCCACAATAATTAATTAAACCAAATATAAGCAGCTAAGTTTCAGCACCTTTGATATGTTTTTAATAAGAGATGAGAGAAGTGCTAAAAATGACAAAATCTCGAAACTGCTTATTGTAAATTCTGCAAGTGCGACTTAGAATTTTTTTTTTTGTGAATTGACTTGGGAAATTGAACTAAAAAGCGTATCATGTAAATCGAGGCGAAGGCTACTACCTCAAGCGTCAATATTCATTAAAAAAACCCTGTAAAAGTATAACTAATGATTTTATTCCGTAGATACTTTCACGAAACATAAACATAAGTCGTCGCAAAAGAATGAAAGAAATCCAATTTTTTTCAGAATATATTTTAATAAATTGGCAAGAGTAATGAAAGTGAGAGATCCAAACGATCCTGTTCCCGTTCAATATGAAAGTTAATTGGATAGGATGGGGCTTGAATCTGTAATTGGAAGATTACAGGTTCGATTCCGCGTTTGAGTGCCGCGACAATGTTGACAATGTCGATGGTGCCATCGGATTTACGAGTATATAACGAACTTCGAAATTCTTGCTTATGTCGAAGATTTGAAGTAGTTTCGTGTCCTTAGCTAACCTACCGATAAGCTTTCTTTGAATTAAGCAGAGATAACAGTCAATTAAATATTTTTTCTTAAGCCCATAATATTTTTCCAAAAACAGTGATAAAGCAAAATAAAATTAAGGTATATATAAACCTTGTCCCTTCTAATTCTATAGAAAATAAAAATATATATTCCGGCAAAAAATCACGGTAATGTTGTTATATTGGATAACATCATATACAGGGTGTAACGAAAAGGTGAAATAAAACTTTAAGGGGTTATTCTACGGTTAAATTATATCAACTTTTTCTACGGAACCAACATCGAAATCTCAAAAAAAAAAGACTTTTCCATACAAACTGATGCCAGCTGGTCGCGTTTTAGTATGGGAAAGTGTTTTTTTTTTGCGATTTCGATGTTGGTCCCATAGAAAAAATTCATGTAATTTAGCCGTAGAATAACCCCTTAAAGTTTTATTTCACCTTTCGTTACACCCTGTATATTGCTCTGACTCTTTGTAGCTTAGTCACTTGTGTTACAGAAAAGAGAACAACGATGATACCACAACACCCAGACCCGAGGCAATATAGAAAAGTTATTTTTCTACATTGACCGACCGGAAATCGAACCTGAGACCTCAGAGATGGTGACACCAAGTCCGGTCGCCTCGACGAAGGTCGTGAAAATTTGTATTAATGCTATAGTAAAATAAATATTGAAATGTGCAGAATATCTTCTTAAAGCAATTCCGTTGTCTCACCTATATCATGTAAGAAATTAAAATAAATATTAGGCTATTTCCAGTTTTTTTTTTTTTTTAATTAGCCGTTTCTGTCCCACTGCTGGGCAAAGACCTCCCCCAAACCTCTCCACTTATCCCTGTCGGTGGTTAGGGCCTGCCAATCTTGGAGAAAATTGTCTAAGTCATCGCGCATCCGCTTTCGAGGTCTACCTCTCGAACGATGTCCATCAGAAGGCAGCCAGTGCGTGACGACTTTTGTCCACCTTTTAGAATCCATCCTATGGACATGACAGGACATGGCCATTTTTAATAATCGATTGAAAATAAAAGTAAAACACTTTTTTATCAAATCAGATCAAAAAAATCTCTTAATTTTTTATCGGGTCACGCTCCATTGTTTGGGTTTAATTTACTTCTAATCTTTGTTATATTAATATCAAGGCCCAGCGTTTGATTAAAAGTGTTGTTATTATAATATAATTTAAAGAAATTAATTAAAAGTATCGGGCCTCAAACCACTAAGATAACAATATTAAAACTGGAAAGTAATATTGAAAAATGAATTGTATTTTTAACATAAATTATTTTATAGTGAAAAATTCTTGATTAATGTCATCATAATATTTATGCTACCCGCCCACGGAATTTTTGGTTGCGAAAATGAATCATGCATCCCTTTTTGCAACAAAAATATAGACCAACCAACCAACTTGAAATGTATGTCATCATATTGGCACATGTCAAACGTGCCATACATTGTAAAATATTTGGCGTTTTAAAACCGAGATTAAAACGATAGTTTTTATTTTGGAATAATTAAGAACTCTTGTCATAATTATTTTAAAATATTGAAACACACACGCCCATGAAAAAAATAGGTCCAACTAAAATACGGTGCGTCCAAGCTGACTATTTTCTTTATCTACTTTATCTCAGTTCACTGCAATCCGAGAGAATTCCTAGAATAGAAAAATTTTATTAAAAAAAATAAAACCGACTTCAAAACACTAAAATGCTAAAAATAATCCTAACACTTAAGTACCTAATCAGTTACTTTTGGAGTCGGTGCCAGCCGATGAGAGATTCAATGTTTTTGTTTGCACCGACTCCAAAAGTAACTGATTAGGTACTTAAGTGTTAGGATTATTTTTAGCATTTTAGTGTTTTGAAGTCGGTTTTATTTTTTTTAATAAAATTTACTTATTTCATCTATTTTTAGTGATAAATCCTAATCTAACTGCTGAACACCGATTTCATCCCCTATTTTCCTACCCTTAGGGGTGATTTTTATTTTGTAAACTTTTAGCATATTATCTTTGAAGTATAAGCTATTCAATAAAATAAAAATCATCAAAATCGGCTCATATTTGTCGAAGATAGGTAACAAGAACCACAACCAAAATACTATCTGGGTATATATTTGTTGATTTTCTCAAAAAGTTCTAAATCAATTTCGATAAAATTTATATGGGACCACCTCTGAAGTATGATATACCAAACAAAAAAAGAATCATTAAAATCGATTCATAATTGGCGGAGTAATCGCGTAACAAATATACAAAAAAAAAAAAAAAAAAAAAAACATACAGTCGAATTGAGAACCTCCTCGTTTTTTGAAGTCGGTTGATTAGTTTTTTAATGCGGTAAATGTGGTACAAAAAGATGACACAAAGTATATGGCTGCTCACATTTAGCCAGAAAACAATGGCATGCAATAAGTGGAGAGAAACGGTAGTCAATACAATTATACAAATAGAAACACAATAATATAAAAATTAAGAAATTAGACAATAGATCGATCATTAAATTATATAACAATTAATTAAATTCACATTTTACAATTAATAAATTCATTCACACTATAAAAACATTTGTCACTTGACAACTGATACAACCATTTTTTTATTTATTGGTAAATCTTTCATTGCATCTGGCAACTTATTAAACAATTTAATTGACATAAAATAACAATTCCTTTGGCAACCCTTCGTTAAATAGGACGGTATCACCAAACGATTTGGATACCGAGTTCGATAATTACAAATGTCATGTTTTTTTTAAAATAATTGTTTTTTTTTGTTGTAAAAACGCATACTTCATATGTGTACAAGCAGGGTAAAGTTAATAAATTTAGTTTTTTAAACAGTGGTCGGCAGGAATCCATAGGTCCGGCACCACACATAGCCCTAAGACACTTTTCTGTATTCAAAATGCACGTTCAACGTCGACTGAGTTCCTCTCCCACAGAATTAGGCCATACCTCAAAATAGAGCACACAAAACCATGATATGCGGTGAGCGCTGTCTTCAGATTACTAAGCTCTGTAAGGCGGTATAATGGTAAACCTAAACGCGATCGTTCATTGCAATCTTTATAAATTAGGCCTAAAAGCTAAAAATATTCGGAAAACTAAGCTATATAGACTGATGATAAGACAGGTAGATTTTGGTGTGCACCTATGAAACATACGTTAATAGATAAGAGAAAATAATTACAAACAACAAATACTGTTTGACGAAATGTCATAAATTATATACCTACTTTGTTCAGAATTTCAGGTTGAACATTTAATATTTATTTTTATTGTCATAATAAAACCACTACAAGTAACTACTTGCAACTTGCGGTATGCCAGGCTCCATAAAAAAAAGTTCGAAGTCTTTTGAATACCTAATTCAAAAGATTTAGACCGGATTCGACCAAGCTGGAGTAAGTTTTAACTTGAGAGTATACCACTGCTTAAGCTAGAGTAAGCTGATTTTTCATTCTACCAACCACTAATCTATGAAAAATATCTAACGGGCTATTTTGACAGTGTATAAATTATACTGAGAATATGTAAATGTCAAAATTGTCACTTGTCAAATCCAATCTTGTTACTGTCTAGAAACTGTCAAGTTGTATAGTCTACCATTGGCATTCTGTTATCCTACAAAATTTAATTGTTGTGGCAATTGATGACAAAATAGAAGAAAAAGATAACATAGATTTTAGTAGGCTTATCCATTCGTTCATCATTCACCATAAAATAAAACTGAGTATAGTGTGCTGGAAATACGCAAACGAAGTTATCAAATATTAAATTCAAGAAGTAAAGTTATTCCTGTCATAGTTAAACTGGTTTAATTTTGTGTTTGGTCGAATCGGGCCTTAATGAAAGAATCATAATCTCTGTGGTGAATCCATGCCAATGAAAGACTATTGAGTTTATCACTATAAAAAAATATTGAAGACCATCATACCATACACCACACACCATACAAGTAAAATACACATGGTTTATCATTTATCATTATCTCATAGTGCTTATTATTACTTTGATTAAATTATATGAATTACTATAAATATTTTTGGACTTCTCACCTTATGGCGGCTATATCTATCATATTTTTACAATTGGTGTCGATATACCGCTATATCATATCATACCATATCGTGTTTTGGTGCTCATGCTAGGCAGGCTGAGCATAACAATCGACCGTTTGTTGCTATACTTAATTTTAAAAACAACGATGCAAATTAAAAAGAAATATCGTTCGAAAAAACAAGCGCCATAATATCCTTTTAACTAACAGTAAACACGACAGATAGGAATGTAACAGGTGTTCATGGTAGCATTACGCCGAAATAGTGTCGAGCATTAGCAGAAACATTACTATGTTTTTGTTATTCAAGCTTTACTTGTATTTTGAAGGAAAGAAGATTAGTTTTTAATCAAGGTAAAAGGTGGTTAACGATCTCCCGTTAGTTAAAAATATACGCTCCTAATCTTTAGTCACTTTCATTTTAGCATTGTATCTTTTTTTTTTTTCACTTACTATGTCCAATCGAGTCGGGCCCAATAGAGTAATTAATTGTAATCCTACAATAAAGTCACAGTAAAGATATAACAATAAAACACAATTTACAAAAAAAGGTACATAACTTAATCCTTAGTATACAATTGGGTTGGAACTACATCGGTACCAATCTGTCCTTATTTTAAAATCTAATCAGACCCTGATGAGATTTAAATTAGAACGCTCACACGTGTAATGTGAAGTGATTCAGATGCCAATGTACAAAAACCAATTTCGCCAATCCAAAAGCTGTTTCACACCCACTTTATTAGAATCCCCTCCCTATTTCGTTTCGATTCATTCATAGTATCGCAAAATTTAATTAATCCCCTGGTACATTGCCAAAATATGTCAGCAAGTCAATGCATGAATCGCTAAGTCTTTGCGAAAGCGTCATTAAATAGTTTTAAAAAAATAGTCTTTTAACGTAGAAACTATCATTAATACAAACTTTTCCTGAAGTAATATTACTTCACGAAGATTGGCCCCTACGAAAAGACTGCCTAAATTGTGAAGCTTTAATTTTTTTTTGTATTTTATTTACTTATTGTAGTATGCAATAAAATGGAAATTTTACATAAAAAGCAAGCAGCATTTCTATTTCTAAGTAGTTTTTAGGGAAAGATCAAAAACTGTGCCTTAATTACCTTATCACACATTTAAAATGATGTTTGATTAACTATTAATTAAAATATTAATTATTTACACGGTGACTAAATATAAGCCAACCAACTTTAGATGGATGTCATCATTATTGAGACAAATCAAATTTAACAACGTTAAAATTGTAATCCAAAGACTAACCTTGGTGCAAAATTTATGCCAAGAATAAAACGAATTTATTAATAATTTGTGTAAATTGTGCTGACTGCTTTATTTGAACTATCTCTGTATTTGGAATGATAATTGAAGACTGCCGCGGAATTCCATTCAGAGGGGTAAGGTGCTAATATCGCGTTTTATTGTTTGAACAAATTTGTAATTAACTTTAGTTAATTACTTTTAATATACCGCTGCTTTGAGTGGCAGTGATTATTTCTAGCACGGAGGCAATCACAATATACTTCGATATTCTTCTGTTGAATTTCCTTGATGTTTAATTATTATCATTGTTAAATATTTAATAATTGACAACCTCCGTAGCCGACAGGGCGAGCATACTGGACTTCGTGTGGCTATCTCTGAGGTCCCGGGCTTAATTCCCGGCCGGTAAATGTAGAATTTTTCTATATTGTCTCGGGTCTGGGTGTTGCATACTGTCGTTGTTTCTGATTTATGTAACATAAGTGCTTAAGCTACTTATCATAGTGTCAGAGCAATTAATGTGTCCATTTACATCGCAGATGAATTTTATACAAAATAAGTTCAAAATTTACCATGCTATTGTTACAGAAGGAGATTGTACTTGTATATGATGCAATCAAAAATAAACTACTAACAACCTAAAATATTACTTACACCTAATTCGTTGAATAAAGTTAAATAAAAAAAATGCATATTTTTAACTTTTTTGGGAATTTTTAGGATTTTTTTTTAGAGTTACTATTTGAAGTTGTTAAAAATCTATTCACTCAGACAATAAGCCCAAATACGATACATAATATTATGCTGTACGTTTGTAAGGAGTTAGATTTCCTTCAGATTTCAGGATCAAGTGCATCAGTCCAAGGACACCATGTTGTTATTACGATAGATACAAAAATTTAAACCGATCAGACTCGTTGACGTTGCTCACATCCCTTAATCCACAAGAATAACGACCTGAATATACCTGAATAGACCTGACAATCTCCGAAATTATGAATAGATTTTCTTGAATAAGATTCAAGAAACACACTCTTGATTAACTCATTTTTAAACAAATGAAATACTAATTAGAAATGGGTTTATTTTTTAGGAGCTACGATGCCACAGACACACGTCAAATAACACCCCTCTATTTCGCCGGGGGTTAAAAAGCTACCACCTCTATGTCCATGTCACATGTTAAACAAAAACCGGACAAGTGTGAGTTGGACTCGCCCACCGAGGGTGCCGTACAAATTTGTAGGTATATTTATAAATAGTTCAGGAGCTTTCCCCAAATCTTTAAAAAAATACTATGACTGACTATGATTTAATTACAATAAAACTCTGCCATTGCCATTAGGCACCAGAGTTGATTAAGATTTTTAAATAATCGCAAGAAATGAAATGCCGCGTGTCCGGCAACTGAGCAGGTAGAAGAAACAGCTTTTCGCACCCAGATGAATTAGGCAATACTTTCAAAAGGGTAATTTTTTTTTCAATTAGTCATCTTACCCCTATAGACAACTATCCCCGTTATCCTCTACCTATGTCTAAATCTGAAGTGCAGTACTGCAGTCCTACTTGCATAGTTCTAGGCCTGGGTTAGTGTCTAAATCCGTTCGTATTCCATTCAGAGCGGAACACTGTTGTAATCAAGTACTTCTCAATGGCCATTGGCGCTTGAGGTAGCCTTTGAGCGAACTTCTTGGAAATTGACTCTTAAATTGAAGAGCATAAAAACGATCAACCTCTCAGGCATTTTTGTAAAGATTAGTGTATGTTACAAAAATGAAAAATTCATAGATGGTTTAAGATTTGATCGCTAGTTTTACTGGCATAATTAACGAGTTATATTGCTGTTCATAATTTTTTCGATTTAAATCTAAGTATCTATCTAATAAGATGCATTTATTTATTTATTTTATTCTTTATTACACAAAAAAAATGTACAATTGGCGGACTTAATGTCTAAATGCATTCTCTACCAGTCAACCATTCGTTGTAATAGGGTGGTGTGCTTTAGTATCAAATTAGTCAGTTAATGAGTCGGTATTCATTATTAACTAGCTGTTGCTCTCGACTTCGTTTGCGTGGTCTCTAGTTTATCCACGTGAGGGTAAAACTCAATCATAAGGTTTCAATAGTTCAGCTATTCTCAAAGTTAGCGTTGCAAAAGTAATTTTATTAACTCAAATAACATAGCACATCAAGTATTGTCTTAAAATAGACAAAACCAGGCACAATACTACATCTACAAAAGTAAAAAAAAGTTACTAGGTCTATAGGATTTTAACAAAAAATTACGCAATAGATCAGTTCTGTATGGCATATTTGTAAGTGGCAAGCCGTTGCGTGCCACTTACCCACGGTAGACCGGAAAAAACAATGGAAAACAATAAGGAAAATTTTAGTGGCACGCGAAGGGCCTATTGCAACTAGAACTGTTTTAAGAAAAAAAAAGTTTTATAGTAAACTAGGTGTTGCCCGCGACTTCGTTCGCGTGGTCTATAGTTTATTCATAAAGGATTTTCTGCGCAACTTTCTTTTTTTCGCATTTATCATATTAGTAGGAAGTAGGATAGCTTTTAGCCCGTGACTTCGTCTGCTTTGACTTTACCCGGATAAAAGTATGTTATGTGTTAATCCAGGCCATGGTCCATAAGTATGCCAAGTTTGATCAAAATCTATTCAGTAGTTTTTGCGTGAAATAGTAACAAACATCCATCCATACTCACAAACTTTCGCATTTATAATATTAGTAGGACTATAGTATTTTTTTCAAAACTATAGAGCCTGCTGTTTGTCATCCATTTTAAAAAAAGCAGTTTTTTTTAAACTCCCATAGTCTGCATTACGGCCATTTTAAAAATAACAAATTTACTTACCTTGTTATCGGGAGCATCTTCCAAAACACCTAAACCCTAATACTGCAGTCCTAGTTGTAAGTTAGTTTTCTGAATCGAACCCGCGATCCCTTGTGTTTAAAGCAAAGGATCTGTATATCACGTTCGTGACTAACAAGTATAAATAAAACTTCGAGGGTTTTAGGACCGAATCAAGAAGTCAAAGCATGTTCTTTGTTTAGTGCAGTGTTAGCAGACTTTCCCTTTCATGTTTTGAGTGCCTCTCAAAGTGTAACGTTCCAAAATTTAAGAAGCGAACAAAAAATATTGAGTTAAAACTCAGAGGGCTCTGAATCAGTTTATGTATAAAAATTGTATTTAATTTAGAAAGCGAGATGAATTTAACTTTCTATTTTTGGACTTATACTGGAAGATTGCTGTTGTGCTGTGAAAATGAAAGACTTCTAATTTATTTTATTATATTTATTTATTTTATTTTGAGAAAACCAACAGCGTTACAATAGTACTTCCATTCTACATAAATATTTTTAATAAGGCCAATAACAGGTTTTTCTTAAATTAATCTATATTTTTTTGCTTTTGCAAAATTAATGCTATCAATCGGTATGTGTGTGTGTGTGTGTGTGTGTGTGTGTGTGTGTGTGTGTGTGTGTGTGTGTGGGTGTGTGTGTGTGGGTTGGGTGGGTGTGTGTGTGTGTATGTGTATGTGTTTGTGTGTGTGTATGTGTGTGTGTGTGTGTATGTGAGAGAGAGAGAGAGAGAGACTGAGAGTAAGTGTAAACGTGAACGCGCCTGCCTATCCCCTGCTATTCAGAATTTTATTAATTTGAGATTTAATTTGAGAAAATATATTTTATTATTGATAGTGTATGTACTCAAAAATGCCGTCGTCATTATGGTAAATGAATGTTTTAAATGTATTCAGCGCCAGCTACGCAGTAGTAGGTGGAACTCAACCACAAAGGACAAGGATGCATTTTTACCTAAATCATGGCTGTTACTTTGTAATAAAGAAGTATGTATATCCGTTATCCGCAATCGCCTTAAAACAAACTCTTAGTTTGAGGCTATACTGATAATTATTATGATAATTATTTCAATTACTATAAAATTAAAAAACAAAAAGATACGTAAAAATATTGTATGGTCTTTAGACGGTTTTTAAGAAATTAAACACCACTTTAAATTCCTCATTAAAACGCCTCAAAATTGGCTTTTAACACTCAAATTAATGAAGCATAGAGTTTTAATTAGCGACTCGGTACGTCAAAGACCCTGATGTCTACCTAACTGCTACTCCAAGGTGTAAAAGCGAATCATACCGTTTGAAGTCTAAGGCGGGCGTAAGGGCTTTTCAGCCGTGCCAGACGCACTACAGAGTGGCACTTCAAACATCAAAGACTGTGTACCTAAAGATAGACAGCGCACGCCTTAAAAAGTGACAATTGTGAAAGGTATAACGCTCAAAGCATTTGTTTCATCGGGTGTACTGAAACTTTGAATGGAAGTTTTTGTTTTGTGTCATTTTGTTTTATTGCTAATAAATTAAAGAAAACTTCTGTATACGAGTATCGCAGCCTAAAGCAGCTGCAATGCATCGAAGTCTTTTTTAAGACTAAAATTCTGTTATCGATTTTTACTTAAATTAATTAAATTAGCTGACCCAATAAGCTTGTCAACTTGGAGACATATTTTGCGTTCATAGTAGTAACTATGTCTAGCATTTTTGAAAACTATTGATCTAATTAGCCTATATTATGGCCTACTCTGTCAACAGCTATGAATACGATTGAAAATCTGTGGGGCATGATGGTTCAACCTTGGTGGAACTGTCAGAACTACTTTTTCTATTTTCGAATACTTTACGTATATCACGTGACATTCCGCTAAAATGTTTATTTATTTATTAGTACTATCCAATCAAATTGTTATGTTCTATCCTATCTATCGTCGCAAACCATTACTTCCAGTCTTGCTAACACTCGTAACCCCGTTATCAATGGGCTAGATTCCTGTGTCAAAAAATGATTATTCTCTTTAGTCCGTCAGTT
>OY756394.1:4954581-5119581 GCA_963576865.1 Anania hortulata
AATACTTTTAAGTAGTGTAGTAACTTTGTATTTAAACTTTTGCACCAAATAGCTACTCTTAACCTGCAATGGTTTGATTACAGAGTTGTGTGATCATTTATGCAGTCACAAATCCATACCCCGTTGTGGAGCGATTTACAGAAGAAGAATCATATGAAGATCCTAAAACAAAGAGCAGAGTAAAGTTTCCGGCTATCGAAGAACCCCAGAGTATAAATCTAAGTGTTGTAGTCCCTGCCTACAATGAAGAAGAAAGGTGTAAGTGTAATTAGAGTTTACTTCGAAATAAATACTTTAAAATTGAATAATTATTTTATCAGACAGGTACAGTCAATGGCAGGTCAACCTACCCAAAATATTAAAGGTCAAACCGATTTTCAACTTCCGAGATATAGAGATCAATATCAATTGAGAAAAATTGACATTTTGTGGTAGGTTGACGTGCTGTTGTCTGTACTAATTGTGTAATGAAAACATATTTCAGTACCGCCAATGCTAGATGAAGCATTAGAATTCCTAGAGAGAAGACTGGCTGAGTATCCTTCGTACAAGTATGAGATCATAGTAGTGAGTGATGGGAGCAAAGATAAGACTGTGAAAGTGGCCGCAACATATGCCCAGAAGTATGGCAGCGACAAAGTTAGATGTCTTGAACTCATTAAGAATAGAGGTAAAGGTGGTGCTGTACGTTTGGTAAGTGTTTAATAAGGTAAAATGTAGCTTAAAACCTCATTCAATTCATAATACTGCATGACCCTAAGGTTGGCTGGCTGGCAGAGAATGCTTTAGCATTAAGTCCACCTATTGTACCCAAGTTTTGTGCAATAAAGTTATAAATAAATATTTAATATTAACCAGCTGTCCTGGCAAGCTTCGTTTTTGTTTTCGGAATTTTTTTGTGTTTTTATAGTTATTCTGCTATTCAGGGTGGAGACAAACACAACAAATCAAAGATTATAAAAATCGGTCCAGCCCTTCTTGACTTATAAATGGTGTAACTAACCCGACTTTGTTTTATATATATAGATTATTAACATTCCTGTAAAAGTACAATGAAAACATCTTTTCTACTCTTTTCTCAATATTAAAGAACTAGCTACCTACATGCTGATGCAATAAGCTCTTAATATGATACATACATATGACTATTATTAAACTTATCAACAAATCTTATCAATAAATCTTATACCAACAACTTGGAATTTATTATAAAATACAGGTTGAAAAAGTACTACTCAAATATTAAATAAAATTTATTTTTAATTAAAGCTTTTTGTTTGTTAGAGACAAGTCTATGAAATAAGTATATAGAAAAAAACATTGTCTATCATTGTAATTATTTTAGTAATGATTTTTTGATTAAAATAAGTAAATTTTATTTAAAAAAATAAAACCGACTTCAAAACACTAAAATGCTAAAAATAATCCTAACACTTAAGTACCTAATCAGATACTTTTGGAGTCGGTGCCAGCCGATGAGAGATTTAATGTTTTTGTTTGCACCGACTCCAAAAGTAACTGATTAGGTACTTAAGTGTTAGGATTATTTTTAGCATTTTAGTGTTTTGAAGTCGGTTTTATTTTTTTAAATAAAATTTACTTATTTCATCTATTTTTAGTGATAAATCCTAATCTAACTGCTGAACACCGATTTCATCCCCTATTTTCCTACCCTTAGGGGTGATTTTTATTTTTCAAACTTTTATCATAGCATCTTTGAAGTATAAGCTATTCAATAAAACTAAAATTATCAAAATCGGCTCATATTTGTCGAAGATAGGTAACAAGAACCACAACCAAAATATTATCTGGGTATATATTTGTTGATTTTCTCAAAAAGTTCTACATCAATTTCGATAAAATTTATATGGGACCACCTCTGAAGTATGATCTACCAAACAAAAAAAGAATCATTAAAATCGATTCATAATTGGCGGAGCAATCGAGTAACAAATATACAAAAAAAAAAAAAAAAAACATACAGTCGAATTGAGAACCTCCTCCTTTTTTGAAGTCGGTTGAAAAGAATCTCATGCAAATCACCAATCGAAAGCTCGTTACGCCGCGGCAGCCGGCAGGTACACGATCGCACAGTTGTAGTTTCTAATAAAAAAATCCAATGAATTTTGTAAAATATTTTTCCTGTTTTCCAAGAAAACTGAACCATCCCCTAAACTATGGCTCATACTTTTTTTGTTATCCTGTATTCATTCGCAAAATTTAGTTAGTTAATTTAATTGTTCTAGGGTATTCTGAGTTCCAGAGGTTCCTTGATATTGTTTGCTGATGCTGATGGTGCATCCAAGTTTGAGGATTTGAGAAAGCTTGAGTTAGCATTACAAGAAATTGTTAAATGTGATGCAATCGCACAACCAGAGGAAGTCAGTAAAGCTAAGGCCCTAGTAATTGGCTCCAGAGCTCACTTGGAAGAAGAGTCTTTAGCCAGAAGAAGCATTTTTAGGTAGGTATAATAATAGAAAATTATTAAAATAAGTGTCCAAGTTGAATTCCGTAGATAGACCACCTCAGAGTACTCAAATACCCCATGTATGTTCTTTTTGTTAACAGTTAATAGACATTATTGGCACAGAATATCAGAAGATACAATGCGCGCTCGAGCAATGCACACATATATAGATAGATAGATACTCTTTATTGCACACCATACAAGTATGTATACAATACACATGATTTTTACAGATACTTATCGCTAATATTGATAATAGCAAATAGACATCACTTACAGACTTGGAATCTCGGAATACGTTGGTCTAGCGCGCAATGTAAGCTTAACTTTTGATACTCATAAATAACTATATTTTTTCTGTGTTGTTGGTCACAGAGACACTGAATTATTGAAATACGAAATTCCATACATGCTTGATTCTGAAATCATCAAACATCATTGCCCCATCAGAATTTTTGAATTGTCAAGTTATTTAAAACAAAAATGTGATTGTGATTCGATTGATTTCTCTGGACTTCTAACATAAGAATTTCATATTTTTTTGTCCATGTCTTTTCAGAAACATATTGATGTATGGTTTCCATTTCCTGGTTTGGTTATTTACTGTGAAGGGCATCCGGGACACACAGTGTGGGTTCAAGCTGTTTACTAGAAAAGCTGCACAAACTTGCTTCAAGAGCTTACATGTGAATAGATGGTAAAAAAAATACATTATTTATTTGTTAAATTTATTTTTTTAAATTAAGTTACTATGACCACTTGCTTAGCTATTTTGGATAAGCCTTTGCCTGACTGCTGTATGTCTGTCAGTCTGTCTTAATTATAAAAGGCTTTGGAACAGTAATAAATAGGTAGCCAATGTTTTTAAGTTTCATTAAGTTACATCAGTACCTATTTTAAACAGTACTATTGTGATTTAACTGATTTATTTGTGTCATAAACTATATGTGTAATTTAATTTCAGGGCATTTGATGTAGAGTTACTGTATATAGCACAACAACTTAACATTCCAATAACCGAGATTCCTGTGCGGTGGACTGAAATAGAGGGGTCCAAGGTTACCCCAGTGCTCTCCTGGATACAGATGGGGTGCGACCTCGGCCTTATTTGGCTTAAATATAGAATAGGCGCTTGGAAGATCAAAACAGAGAAGATAGATTAAGCAACTGTTGTAAATTAAACATTTTGAAGTATAATAATATTGTATATTCATCTAATAAACAGTATATTTTAAATTCCTTTTTTTATTGAGAGAAAGAGAAGGCCTGCACTGGGCACACCTGGCTAAATGTTATATTAATAATTTTTACAGAATCTTGAAATAAAAAACAATTATACACAGTATAAGTATATTTTATCAAAGGAGATTTTCTTACATAGATCATTTGAAGTAATATTTAATCAAGAAATTAACAACATTTATATCATAAGATCAATTTTGTTTAACAATTGCATTTACAATACAATAAAGGATTTATACTGAACCAGGTTCATGATTATGAATAATCTGTTTGCAAATTATATTTTATTTTCGTTACATTAATGACTACCTAAATAATGAACAATTTTAACAAAAATAATGAAGGCAAATAAAGAACTCATAAGTACTGGTTAGCTTGATTGGACGAATTATATTCATACAGAGATTTTTACATTCATAAATACATTTAACTTGTATGGTACAGTCGACTTTGAAAACGTGACGAAAATAATACACAGCGAAAATATACAAGTACCTATACATCATTGACAAGTTGACATTCATTTTTGTAAGTCGACCATAACATTTATTTTCACGTCTACATGTGAAATTACCACGGCTTGTGATCATTATTTTGACATTCTACTTAAATACAAATAAATAGATTTATATAAAAGGTATAAAATGCTAATTAATCGGGTAGTTTAACTAGCAGCAGATACGACAAGA
The DNA here is from genome assembly GCA_963576865.1 of Anania hortulata. NCBI lineage: Eukaryota > Metazoa > Arthropoda > Insecta > Lepidoptera > Crambidae > Anania > Anania hortulata. The sequence continues at coordinate 4,958,980 of OY756394.1, forward strand.
GCAATATCTATGTATTTCAGAAACCTTTTGTGACTACCTTAAAAACGTTTTTTTACATACGTATAACTAGGTATTGAGCATCCTAGAAATACATTTATAGAAGTTACAAAAAATTTGGCAAAATGAGCGCGAAGTTACTAAAATGATCATATACCTAGCTACATAATTCGATCGCAATTGTATACATATTATTCAAATTATCGAATCGGATTATATACTTATACTATTTATGAAACATAGTTTTATTATTACTATCATTTTGGTGCTTTCAAAATGATCAAATTGATGGTCAGTGTTTTATTAACGAATAATTTTGAAAACTGTTGACCATATTTATTTTACATGCTGTTAAAAATCGACATTTAAAAATGATGATCCCTTTGAGATTTTCATAATATTTTTTAAATCAATGTGACAGGTTTACAATACGTCATACTTTGTGAACTACAAAGTTTTATGCTATTTGCAGTGCAGTAAAGGTGTTTTTCCGTTAAAAAAATAATACTTGGAATATGTTTTTTTTTTCTGAGTGGCAAACAAACTTAAACCCGGTTTAACTTCTACAACATTGTAATACCTGTAAATCGTCATGCATATCACATCACTTTAGAGATAACCATTTTAGAAAACTGAAAAACAGTACACAGTACTGAATCACTATTATTTATTACCTTATCGACATTTTTGTAAAAAAAACAGCTAAAATAATCTCAAATTATACCCAGACAGAAAAGCTTTCTACAGAAGTGTCCAAAAACGGCCAGAAAAGTGACGTCCAAAAACTTTTATAGGTGCCTCGTGTTGAGAAGTATCTGAATCACCCCTATGTATGTTCTACGATTTTTCGTAGTTTTCGAGTTACGTTTTTTTTAAATTGCCTATGAAGTACTATTTTTTATTATTATTATGAAAGCTTAGAGTCTAGCGCATTCTCTGAAGCTACTTAGAAACTAAGAAATTATAAGTTTAGATTTTTAATTTTAAGTTGAAAATTTAAATGATAACTCACTTGACATAAAATCTCAACTTTAGGTCAATTTTGTAGTAACTTCCATTAAAGTTATGAGGCTGTTTATTTTATGTACTACTGTATACTTTTTTTTTAAATTGATCCGGTTTACAAAAATACATAAAAAAATCGTAACTCGAAAACTTCGAAAAATCGTAGAACATACATAGGGATGATTCAGATACCTCTCAACACGAAGCACTTGTATAATAATACTTAGACGTGTTGTTTATTAGTCAGTTATTTTTATTATTAAAAGACGATGTACAGTCAAGCACATGCCGAAATGTAAACTTCGGCAATTCTGCAAAGTTATTTATGTTTCTTTAGGCCTTTGCCACACTAAGCTGAAAGTCCGTCGTCGATCTTCTGCGACCCGGCGCAGAATTTTGAGAATTTGAGCTTTGCGCTAATGTTTTGAAATATTCACGACGGATAATCTGCATTCCGCGTAATGAGCCCGTCAACGGATCTTAATGTACAAACAACGGCAGATCAACCCACCCAAAAAGTTAAAGGTCATTGAATTGATTTTCAACTTTAAGTCCGACGCGTAGAGATCAATATCAATTGAGAAAATTTGACGTTTTGTGGTAATTTGACGTGCTGTTGTTTGTACATAATATATCGAAGGAAACTCTGCGATGGACTTTTCTCGTGTCGCGGTATAGGATTCCACATCATCAAAATTAAATAATTTTGTCGTTGACTATGCCAAGTGCCAAAATGTTAAATGCCCTACCTACAGATTTTATAACTTATGGTCAGGCATGCATGCATGTGTAGCATATTGTTTCTCAATTTTTAAAAATAAACCCAAACAGTTGCATTACAATAATAAGTATAGTAACTACATACAGAGGTTTTTTTATCATAACAAAACGTAATGTTGACTCTCATAGTGAACATAAACATTATTTACAGTAAAAATGCAATAACAATAGTGCAGTATAGAGAAACAGACTTATACCTTTATCATTTACCTAGAGGCGACTACAACAAAAAATAGCAGCTAAGGTAAAAACTTGGTAGAAAATTGTATAAAAAATAATTGTAAGAGTTTCCACTATTTGTACATATAGAATTAGGTACTTAAATATTTACCCCAAAGCTCAGTGGCGAAAATTATGTACTCAGCAGATGTCCTTACGGCCAGCACTGGACGGAAGAAAAACATCGTGGTTAGTTCAGTGCCCGATGCATCTGCTACGGACAATATTGGGATGCGTAATATTGGTAGTACACTCAATCATTGTTTAACTTATAATCTCATTAAAAAAAGTATTTGGCCTTCACGAAGAAATTTTGAAAACCTGAAAGCTAGTGTATATTTTAGTGAAATTGGAGAAAACTATTTAATCTTGTTAATATTTTGATTTTTGATATTACACAGAAAGCACCTTACAAGAAAACTATTGATCAACTTACCACAAAAATATTTATATAAAAGATAGTAGGTTAGACATCTTACAAATAAAGTTTTTCTTATACAAATGCTTTTAAAAGCAACATTTAATAAACATTCTTACATTAAATAATTATTATATGAATATAAGTTTAAAACTTTTCTTTAAAATTGCATCATGAAATGTTGCATCTTTGTCACAAAAAACTTCACAGCTTAACTTTAATAATGCAAGTGGCTGCAAATCTATGCTAATGTACATAATTTTATTTCTCTTTGTGCTAAAAATACTTTTGTTTATTATCAATGGGCTAGTTTCCTAAATCTAATTAGCCCGTCAGTTGGATTAACAGAAAATATTAGACACGTATTTTTTTATTTTCTAAATCAAACAAAAAATGATGAAGATTATATTTCCGCGTAACTCCCAAACTTTGATGCGCTATATCTTTGTCATTTTCAAAAGGCAAAATATGGGTCCAATATTTTTTGATAATCTAACTGCCGGACTAAATAGAATAATCTTTTTTTGACCCAGGAAACTAGCCTATTAAATATATACAAAGGAATGGAATTGAATCAAAGCTAATACCTAAAACATTGTAAGTAATGTAAATGAGTGACTGAGTTGACTTACACAATAAAATAATATTGTTAGTTATAAGACAGATTTTACAGTTACATCAAAGAATTTGTCATTTTCATTTATTTTTATACTTATGTATACATTTTTAGCCCTGAGGTAATTAAAGATCCATTGACATTAAGTTGTGCACTGCACACATATTTTTAAATCTGACTGTATAAAAATACTTGAACAAAACGATAATCCCTCCACTAATAAATTATGTTTATCACATGATTATCTGTATAGTGTTTTTCAGTTGAATTTGCAACATTTTTATTATTTAGGTATTAGATGGATACTAACATACAACAATTTATTATGAATAGCTTAGGGAAAGCGCAAGAAATAAGGAATGGAATCATTTTTAATTCAGTGATTCAATATTTTACTTATACCTTTAATCCAAACACCATTTTCAGGAATTGTTCATAATGGATTGTGATGACACCATCCTGATCTGTGTCGTATTGGCGAAATGATGATGTTAATGTCTGAAAATAAAACAATTACATCTTAGTATACTTACACTAAAATGAAATGAAATGATAATAAATTCGTAAGATTATTCTCCTACATGTTCTTTTCGATTTTCTGAAAATTGGCATTAGTAAGACTACCTAAAGGAACGACATGTTAAAAGATTTATTCAAAATTTTCACTTTTAATTATTTTTATAAAACCAATTTTTTTTGATACGATACGACAATGTACATGAGGTTCAGGGCGTTTTTTGTACTAGCTTAAAAATCATATGACTTACTATGTAACTTTTTAAATATCTATAAATTTATTTAGCCAAATATACTATTTTACGACAAGGTCACTGCTTAAAATTTGTGGAAATCTAAAAATTCATATCAAGCCATAAACTTAGAAAATGCTTCAAACTGATATTTGCTTACATATAAAGTGACACAACACTGGATAAAGTCATCAAACAGTATCGTCCCCCTGCCAAATCTGTCAAACTTCTGGACCATAGTATTGACCACGTCATCAGATAGCCTGTACCCGAAAGCGGTGAGGGCATTCTTCAGCTCCTGTCTGTCAATATTCCCAGAGTTGTCACGATCAAATGATCTAAAGCAGTTTTGCCAATCGCTCACATATTTCCATAATGCTCCAAAATCTTCGAATGATATGACACCTCTGTTTTGCTTATCGAACATACCTGGTAAATTAAAAAATGGACAACAATAGGTTAACAGTATATAGACTGATTAAATAACATTTTTTGAAATAAAATATCAGGGTTATTTTAAAAACATCAAATCCTCTAGGGGCTGATTCTGGTGCTCAAAAACAAAAACTTTTTATATAGAACCAATATTGTAATCTAAAAAAAATTCACTGCTTCATACAAACTGATGTCAGCTGGTCGGCGACTTGTTATGGGGAAGTGTTTTTTTTAGCGATTACGATGTTGTTCCCATTGAAAAAGTGGTCGTATTTAAGCACCAGGCCCTGGGAGGTTGCAGATGTTTTACAAATAACACTGTATAATGTAGATGTGGTGGGTGCAACCAGACCGCTAGGTGCTAAGTGCAAAATGGATATATATAAAGTAATATCAGTAAACAATATTACAACAGATATAATGTATAACTTATGTAAGCTTATTCCTTTATTACAATAAATTCCTGACAACCTTTAGGCAAAGGCATTGATGCATGTAATGACATTATTAAATTTATATATAGCAACCAAACTTACAACTATCATATTTTAAATGTACAAATAAATATATATCCTGGTTATAGCTTTTATAATCAACATGAATTTAAAAAAATACAAACCAATCATCAAGCGCACTGTCTCAGGGTTGAAAGGGTTCCAAGTGCCATTAGACAGTGCTTGCTGAAGTTCATCTGCAGAAATGTAGCCACTTCTGTCTTTGTCCACCCTACAAAATAAAAGTGTTATAAGTAGGTATATAAATAATACCCTATAAAATTGGTAGGAGCTTGATATATCTAAGGCAGTACACCTTGCTTACACCTCCACCCTTCATTGGTATATCCACCACTCCGCACTTTAGGATGCCGCATTTAATATCCAAGTTGCACTGATAATTTCAGAAGAAGTCAAGCCCAATGATATAATAGGCTAGATTCCTAGGTCAAAAAAATATTATTCTATTAGTCCGTCAGTTAGATTATCAAAAAATATTGGACCCATATTTTGTCTTTTGTCAATCAAACAAAAAATTACGAAGACAAAGCGCATTAAAGTTTGGGAATGACGTTTTTAGGACACTTAGCCTATTGTCCACAATGTCAGCAATGACTGCTCGTTGCCAGTATAAGTCATCACCAATCTCTTGTTTTTCATCAATATAGTATGGACAAACATTGAATCATAGATATTGTTATCTGTTTGCTTAATGCAATGCTTTTTAAACATCTATGAAATATTCCTTATCACAAAAAAATATATATCTATTAATGTCTGTCATGGACATAAGAATGAGGTCCACATTCCACATTTAAGTGAAGCACCCTCTATTGTGCTGGCTTGTTACCAATAGATTACACGCACCTTAAGGAGCTACATGAGTGCTCACGTCTGCTAAACGAGTAGCCCATTTTTTATTTAGTTTTGTAAACAATCTTAAAAGTTTAAAGAAAAAAAAGCATTTTTCTGACATAAAAAACTTTAATTAACCAAAATATAACTAAAATAATTATTTTATTTATTTATTTATTAAAGCTTGGTGATCAGTACAAATCTGCATGTAACATTTTATACATGCTTTTAATAATAATACCTTTATGCATAATTACTCACACACCTGTGTATATCCCGCCCTTGCGCAACACTAAGGGTTAAAAGCGGTAGCCAATTGGAGCCTAGCTAAAGACACAAGAATAAATCGGAAAATTCCACCAAGATATGACAGTAAAAAAGACCTAGGCTGCTTATGTAGCCCGGATGTGTACTCTAGTGTTAAAACATTCATGCACACATTCCATCACTGACAGGTCCCCATCCATTCCACTGAGCCACACCGCCTGCTTTACATGGCTACTAGGCAACATGGAGTTCTTCTTTTTTATGCATTCAATCAATTTAAGAATACCTTCTGAAGATGTCCCACAGAAATTCTCTGCTAGGCATAGGCGACTGGAAACTCATTGTGACCTGCAATAGAAGTTAAAAGTAATCAATAGTACTTAATCAAGCATTTGAATAGGATAGTACCTACCTAACTTTCTCTATTTTTGAAGTGATGTAAATAATATACAATCCACCTAATAAACATAATAAATATGATTTGTCCTTAAACAGTACTTTCTGTAATAATCGTCGAACTCTTTATAATTCTAAGAAAATTATTACATGGGTACTTAATTAAAAAATTGTTTGATCAATCAAATCAAATGTTTAGCAAGGTAACTCACGTGGCTCTGGAACAAAACAGCAAGACTCAGAAGTAGAAAAACTAGTAGTTCAGGATGAAATATTTAATTTAGTTGATGATTAATTTATATGACACAATTTACGCTTGGTTTACACAATTTCACACAAAAATGCGAAATTTAATTTGACATTAACAGATTGGCAACGGCCCTATGATTGGTTTGACGTTAGTGAAATGTCAAAATAAGTTCGATTATGAGACGCTCACAAGAGTGGCGCTGTATAAAAAAAAAATAGGGGCGTCAATAACACAGATAATGTAACATTATTTGCGTCCACAGAATATTACCCATATTGTTTTACCGGTAACCGTTACTTAATATAACGTTATTGTTACTAACAACGATATCGCTTAACGGTATTTCAGGAAACAATTATTGTTTTTTATATTTTAAAATGAAACGCACATAATCGATTATGTACAGGTTTTAATTAACATAAAATAACTACAATAATAATAGTTTCATTTTTCCCGCCGTTGTCAGACTGCCTTGTCTCGTACCAAAACCTGAAACAATATATACAATATTTAAAAAAATGTTCCGTCATGCCACGAAGGTCCTACGCTAAAACGAGCAAGCGCACGCGGCTGTCGATAAAGCTTAAATATATTTAGCGTTACTCATTTAAACATTTATGTATCTATTTATAACACCTGTGTAACATTATAGAATGTAATAAATATATTGAATTGAATTGAATTGACGTACATTTAAACGTTCGCGCAACCGTGCGCCTGCCGCATCTGTCTGCCCGTGTGTACGCGGAGGCCCTAAATTTGAATTCTAATTGAATTTGAAAATCGTCCGCCCTTGTAGTAACTGCCATCAGAACCTGAAACATTATACACAATATTAAGAACTTGATTCGGCTAGTATTGTGATTAGTAACATTTTTAGCCTTAAGAAAGTAATTCTCTTCAACTATATGGTTTGTTTGTTTCACCCAGGCACACAGGCATTTTTTAAATGTTTAATGAGATTTGTCTTCTTCTCCAGAGGGAGAGAATTAGGGTGCGTTTTCACCAACTTTAGTAAATTTAGCGCGGCAGGACAAATTAAACTAATACGAAAGCCTACTTTATTTAGATACAATTATTGAGAAAAAAATAGTTTCTTAACCTATTGGTGGATATCATTCCTTTCCGTGGTAAGCGGTTCACTTACATTACTCGCACAAATATGGTAAAAATGCATTATCAGACTTTATAGTAATATAATATCGTGCCCGATGTCTGTTGGTCTTACGAATCTGACTTGTTATATTTAAAACATCAAACAGTCATATTTTTAAGAGTTTACCTCACAGTCGGCTTTGTAAACCTCAACAATATCACTCCACTTGGCCAGTTTTCCACGAAACATTAGATCTTTAGTCATGAAATTGTTTCGGATTCCTTTAATCAGATGAGGAGGATCAAAGACGATGTTCAATATATGTCCGTTAATTTGGACTTGGTGATCTGATAACAAAGTTAATAATATTAGATTTACCTGAAATGTATTGAAGGTATTATAATAATAAAAATGATTATAATAATAATTCACTGTACCTGACAGCCTTAGCTGTTCCTGAGTACTCCTCACATCAGCCTTAAAAAGGTTAAGGCAGGCTCGAAATGTGGAGCCCTGATCACAAACCAGGGCTTTAAGTTTCAAGCCAATACCTATGATGGCATCTACCACCTCCTAAAAGCAGAAAATATTTATTTACGCAACAAGAAACTCCAAATACGCAAAACATTTTAGGGGATGATTCAGCTGTTGCCCAAACACAACAACTTTTTCTATGGGATCAATATCGGAAAAAATATAATGTTCCGCCAGACAAATGATATCACGTGACCAATAATTTATTATGGGTGATCTTTATTTTTCGATGTTAACCCCGTATTAAAATAATCTTTAAGTAAATAAGCTTAAACAACAATTACATCTCACCCTTAGTATGTTCTTCAGCTTTAAAGCCGGTGTAATGCCTTCACAAAAGTAGTACGCAAAAGATTGTCTCCATGACCCGACTATTCCACGAACCATGAAGACCAATGCGTGATCACACAATCTTTTGTCAGTTTGGCCAAAATCAACAAAACCGTCAATTCTATCCTCTGACTCAGCAAATGTAAGCTGCGAAAAGAAGATTATGGTAATGGTTGAATTTATTTCAGTAAAATTTAATTGTTTTTATTATTATATGTATTTGTAAGTGCACAATTAATAATTATATTTTAAAGTATATAGGATGAATTGTGTTAGTGTAAAATACTTAAAAGGGTTTGTTTGACCTCATGATAACAAACAACTTTGCCTAAGAAACATCATCTAATCTAACTCAACTACTTAACCTCCTATCTTAACTTAATTTTGTTAATGTACGAAACAATTTCTTAACAAAAACGCGGACGGCAAACATACACTAACAAAATCATGTTGAGATAGGTTAGGTTGAGTAGTTGTAATAATAAGTTTCTAAAAAAAAGTTGTTTGTTATCATGAGTTTAAAACTTTTAAAAATTTACTGTATAATTTTAACTACAAAATTTTTACTTGCGGAGTTAGAGCTACTTCATCGAAGACAAGAGCACTGAGTCGCTTCTTATCGTCCCAAGGAGTGATGAGGGTCTTTAGCTGTTGGAGCAAATTTTTGTTCAGGCCAGGCCTGAACTTAACGTGCCGCGTGAATGAATTTAATGTCCTCCGACTAGGCAGTATGAAAATGTTTCGAAGTAAGTTATAAACTTATAACCTTTCGGGCTTCCTTTTAATAAAACCAAGGAATCGACTTTTTCAGAAGACATATAACGCCTCTGTTTAATATGTTTGTTCGCAAGCCGTACCTGCAATAGAAAATAAATACCTATAATTCATAATTTGTTACACATAGCTATAAGTAGACTGTATTGTAATTTATAATTTATACTATCGCATTAGGTATTGAACCTGTAATGATAGTTATAAGTATGGCAAATAAATAAATAAATAAATATACTTAGTCTTGCCATGGTTGTTTATATGGCATTCAAGGGAGTCACATCACATATTGATGTTTTGCTACATAAATTAAATATTTTATCAATGTTATTGTTTGAAGTTTGTTCCTAGTTGCCCTGTTCCAATACCAAAGCAGGGGTGCAAATAACAGTGAAAAAGACTAGCCCTAGACCTTAATAAATGTTATCCATTCGCTTAGGCCCTCCGCCAACGAGTTTATTTTACAGTACAATGGTCTGGGTATTCATTTTATGTTTAATTTAATAAACTTAATTTACTTTACTTACTTGCATCATTAAAAATGCCTTTGCCCGAGGCGTTAAGTTTTTAATCATTTCCTTGAAGGAAACATCTTCGCTCATGTGTGTCGCCTTTTTAAGTCTTTCTTCATAAGAAAATAAAAGTCGTCGTTTTGATGTAATTATATTTCGACACTTTAAGTACATTTTTTTGCACTTAGGGGATAAGTTTGCAATGCTTTTAACAATTCTATCCCGGGACAAACCTGGTTTTGAGCCTGCAAAATAATATCTTAATATAATAAAATACATAATGCTAAATTTTGTATTTTTGTAACTAAATCACGCTTTAACGGAAACATAAAAATGTTATTTTAATCCTGTGGGACACTTATAAATTTATTTTCGGCTTAATGCTGAAGTATTAGCATTCAAAGTCACGAGCAGGACCTGATTTTTAATATAAAAATAATACTGAATCATTGAGTATTCGCAGACAACCCAGTATAGAGCATCATGGCGCCTAAAAACGAGGAGGGCTGACCCCAAATAATGGGAAAAGGCAAGGAAGAAGAAGAAGACTGAATCATTGAGTATGCAATTATAAATTCATACCTTGGATGGAACCCTGGCTGCTTGGTTTAGTATCTGAAGTAGTTGAGATGTCTCGACTCGATGTGCTTGCAATGGCTTCACTAGATGGAATGACTCGACACGGTGAACATCCTAGAACATATTATTACAATTACAGATTACACATACAAATTTTATACAAGTTACATACATACCTAAATAGTCTTACTAAACCTATCTAACCATATAAAATTATAATTTCTTCTTTAATCTTTCTTTAATGGTTGTCCTCTACCTAAAGGTTGTCTGGAAGAGATCGCTATTAGCGATAAGACCACCTAAATTGTACATCTTTCTGTAAAAATCATGTGTATTTTACTTGTATGGTGTGCAATAAAGAGTATCTATCTATCTATCTATCTATTATTATTTGTTTCACATTGTGGGCTTATTTTATAAGTAAAAGTAAAGTTGGCTATAGGAATCATTGCAGAGTATTCGCTGTGTGCGCGATGACAGTGCCCCTAGTGACCACAATTATTGGGACTTGAGTCTCTCAAATTATGGCAACTGGATGGTTTGAGAATGATTTTCGGATTGTTTTTCTTCGAAATTAGATGAAAATATCTAATAAGTTTGCGCATTTTATAATAAGTGATTTTCTTACTTGAACTAAAATACGAATTTTATAATACCTACGAGATTCTAATCAATACATGATGTAACTTTCCAACCTCAAAATGTGCAAAAAGGGAAAAAAAATGTATTAGCACAGCGTGTGAGAGATTTTGAAGAGCTCAGAACCAACGGACGAAGCTACATAATAAGAGCGTGATCATAAGACAAACATTAGTAACACACATTCCCTACAAACTTTTTTCCGGTCACAGCTGCAGCTATCCATTTATTTCGTTGCTCCAATTTCCATCTTGATGTTGGAAACGAATTAAACATGTACGTAATATTTTTCCCATTGTTTCTACACTTTATAACAGAACACGTATGACCCATACCGCCAATTTTAAAGTTTTCACTTAAAAATACGTAATAACGTTAGTATGGAATTCTATGGAAATGTAGCAATTTGACACATTACAGTCCAGAGTTTTTTCACATTTCTGCTACATTGCGTGCTGCGATCGATTTGACGGCCCCCACCACCCACTTTGCTCATAGCGAATAGGCCTCGACCTACCTGCTGCGATCCCACTGCACGGCCGTTGCGCTTGACCCGACAGGCACTTAGCCAGTTTTTTTGTTATTAAAATTTATTTGCAATTTTAATCCTTACCTTTCGTTGCACCCGTTGTACTGGGGACATTTCCTGAAGTGCTTGGAATGCTTACACTCGACAATTCTGAAACTAAAAATAACTATTTAAACACTAAACATAACAAACACACTATAATCTTTCTCTTTGTGCTATGTGCCATTCGTAGTCACGGTATGCTTAACTATGATCCTAGATGTGGACGACCTCTGTAGCCGAGAGGCGAGCATACCTGACTTAGTGTCCTATCTCTGAGATTCCGGGTTCGATTCCCGGTCGGGTCAATGTAGGAAAATAACTATATTGTCTTGGGTCTGGGTGTTGTGGTACCGTCGTTATTTCTGATTTCTGTAACACAAGTGCTTAAGCTACTTATCATAAGATCAGAGCAATGTATGTGATGTCCAATATTTATTTATTTATAAGGCAACTCTAGTTTTACATTTGAAGTACTACGAGACCTCTGTAAACCTTAGATAGGGAAACCAGACCATTTCCATCTGAATTTGGAAGCCATCGCCAAGTACGATCATCATCATCATTTACCGTCGTTTCATTGATTTACATGTCAAGCATGTGAATCAATGAAATGACCATCACTGTTTCCCACCGTGCACTGTTTGTTACTAACATAGTTTATAAGTTTATTGATACTAACAGTAACATAGTCCAATCTACTAACATAGTATATAAGATCAAATTGTTACTAACAAAATTATGGACTTGGTTTGAAAATAAATGTTTTTTAAAAATATATATATATTTGCTATACTAAAAAGCCAGCTCTGGACTAAAAAGGGTTCGGAACCCGCAACCGCTTGTAATTTAATTAATTAAAGTAATTTGTATCTAAGTCATGAATGTTTATAAAAGTATTAAAGTACTTGTCATGTTAACCCTTTATCTAGTCGCTATAGTACAAGCTTTGCTTAGTTTGGGGTTTAGTAATTGTAAAATTTTTTTTTACTTACCTTCAGTTGAAGTTGCATTAACGGTGTCAATACTCATGGGGACCCTGCTTGGCTCATTGCAAGAAACAAGTTGAAAAAAAAAAACATTAATACATCAATTAATCAATTTTCTACAGGTCTACAAATTTTAATTCAGGCTATCATTCATCCGTATGCTGAATTTCACCAGAAACCCACCCATCAGTACTAAATAATTGCCTGAGTTTATTGGTCCTATCTTATTAGCTAACTATCTTTTAGGAAGTGATTCTACTACACAAAATACTTTTTTAGATTTCGATGTTGCTCCCAAGGTTAAAGTTGTTGTATTAAAAGGAAGTTAAATGATAAATCAGATCTTATTATATTTAGCAAGTCTAATTTATCAATTAATTAGCAAGTTAATTGACAAACAAAACCAAAAGTCAATTATTTTTAACTAAGCTAAAAGATAAACAAATTCCTGTGGTTTTTTGTACACTGATGACTTTAATCAGTATTTATCAACTGAAAAGAGCACTATGTGAGTTCACTTTAATTTTAGTTATTTTTATACTAGAAGGTAATTGACTGCTAAGCAACAATAACTCCTCCTCTCTACCATTAATTACTACTACTTTTCACTGGCGACATTATGTAGATAATAGATATAAGTTTTTAACAAAATCACATCATCAACTGCAAGACATAATGTTACTTAACACAAGTTTATTTAAACAATGGCATATATTTGTCTCAGGTATAATATAAAAGAACAATTATCAGCAAATTTACTGTTTTGCCCTGTTTACAGAAATGAATGAAATACATTTATTTAATAATATAAAATATAAAGAAAAGATTTGCATACTCGATAAAATGTCACAATATTTTAACATACCTTCTGTGTTAGTATTGTCCGGCTTCGACAGTGAATATGAATGATCATCAGCTATAACAAATGACATTCAAAATTTAATAACATGTTAAAAAATAAGTACATATTTGTAATCCTAGCATCAGCGTAGCCATCAATCATGAGAGCCCAAGGATAGAGATTAAACATAAATAAACAATGATTATAAGACTAAAAAAAAGACGCATCTTACTGCAACTTTATCCTGGAACTACCATCAGACCTCAGAAAACTTCTAATTGAGCAGGAAAGGGTATTCATCAATTGGACTTCATGCCGAGTAAGAGACTACACCCTTGTAACTAGATGTTACAAGTGTCAACAATATGGCCACTCAGCAAAATATTGTCGGGAGGCTGACTCTACCTGTGGGCACTGCGGCTGCGTTGGCCATTCAATTAAAGAATGCTCAAAGCAACTTGAACAAGCAAACTGTGCTACATGCCGGCGATTCAATAAACCTAGCCATCACAAAACAGGAGATGAGCAATGCCCCGCCAGAAAAATCGCAGAATCTAGATATATAAGAATTAATTTTTAGGCATAAGTTATTACATAATTAAGACTAAGGTAAAAACTGTTAAACAAGTAAATCTTGATCTACTTATTTATTATTTAATAGTGAGTAATTGTTTTGTGTATAACACTTACATTATTGTTGAATAAGCACTAACCCACTCTTATGATATAAATACCTAAGATACAAGCAATTTGCTTAGTTTAGGTATAAACATCGTAATATTTGTGTACTAACCGATATTTCTTAACTTAAGTTTTATGTATCTAGACTAAGTTTTTATACAGAAACGAAAATTTATTTATTTATTTATATAATATGACAAATTTTATGCCGTGACCACAATATTATTTTTAGCATTTTATTATAACAAAATAAGCTGTTTAAACAGTTGAAGAAAAGCAAAGTTTTTAAGGTAAGATTAAAATTTTATTGTTTCATAATTTCATCCCATTTTTTTTTGTCCCAAATGCCTTGCACACCCATTATTACACTAATTGTTTCAACTTTACTCATGGACTGACATATTATATAAGAAATACAGAAATGTAGGTATTTACCTCGTGACTTGACCAAGAGAGGTGTGGATGGCTGTCTCGATGTAATTTCATCAGGAGTAAATAAAGTTGGACAGCCATTGTACACCCTTCTATTGTTAAGGATGTACTTCTCTTCAAAATGAAGATGGCAGACCTGGAAACAAATACAAATAATTAGACTATGTACTCTTTCAGTAAAACTGTACGAATAAATCGTAAACACGAAACAGCGGGTTGTTGTTGTATTGATATCGCATGAAACGACAAAACATTTACGAGAACTAACCATTCGGTTTACGAGCTGTTTTTTGGAAAGGGATCCTAAAGCTGGATTTCTTGGTAGAAGATACTGCATCCATACAGCCCGGAGAGCATCATCATCAAAGCCTTGCAGTGGAAGAAGTAGACGAGCAGCCGCTCACGATGCATCTGGTGATGGGCATGATATCTGTAACAGAACCTAAACAAACGATATATCAATATGACACGTGAATAAAAAGGAGCAATAAAAATTGCTGTATAAAGGAAGAAATGTCGGAAAATTTGGAAAATACTGTTTTAACTCCAAGCAAGAGAAAAAACAGTAACCGTAATTTTCGAAATTGACAGTGACATTATTTTATTTTTCAACGTAAATAAGTAGGCAGTCCGAATTAAGCATATATCAGTTTTAGCGTGCTCCACCTCATTTCGAATGGATAAAGGCTTAGCATTTTCCGAATACCAATGTGCTAAAATTGGTGTTAGCCACCTCCGGAACAATGAGCATGTAAATAATCAGAAACTATTTAAAAAAAAAACGAGACACATTAAAAAAAAAAAGAGCCATGAAGCGTTACCCACTGAGCGAGAAAGCGCCATACGACTGAAAGGGATGCACTATTAACTAACGTCCTCTCAGACTCTATGGCGTTTCCACCCCGTGCATTAACCAGCCAGCTGTCACCACATTCGACAAGTGCAGATCACAGAATAACAACCTACCACAAAAAGTAATTTTATCAACCGATATTCAACTCAAGCAGGAACGTTACAGAGTTTAATATTAGTTGAAAAATTGTAGTAGGTTGACGAGCCGTTGATCATCGTAGGTCCTAGTGCAGTGTGGTTATGCAAAATAAAACAACACTGACCTATATAGTAACCTGGATCGGCTGCTGTCAAAATTTGTTTTAGTATGAATGCGCTGTAGCTTTTCATTTGTAAATCATCGTTTTAAACACTTGTTACTGTGTTGTTAACAAAGTTTTTTCTGTTAATTTTCTTATGCATGTTACAAAACAACACAGCAAAACAGCGAACGTTTTCAAAAGTGATGCCAGATTGGGTATTTTTCTTGTAATTCTGGGTAAAAATGTAGCTCCTGAAGAAATGGAGAAATCGAATTTTTGGAGAAATGTTTGGAGAAAAAAAATACTATGGTGAATTTTGGGGAACTACAAATTTAGTCTCTTCGAATACTTTTAAAGTATTTTTTATAATTAATTATTAATAATATTATAGTGGTCAAACATTTTATATAAATCATGATTCATCTGTTGTAAGTTATGGGTGGGTATAGGAAAAATCATTACCCTTTTCTTAAATTTCAATGTTTTTTCCAAAACTTGTTGTTTAAGTAATGAGCAGTAGAATCACTTCTTAAAAGGAAGTATTAACTAACAAAGACAACCTTATCTTTAGGCATTGTACACAAAAACCTGTTTTATTTGTCCGTTTGAAAACCCAGGGTTGCCAGAAATGATTTTCTATTTCTTCCCAAATTTGAAATTATTTCTCTCCAAAACGATACTATTTTCCTTACTTTTACCCAAAGGCCCAGATTCGTTTTTTGCCCGTGGTCCAACGGTGTATTTTCACAAGTAGTCAGTTGTTATGAAAAAAAACATGGTTTAAATTATCGTGATTAAAAAAAACTAGTTTTGAACCGCTTGAAAAAATAAAATAAAACTACTTGTGCAGTAAGTACTGCAGTTCAGTAATCAAAAACTTGTTAATAGTAGTTAAAGTAAACAAGTCGTAAACAAGATTTCAAACTTTTCAGCCGTTTATTCTGTTATTTTTGCAGATTCGGTAGAGTTACAAAAACAACAATTTGTAAACTAGGGATGCGATAAAAACACAATAATTTTGCAGTAAAACTAGGATAATTCTTAACCTATGAAACTGGCAGCACTGAATGGAACAGCCAGTCCAGGCACAGGCTCAGGCACAGGTCAGTGAAAAAAAAGATTTTTAGACACATTTTTCAGTAGAAAAAGAGCAAAGGAAGAAATACCGTAGTATTCAAAAATAAAAGTATGAAGATTTCAATTGATCTATATAATTTCTAAATAGTCTTTTGTTTTTACTAAGATGGTTTTAAATAAGTTTTAGAAAACTGTCTGACTTACTTACTTAATCAACTTTTTTTAGCTCTAATTTGTGATTGTAGGCGGTTAAGATGATTTGGATATGCGTATGTCGCATCATGTTTTGGTAGTAAAATGGCGGATGTCCCTAGTAGCGAAAGAAAAGTAAAACTTACTAAAAACGGGAAAGTTGTAAAAAGACGTACACGTAATCCGGAAGGTATGTTGTGATTACTATATTCTTCGTTAATATTAGTATTATTTTCACGGTACTGTCTCATTTATTCAATTGTGACGAATGCAAGACCTTCGTTCTATGTGCTATTATTGACTCTTACTACTTTTTGATACCTACGTAGACTCAATTTGAAATAGTTTTCGGCGTATTCACAGTGCCACTTATATGTTATTCCTGAAATTAGTGATTCAGGTTCACTAAAAGCTGTTACTACAAATACGTGTAGCATGTACAACCTGAAGAATTACTTATTTATTAATTATATGAACACTGAAACTATTTAGGTAGATAAAAAAAATATTTATATTTTAAAATATTAAATACTAACATGTTATAAATATTACAACTTTTCAGAATGGCACAAACAAAAACAAAAACGTTTAAGAATAGCTGGTCTAGAATACATAAATGCAAATGGAAAAGTGGTGCCTCCGAAACAACCTGGTCCCGACTGCAACTGTCGCCGTCGGTGTTTTCAAAAAGTTCCTGAAGATATTAGACTAAAAACCTTTCAAGGTTTTTACTCCATGAAAACGCATGATGAACAGAATGCATATTTGTTTGGCCTTATGAGGCAAGTTGATGTCAAGAGGAAAAGAGTCAAGTCGAGTAGCCGGCGGACTTGCACATTTGAATATTTTGTCAGAGTTAAGGGAAGAGAGACACAAGTCTGTCAAACTGCGTTTAAAAATATTCATGCCATCACAGAAAGAAAAGTCCGAGTCCTGTGTAAAAAAATGGATGATGGAGTAATGTTTCCAAGTGACAATCGTGGCAAGAACAGTCATCGCCGCTCAGGAGAAGTACGTTTACCGACTGGTGTGGTTGATCAAATAAAAAATCACATTTATTCTATAGTTCACACTCATCGCTTGAAAGACTTCATAAGGCTGGATAAGGTTGCAGGTTTAGAAATAAATATTTCAAAAATGTGGAAAGATTACATCAAGACTTATGACCCGGATAACATAGGAGCTACTATGCCTAAATCAAAAAGAAACATGGAAGTGACTCTTCCGCCAGAACCTGTAGTGCAACCACCGCCTCCTCCACAGGAACCCCAGTTTGCGCAACTCACTTATCCTGGGAGTGGTCACCTTGTGAATATAGCTGAAAATTACTTTCAAAATCAGTATCAGACTGCTACACTAACCAGCACAACAAACAATTTCTATCAAACACAGAATGGGAGTCAGACTATGGGATTGATTTTGCCAACAAGACCTGCTCAGCCTACTACAGCTTACATTGTGTTGCAAACCAAACAAGAGCCTCCACCAAACACAACACTTGCAATTGATAATAACCCATACAATCATACAGATATAATGCAGGAGTCAAAAGATATAAAAGGTATAAAGAAAGAGCGAAAAAGGGGCCCGCTTGTAAAACAGTGGAGATATACTAACATATTTCATGATGAAATTAATGGTGCAGCACTTGCAGCCATCAAAACTAGGCTTGCCATGTACTATGCTGAGAGTGATGCTGCAAGAAAGAAAGTCAAGCAGCAGGCACGCCCCTCAGAGACAGTCCAGACGCAAACATCACCTGAGCAAATAAGGCCAACTCACACTCTCACTATATATACTTAACCATGGCATATACCACCAGGTGTATGCCATGGTTAACCTAAGTGTATGACTGATCTGAATCTTGACTATTGAATTCTCAAAAAAAAACAATACTAGTAAATGCTTATTATGATTTATGTATGTATCGTCTAGTAATAATGATCATAATGAATGTAGCAGTACATAATTATTCTAATTTTGTATTGACCTAATGCTTGTTATAATTTTATTTTATGAGTAAAGTACATAGGTATTTATATAAATATGTTTGCCAATGCAATAATTCTGAAGTCAGTTTATCTTAAGTAAGATGAGAGGACGAATGACCCGGCTCACCACAGTACCGCGATCTTTGTGGCGCGAGAAATTTAGATAGAAATTTCATGATAGAAATAACTTTTATTATATTGTAAACAATTTAATAAACCTATTCTTATTTTATGACGCATAATTATTTGTATTATTTTGAAACTAATAAACCGATTCTGATAATTTTTAGTTTTTGAATAACTTTTAATAATTAAAAACTAAACTTTGGGATGAGGTCTCGGGTTCAATATAATAATATTAGGTTATAAACACCCCCAAAAAATAACACTACTAATAATTACGCTCTATCAACAAATCGAAGAATTTTATTTTATTTTTTTTATTTTTTATTTCAATCCAAACTTATAGCTACCATTACAGGCTATAGTGCCTAATGCGATAGTACAAACACAAATTTTATTATTATCCTAAACCTATAAATAACAAATTACAAACAGCGCAGCCCTTGTGAACTCACTCAGAGAACAACCAAATAGATCCACTTGATCCGAAAGTCGATTAAGGAGTCTTGTGGCGCGAGTGAACGGCGCTTCCTTCAGTAGGTTGGTGCGCGCGCGCGGCACCGCCAGTAGCTGCGGCCGCCGCCTCCGCTCCACGTAGCGGTCCGGCACACTGAATGAAATGTTCCCTAATAACTCAGGGTTGTGTACTTTGCCTTTCAACAATTGGTAAATATATGACAACAGCGCAAGTTCTCTCCTAACCCTAAGTTCGTTATATCCTACCATACCCAGAATGAATAAAGTAGGATATTTTAACGGGTAAAATGGATACACCCCGTACTGCCTCATATATAAATACCGAATGAATTTATTTTGTACTCGTTCCAGCATAACACTGTACTTAGTTTCGTGTGGTGCCCAGACAACCGCGTTACACTCGAGATGACTCCTGACTAAGGCGTTATACAATGCGACAATTGCTTTTATATTTTTGAAACCGTGAGCTCTGCGCAGAATAAAACCCAGATTACGAAAAGCTTTCTTGCAAACTTTGATAATATGGTCCCTAAATGTTAGCTCCGAAGTGAGTTGAACGCCCAGATCCCTAACTTCATTTACCCTAGTCATAACGACCCCTGCAACCCTGTAAGTATTGAGAATAGGTTTGTGTGCGCGCGAGAAAGTCATTGTTACACACTTGGAGGTGTTAAATTGCAACTCGTTCTCTTCGCTCCAGGCCACCACTCTATCGATATCTTCTTGTAGCTTTTCACTGTCCTCTGGCTCTCTGATCCTTTGATACAACTTTAAGTCGTCTGCAAAGAGTAAACACTTGGCATTCTTCACGACCTTCGGCAGATCATTTACCATTAATATAAACTCAAGAGGCCCGAGGTTGCTACCCTGACTCACGCCTGACCTTGTGTAGTATGGCTCTGATACGTAACCAGCATAATCCACGTATTGTTGTCTGTCCCTCATATAACTAGCGAACAACTGCAAAAGGTGTGGTGTAAAACCGAAGCCCGCTAACTTTTTCAGTAACACGTCGCTATTCACTAAGTCAAAGGCTTTTTTAAAATCGAAATACGCGGCGTCAACTTGTCCTCCACTATCCACGACTGGCACGATATCTGCCATGTAGTTAAGGAGATTGCTCGTCGTGCTCCTCGCCGGCCGGAACCCATGCTGTGCGTCCGTCAGTTGTGCGCTAACTTGTGAGTACAAACTTTTATGTATAGCAGACTCTAGTACTTTCGCTGGCGTCGACAGTACAGCCACAGGTCGGTATCCTTCCACGCTGGATGATAAACCTCCCTTCGGCACCGGTACGACTCGCGTGGTTTTCCACCTCTTCGGGAACACCGCAGATTGCAAGCACAGATTATAAATGTGGAGAAGTGGCTCCGCTAGCACTCCCCGACAATCCCGATACACGAAAGGAGGGATGCCATCCGGTCCTACGGAAGTCTTAGGCTTCAGTCTTTGCAAAGCTCCTCTCACATCATCTAGCTGCAACCGGTCTAAGTGCACGCGTGCCCCCTCATTCGCATCCGCCCGCCCTGCGCTCCTCACACTTTCGCTTACATCCAAATTCGCAGGCTCCGTGCTGTACACCGACTGGAAATACCTCGCGAATTCTCCGGCACTCTGGTCTCCCGATAACGGCTCGCCGTTTTTTAAAATGGTTCGCGCCTGTCTGTTAACCCTTTTGGATTTAATATATTTCCAAAATGCTTTTGGATCCTTTAAAAGGTGATTTTGAACGCGGTCTTGATATTGTTCTTGTGCAAGTTTTATCATCACCTTTACTCGAGCCCTACACTGCGCAAACTTAGCGTAATCACATGTCATCCCGCTCGATTTATATCGCTTATGTAGACTAGCTTTCAACTTTAAGTTACTAATTATATCAGCCGTGTACCACACAGGGTAAATATACCTCGAGCTTCCACAATTTCGCTTTTTTCTTGGGACGCATTTATCTACAATAGCATTTAAAGTTTCATAAAAAAATAATAAGCTGCCATCTAAACCCATGTTCAAAATCGGGGTCCAAACTATAGCTGCTATAGACGAGTACAAAAATAAATAATCTGCTTTATTAAAGTTCCATTGCAGTGATGCATAGTGTGTATCTAGACCTCGGCTCAAATCACAGGCGACCGGAGCGGGAGGCGCAGGCGACGGGGGCGGGCCCGGCCGCACCGTCACCGCGAGCGCGGGGTGATACCGGTCTGGGGATACAAGCGGAGTCGCCGCATTCACTGACACGCCGCCGTCCCATGTACTCAACACAAGATCCAAACAACTACCGTTACAATTGACTATGTTGTTGCACTGAGTGAATCCACAATAACTCCTGAAATATTCGTAGTAATTGGCAATATTTTGTGTACAAGAATTCAAATTAAAATCTCCTATAACTAATAATGTACTATACATATTACAATATTCCTCTATTATCCTAAACATTATCATGTATTCAGTTTCGTTACTATTTGGTGGAATATAAATCACACAACACAAAAATAAAAATCTCTGATGTAAATAAACAGTTGCACTAGCTAGTTCAAACACCTGATTGTCTATTATGACGTCACCCGGTATCGCCACTTGTCGCAGTTCAAAGCGCGGTGTGGCCACTAAACACGCGCCGCCCTGCTTCCGTCCATCCGCTCGATCACTACGAATTATTGTGAATCCAGGCGGTATTAGTTCAGCATCGTGAATTGAGTCATTGCAACCGGTTTCTGTTATAGCAAATAAATTCGCTTCTGAAGTAGAAATACCTAAATGAAACTCATCCAGTTTCGTTCGAAGGCCCCGCACATTTTGATAGAATATTTCAATATTATTGACATATGAATCACGTGAGGTAATTTTACTTGTTCGTGGGCTTGCGAAACCACACCCACTCGCAAAACTCAATGTTTACTGCCCAATTTTCCGGCTGACACAATAAATCGTATTTGCTTTCCGGTACTCCTATAATGAAAGAAGCATAATCTCTTTCTGTTTTATGCTTTATTTTTTCTACTTTCACCGCTATTTCCTGGCCACATATACTTAAAACATGCGACTCCAAACATTTTACGGTAGTATCCTTTTTTAGCCGCCAAACATGTAAATATTTTTTCCGCTCAGTACCTTGGATTTCGAAACCAGTGGTACTATTACCTCCCTTTTTTACCTCAGTATTGGGATATCTACTCTTTTTTCTATTAACTACTGTCCATTCTTGATTCCCTTCTGGTTCTTTGGCCTTAATTTCTTCTTTAGAATTAAAATTGCTTACGTTTATTTTGTCTTGCTCATCTCCGCTCGGTAAAGCTATCGGTTTCGTGGCCACACATTGTTTTACTGGTACCGGTTGTTTTTGAGCTTGTTTCACCGTATTTGCGAATGACTTAAATTCATCTAATGACGACGTTTGCGTATCAAATTGCTCAGTATTCCTTTTCAATTGACTTTCCCTAAGACGGTTTTCCAGGCGTTCATTATTTTCTTTTAGTCCTTTAATCATATTTTCTAACAAATCTACCTTATTTGTCTTTTCCTGGACTACCTTCAATAAGTGTTTTAACTCAGATTCACAGCGTATAAATCTGTTCTGAAGCTGATTATATTCCCGGGATTGTTCATCCATTTTAGTTTTCATTTCCAGCCGAAACTCTCTAATCTCTTCCAAAACATTCGCCTCATTTTCAACTAGAGACATCTCATTCGTTTTAGACCGGCCGCGCTCAGTGTTAACGTAACAACTAGGCGTAAACGTTTTATTCATAATTGCATGTCGAACAGGTGTATCGGTATTACCTCGCTTCGGGACGTCACGCAAGCATTCGGGACATATCCAGCTGTCCTTAAACTCTTGAGTAAATGCTTCAAATGTTTCTTGCGTAAACGCAAGACACTTTGCGTGATATAATCTTTTACAATTCTCCTGCGAACACTCCATAAACGAAATATCGTATATCCCCGCATCACAACCATTGCATTTCGTGCCCATTGAGCAGCACCACTGATTTTACGACTTGTTTAATTTCAATAAGCGTTACTAACAACACCGCACGCGTCCGCTCCGCACACGTCCGCACGAACTACGCTGACTTTCATTATTATGATGATGACACCCACACCAACACCATAATAAGTAATTACTAAATATTTTCCCGAGATTCCATCATAGGACTTCAGATCCTAACTTGGTAAAAGTGGAACCACCTCTGGAGTATGGTGTATACAGATAAAGCACATACACGTACGTATGTGCACTATGAGTATACAATATCAAACAAAAACAATTGTTCGTAATAAAATAAACTTGAAATTTGTTTTTAATTAAAATATAATTATCGATAATATAATATAATTATTATTTATTATAATTATCGAAATATTATCGGTGAAATGAATCAATGAAAAAAGAGATACATTACATGCACTTGCCCAGGGCCCTCAATTAGGTTAAAAATGGCCCTGGTCACAAGCACTATCCACACGTTTGAATATGTGACAGATTGTTGAGCGTGTGAATCCCGCATAATGGTCTACTGCGATCCTTTGCCCAGCGTTCAAGAGCCGTGCCGCTAGTTGTACATACAGCCTTACATAGAACTTCCTCCTTTTTTGAAATCGGTAAAAATATAAAAACGAGCAACCTGTACATTAAAATGTAATGCAAAAAATAATCAAACTATATTTATTTATTGCAGCAGCTTACAAAATGTAGTTCTGGCTGTCGGAAATATGAAATGACAGTGCGGAAATAATCAAGTCTCTTTGACGAATAGTATGTTTTACATGCCCCGCAGAATAAAAACGAAGCGAATATTTTGGATTTTTAAAGTTCTGTTACCATTTAAGAGATTATAGTATGTTACAGAATAGAAATTAAGTTTAAAATACTAAGTCTTTTTTTCGTGGCAAAACAATTTCGCTTCGCTTTCGCAGCAATGTTATCGAGACTAGAATGATCGCGTAGTAAAACGGCTAGATCGAATTTGATTAGGTAGGTACACTTATCGGTTATCGCATTCTTATATTGTGTACCTCTTACGCACTAGTGCCACCTAGTCCACACACTTTGTGGCGACTGGCGTACGTAATACATACTAGTATAGATGCTGAATACTATGCAATCCACCAAAAATATTCCTTTTTTTTTGCATTTGATTCATGGCAAACTCAAAATTAGAGAAATTCTTAACCGACTTACAAAAGGAGGTTCTCAATTTGTCTTGGTTTATTTGTTTTTTTTTTATCAAACCATGATAATAGGGAAGTTGATTACCCATCATCCCATGTTCCTGAAGTGTGAAATAGGTGAAATTAGGCCTCTTCTGCAAAATAAAAGATGTAAGTATTTTTTCGTATTTATTTTACACTTAATTACGCAGACAATACACAAACACCTCCTACAGCCTTGATTTTTCTCTCTGCAACTTTCGAGAAGAACTTTGCTTTCACTATCACGGGCTGCTTGGGAAGATTGCCCTTGCCTAGTAACTTGTAGTAACCCTGAAACAATCAAAATTTAAATAAGTTTTTGGCAGAGTTTGGCTGTAGATAGGAGATGGTTGGAAGGACCTTAGACCTTTGCCTTGCAGTGGAAAAATCTAGACTAAAAAAAGGCTCTAGGCTGACGTGATTTTTGGCTTCACAAAAATATTGTTACAGATAGACTAATAGAAAATGATCAAACTATAATAAACAGAATTGTCGCAGATCCCACAACTTACCAACCTAATAAAAATATATATTCCAAACTGATTTTAAACATATGTAACAATATAATCATAAATAAATAAATATTGTACATTATCACATACATTGCTCTGATCCTATGATAAGTAGTACTTGTGTTACAGAAATCAGAAACAAAACGACAGTACCACAAATTTATTTATTACTTTTAAAAGTTATTAACAATATTAATTGAGAATTCTGTAATTGTTGCGCTGTTGACTACATTGGCACTTTCCTGCTGCTGGAGTGCGAAAAAGCAGACCTTAATAATTATTGACTGGATATAACTTAGCATGGGTACTTATGTGTCGCGACATGCTCTCTGCTGTCACGGCCTAATACAAAAGTAATCGGAATATCACTTACAGCTTTGACAATGTTGATGACCGGGACCTTGTTGTCAGTGGCGGTGGCGTACTTCAGGCGAGCCTGCTCAGACACCAATGTCCACAGTTTGTCTAAGTTCAGGACTGGGTTGAAGTCCTTGTTTTTCCTTAGATGGAAATTCCTCATACCAAGCTGTAATATAGACAAGTAATTATTACTACTTGAATGTATCATTAATATTATAGGTACATTACCATGGAACACCTTAAAAAATTATTAGCAGAAGTCTGGTGGGTGTGTGACTACAGTAATATGCACTATGGTGATGGTATCCACACTTGCCATGTAGTCATTTTACTGTGAGTCAGTAATCAGAGTCCCTTTCTATGATTTGTAATGGCAAAAAAGACAATTTGATGATTCCTATTGGTAGTTAGATTGGACTCGGTTGTCAGATAACAGACTCAACTTAATAATTGTAGTTTGTAAGGTGACAAGATCAAGCATTAGTCCACATGTTTGATGTAAGTAGTTCCATGACTAGTAAGCCTTTCCTTATCAGACCACACTGAAATCCAGTATTCTCACGAATAAGATGCTTAAAGTTTTTCACCTTGCCAAAGTATCCTGGATGGTACTTGTCCATGTTGATTCTGTGGTGGTGCTCACCACCGGCGTTACCGCGACCTCCAGGATGCTTGCGGTGCTTACCTTAAATAATAGTTAAATAATTAGAGAATTAGTACCAACTTGGTCAAAGGTTACCTACTAAAAAGTAATGATTATGGATTCAGCAAAAATGCTTGAGACGGTGTTGCAGAAAATGTTATTTGAATCAAATCAAATATTCATACAATTAGCCTAAAATTAAACATGTTACACGATAGGTTATGTTTTTAAATTTTAAGCTAAGAATTGTTTAAGAAGTAGATAAATAGGATGCATACCGATACGGCCGTGTCCATGGCTTACGTGTCCTCTCAGCTTCCTAGTCTTCTTCTTGGAAGTGGCCTGCAGAAGAACAACAAAGTTCTATTTACTACAATCATTTTTTGGAGAACCATACAAATTATTTATACAAATTATACAAATTATGTGATAATAACTACTAATTTCACATACTAAACACGCAACACATAATATTAAGGCATTTTAAAGAAAGATTACATTGATTTTTAAAGATTAGTGAAGTTTAAATCAAAAAATAAACACCAACCATATTTTCGGTATCCGTCAACTTTTACAAAAAGAAAGAAAGAGACGAGATTACTCTTGTCATTTAGATTTTTTTTAAAACATATTTGTAGCTTTGGGCTTAAGTTTTGGAGCCAAGAGCCAGTCATTGGTCGACATTTTTGACAGCACATAGTGATAGTCACTCCAGCTGTCAAATGTTGGTTGGTTCATTGGTTGGCAAACATTATCAAAGAAAAAAACTTGTATGTGAACTAGCTCAACAATAAAACATTTTGGGTGGTACATTAGTGTAAAATCTCACTGTGATACATTTTTGTTAAAATTCACATAGACGTGCTACTTTTTTTTCTCGAAAATGGCAGTAAGAGTATGTACCATAACGCTTGTTTGTAGACTATGAGTACTATCCTAGTATCCTAGTTAGATCCTATGTAATTCTCCTCTTTAGATATATTTGTAACTATTTTATAATGATTATTTGTATTATTATTAAAGTGTTTTGAACAATGTTAACACAGTATTGATTTGTTAAGATTTTTATAGAGCGACAGTACGAAATTTGTTAGTGATTTATTAGGAAATGACAAGCCCCGTCAACCCTAGCCACTAATACAGCCTAAAAAATGCCGAAAAATTTTGTTAAACAAAACTTATGGCGTTTCTACTCTATAGGTATGTGCTCCATGCATTACAGTCATAGATTATGGGCCAGTTTCACCACTTGCTGATAAGTTCCGGATAACCTATCTGACACTTGTTTTGACAGATAGCCCATACTATTAGCTGTCAAAAAAGTGCCAGATAGGTTAACTGGAACTTATCAGCAAGTGGTGAAACTGGCCCTAATAGTTTAGTTTATGTACCTACAGAAGTCAGAAGGACTATTCTGAGTTATTTAATTCATGTTCTAAAAATTTTGAAACACTTGATTTTGCTGTCATCAATTTGACTAGTTCTAGCTCAAGAGCTATCAATGTCAACTGGATGTGCGTGACGTAAACCGTGAGCTCTATTTAGTACGTTTCCAGAAAATGGTCGGATTGTGTGTCGAAGTTAATTCTGACACGTATTTTGCTAAAAATCGTAAATAGTTAGTGAAAAGTTAACGATGCTACTATAATATTTGCATTTCGTCGAAAAGAATTCATAAAAACAACTAAAAATGGAGTTCCGAGAAACATTACTGGCTGCTCAACGAAATCAACATCAACAATCATCTGTGAGTTGAGATTGCTATTTTTTACGAAATGTTTTGTATTGTTTATTTCTTGATTACTTTTAAGTATTTATTTCTTTGATGTAATGTACTATTATAAACTATAAATATATGAAAAGATTAAGCATCATTAGGATCAAAAGTTAAAGAAATGTTACCTTGGCTGGTTGATGTAGGTACTCTAACATTGTTCTACTTTTCAGAGCAATGCATACTACAAAGCTAGATTTGATCCTCCAAAAAAAGAACAGAAACAAAAAGATAAACTATCTGCTAACATACAGAAGTTTTTAGCAAAGAAAGATGAGGAAGAGAAACAGAAGAAGCTGGAGGCACAAAGGAAGCGAGATGAGCTACTCGCCATGCGTGACCCTAAACTCATGCGGAAGATCCAAAAGTCTTTGAAGGTTTTCAAGTCTGCCAATAAGTCTGTGCTAGCGGATGCCGTGGACCATGACAACACAGCGGTCACTCGAGAGGGTCCCGACCAACCGGACCAAGATGACTATGGCTATGAGTCCCAGGAAGCAGCTGCTATCTATGAAAAGATGATGCAAAAGTACAGCAAAATACCTGATGAGCCCAAGTTTCCTGTAGGAAGTAAGTTCTTACTTGTTTTTCTTTTTACTAAAATCCACATTAATATTTTGTCTGTACTAAAACATGAAAGTCTAACTAGAAATTCTGTTCTTGTGTCGATTATTGTAATCAATTATTATTAAATTACTTGCCAAATTTCACATGAAAATTGACTAGGCATTTAATTACTATCAGGAACCTAATAAGTTTGCATTAAGAAGTTGCTCAATTAACTAATTGTTTCTTAGAACTATTACTCTAGTTCCTATTTAGCAAATAACAGCTAAAATTCAGTTTCAACTCAGCAGGAATACATAATATTAGTAACCCTATAGCCCATGGAAACAAGACACAATAGAAGTTTTATTATTATGCAGCCACATGCTTCGCATTCTTCATGAGTTAACCTCGTAATTTACCTCCACTTCACAGACACCTCAACAAAGAAAGATTTAAAAGGAACCATGGAGAGAGTAAAACATGCCTTGCAGCATGAAGAGGAACCTGTTCCTCACAAAAGAAGACGTAAAGGAGGAACTGGAGGTATTTTTTCTTTTTCTATATACTGGAATAAGCATCCTTTAAGAGTTTAATTCGTTTTTATGTGATTAGTGATAGATATATGTGATAGAATAAACTTTTTATGGTTTCTTGTCAATAAGTTTATAGGTATACTTTAAGCAGGCTAGGCATGCTAGGCAGGGCAAATGAATGTTTTTTTTTTTCACCTGTCAACATCATAAGTAAACAAAATAGCAACAGTTTTGTTGCCAACCCAAATACTTTACACTTACACATGCATGCACAAGTAAATAGTTAGCACCAGAATGGCTCACTGCCTGTAGTAAGTAGCTCTGAGAGTGTATTCAAAATTTGCTACCTAATTGCTTATATTTGCAACATTTGCTCTATAATAAGGACATAGAATTTCTAAAACTTTGTTGCAATAATAATTGCTACTTTCACGAATTAAGGCTTTAGCTTCATACATATAATTTTTTTCAATTTATTAGGCACTTCTTCGTTTAAATGTATGTATGAAGCTAAAACTTTAATTCATGAAAGGAGCAATTTGTATTTAAGATTCAACAAACTTTTAGAAATTGCTGCTGCTCATTCATGCTGATCAAGGAGGCCACTATCTTCTGATATAGGTATCTCTAAATGTGGCAAATGTAGCAATTATTAAATAAATGTAGCAAATATAAGCAATTGAATTGTAATTCTTGAATGTATTTTCAGAGACACTTATGCAGGCAACCAGCCATTCTGATGCTAACAGTTTTGCGTCAAAATAGTGTTTGTAAAGATTTGAGTCCTGTACTTGTACTATAAGATATTGTGTGCCGAAAATTTAAATAAGTAATATTTATTTTTTCAATCTTTTTAAGGAAACCAGAGGCAGTTGAAAAATGTTTTCAAGTAAAATTATTTTCCTTGAAATAATAAATTAGCATTATTCTGAATGCAAAATCCAAAAAAATTTAAATTTTCAATCTTTATAACAAGATTAAAATAAACATGACTTAAGAGGACTGATGACAATAAAGTAATCTCTTATGTATTTACAAAGTTATGACTTCAATTTTAACTTTTTTAGATACTGAAGATATCCCTACCAAGTATGAGCCTGAAAAAGAGAAAAAAAAAGAGGAACAATCTAAATCGGATAAGCCCAAGTTTCGGAAACCTGCACCACCACCGATGGATTTCAATCAGCTACTGAAACTTGCTGAAAAGAAAAAGAGTGAGCCAATTGATGTTGGAGCAAAGAAAGCAGTTTCTGAAGGGGAACCAGAGAGACCTATGACCAAAAAACAGAAACGGGAGTATGAAGAGGAAATGGCAAGGCGTCAGCGGCGACAAGAACGATTAGATGCAGAAAAAAGCGGCAAACGAGGTGAGTGTGTGAACATCAAAGCGCAAACCCACATGCGGAACGGAAAGCATTTTGTAATGTTCGAGTTGCTATCTTGCTATCATACCACACAGAAATCGCCCGCGGTAGTATACAATCGCTTACCGCCCGTGGGTTGTGAGCTAATACTATCTTCAGTCATTGTCCTGTAATTCAATAATATTCTCGCATTCTTTTAATATTCTTTTATATATCATTAGGAATGACTTTTGTTCTATGACTTCTAAATATATGCAAATTCAATTGACTTTTTGGTAATTTTGTATGGAAAGTCAGTAAAAAAGTCATAAACTAAAATTTGTTTACCATATTATGTATTTATGCTACTATAATATATCAAGGATAATTATTTCAAGGATTAACTTGTACCACACACCAAGTAGTAGTTATAATACAAAAACATCCTCGGCACCAAGTAAACTTGTAATTGTTCAGCGGCTTGGCGCACGGTTGCTAGCGCGATTAAAACTACCCTCCAGAATGTATTACTTATCTTTTAATCTTTGCTCACTTATATTGCCCATTAGATAACATAGGCTGATAACCTGAGATACAGGAATCATCCTAGTTCAGGTATCAGCCCACCATATACTGTATGTACCACAAATTGTTTTCTTTGATTTTGTATTTTCTTTATGGTGAGTAATAAATGATTATGATTATGATAATATTTTAAGTTAAAACATTTTTTTGGTAACATATTATCCTTGTATCCTTGTCCCGCATAAAATGCTATTGATTTAATTTTATATTTTTATTCTCTATCGTATTGATGCTTTTTTTATTTATCCATGTGCTTATAATGATTTAGTGTGTTAGGTAACATTAATATTGATAGCTAATTTTTTTTATTTTCAGTTATAAAAGAAGAAAAGTCTGACAAGGAAAGAAAGACAGAACCTAGTGGATTTGGAAGAATCCCGAAAATCGGTGAGAAATCTTCTAACACCACAAGGAATGACAGCCCAAAGCTACCAGACAGAGACAAAACGACAAACGAAAGAGATAAGCTTCCAAGAGATAAAGATAAAGTTAAATTCGATAAAGATAAAGGAGATAGAGAAAGAGAAAGACTGGATAAAGACAGACTTGAGAAGTTAAAAGCAGAGAGGGAAAGAATAGATAGAGAAATGGAAAGAATAGCTAGGGTTGACAAATTGAAGGCAGAAAGAGAGAGGATAGAAAGGGACATTGAAAGGTTAAATAGAGACAAAGAGAGACTAGAGAAAACGAAATCGCGTTTAGAAAGCGAAACACAGCCTGAAAAGTCTAGTAAAAATGTAGATATAGATAGATCCAAACTAATTTCTAAAGAACACAGTGGTAAAGATATTAAAAAGAATATTGATTTGAAGAGTCAAAACACTTACAGGATAGACAAAAATTCCAATGATAGGAAATTTGCTATTCCTAATAAAAATAGTAATGGGAAATACCTTAATGGGGACAGTCCTCAAGGAAAGCCAGTGCCAAAGAGTAGTAAGGACCAAGTGCCACTGAAGAACGGAATAAAAGACAAAGATATGTTGGCCAAACAAAAAGCTTTGTCTGCTAACGGATCTCTTAAAAGTAACACTGAAAGTAATAGAAAGCCTCCTGATGTGGGTAAGGGAGGCAAGAGGCCCGACGATCGAGTTGTACAAGGAAAAGCGCAAGCAGGTCCTAGCAAACCTAAAATTACCAGTTTTGATTTCGATAAACATATCAAAGACATTGGTGGCAAGATCGGAAAGCAGAACGATGGGCGTCAATTCCCTCCTGGGGATGTCCGCAGAAAACAGCACCCGGATGACAGAAGGAAACCTAAACGTAAGACTATGTCATTACTTAATGTAAAGGCTTAACTTTTAACTATTTATATATGTGTGTATACATAATGTGTGGTCTTTAGATAAAAAACTGGGTAGGGACACTAATCACCTAGCGGTATGAAGTATACTTTACGAGCTATTCTCTTATCTACCTACT
Source organism: Anania hortulata (assembly GCA_963576865.1). Taxonomy (NCBI): domain Eukaryota; kingdom Metazoa; phylum Arthropoda; class Insecta; order Lepidoptera; family Crambidae; genus Anania; species Anania hortulata. The sequence continues at coordinate 4,991,307 of OY756394.1, forward strand.
AGCTGTTGCCCGCGACTTCGTTCGCGTGGTCTATAGTTTATTCATAAAGGATTTTCTGCGCAACTTTCTTATTTTCGCATTTATAATATTAGTAAGAAGTAGGATAGCTTTTAGCCCGCGACTTCGTCTGCGTTGACCTTACCCGGATAAAAAGTATCCTATGTGTTAATCCAGGCCATGGTCTATCTGTATGCTAAGTTTCATTAAAATCCATTCAGTAGTTTTTGCGTGAAAGAGTAACAAACATTCATCCATACTCACAAACTTTCGCATTTATAATATTAGTAAGATTCATAAAAAAAATCATAAAAATTAGTCAAGCCGTGTTGGAGATTTTTAAAATATAAAAATATATTATTATTATACAGAGTGTAACGAAAATGTGAAAAAAAACTTTAAGGGGTTATTCTACGGTTAAATTACATCAACTTTTTTTATGGGACCAACATCGAATTCGCAAAAAAAAACACTTTCCCATACTAAAACGCGACCAGCTGGCATCAGTTTGTATGGAAACGTCAATTTTTTTTTGAGATTTCGATGTTGGTCCCATAGAAAAAGTTGATGTAATTTAGCCGTAGAATAACCCCTTAAAGTTTTATTTCACCTTTTCGTTACACTCTGTATACAGGGTTACATTTCACGGTAGTGCCAATTTTTCAGGGACTACTCAGAATTAGTAACTGAATTATAAAACAACCTTTTTTTTTCATTTTTAATTCTTCCATTCTGCATTTGAAAAATAGAATACGTAGAAAATTTACGATTACTCGATTAAATTGCACCGTATGTGCACTGCATGAGGTTCTTGTTGGAGCGGCGTCGGCATGTGCCTGTGATCTCTGATGAATGACGGCGCATCTCGCGTTTTCTTTTTTTTCGGAAATTTTTAAGTATATTTTACTCCAGAAATACGACGACTGAAATTAATTACGATAAATTTGTATTTTTATATTGTTTTATAGACCTTATTTTTAAAATTTGGCACTACCTTGAAATGTGACTGTATTATACAAGATGAACATTTTTATATTATAGATTGAAACACATACTCATTTTAATTGTGCTATAAAATACATGGTGATAACTTATGGTGACCCTATAAGGTCTAAACAAGTGTATGTACTATGTACGAGTATGTAAAAACTATGGTGTAGGCAGGATATCATCATTTTAAAAACTTTCGTTTCTATACAAAACTTAATTACTTAGGAACCATTTTGTTTTTGTTTTTTTTTTTTTTAATATCGTAGTTCCGACTTCACCATAATATTTATGTAGATATTTTGATACCTTTTTCGAGTGTATAGAGTCATAACATAACCTTATACCCTGTATATTAAAACAATCAAGTATAAATAAATATAAATAATAAATATGTTAACAGGTCGGCTGGATTCAGATTCTGAATATGATTCTGAAATGGATGATTTCATTGACGATGAAGATGAAAACATGGATTACTCGAGGCATATTAAAGAAATATTTGGATATGATAAATCGAAGTGAGTATTGTTTTATCCTTTATTCATCATCATCATCATCATTTCAGCCATAGAACGTCCAATGCAGAACATAGGCCTCCCCCATTAACTTCCAGATTGGCCGGTTGGAAGCGGCCTGCATCCAGCGTCTTCCTGCGACCTTTATTACCAGGTCGTCTGTACACCTTAGAACGTGGAACTAAAACGTGGCCTCACTGTGGACCTCATAAGAAAGCTCAAGGTTGCACATTGTGCTATGGAAAGGGCTATCCTTGGTGATCGAATCAGGAATGAGGAGATCCGTAAACGAACAAAAGTCGCTTACATAGCTCAACGGATTATCCTTTAGTGACACTTTTTTTTTTATTTCTAATCACTTTCTAATATATATTTTTTTCAGGTATCGGAATATGGATGACGATGACGATCCGACCATGGAGTCCAGTTTTGCGAGACAACAACGTGAAGAATATATCAGCAAGAAAATAGGTAAGCTAAAACATTTTGTGTTTTTAACGTTATCTTCACTTATATTATCATGTAGACGTTTAAGGTCATGTTATCAATGGGAACGAACTTTCCAAAAAATATTTATTTATGATACTAGCTGTTGCCCGCTACTTCGTTTGCGTGGTCTTTAGTTTATTCATAATATAATATGCATGTTGCCGAACTGTCGATAGTTGACCTTGAAAAATTATCGATAGCGCGATAGTCCTATTGAAAATATCGACCCTTGGGAAAATTAATTAATTCTATCAGTATCGCTAAAAATTAATGTTATCAATAGTATATATATATAATATATATATCAAACACTACCGATAGTATTGTATATTATATCGAAAATAGCCAAACTAACGATAGACCAAGTATCGATACTATAGATAGTTTTTGTGTTAAGCTTAACAATACTATCGAATAGCCAAACTAACGATAGACCAAGTATCGATACTATATTATATAGTTTGTGTTAAGCTTAACAATACTATCGAAAATAGCCAAACTATCGATAGACCAAGTATCGATACTATAGATAGTTTTTGCGTTAAGCTTAACAATACTATCGAAAATAGCCAAACTATAGATAGACCAAGTATCGATACTATATTATATAGTTTGTGTTAAGCCTAACAATACTATCGAAAATAGCCAAACTATCGATAGACCAAGTATCGATACTATAGATAGTTATTGTTAGTTTGTTTGCTATTTTGGTGCGATACTATCCATAGTATTGCTATGTATCAATAGTATTGGAAATAGTAGTGCTACCTATAGTGTAACTAAATTTCAAGGTCAACTATGCATAACATACCTTTTTCGGCTTTATATGGTCATAACCTAACACCCTGTATTAATATACAATACAAGGCGCTGACTTGAGCCAATGACCTTGAGCAATAGTTCGATAAAGCAGGACCGCATATGTCAAAACTCAGTAGGAGTGACAGAGAAGGTGCTGCTTGGAATGAAACTGGCAAACCACACAATCCACGATTTTAAGAAAAATAACTACTTTATTCAAAATCTAAAGTAGCCAATTGCTTTAGTAATATAAAAGCCATAATTTTGCCTAAGATTATCAACAATACTATAAGTACAAGTGAGAATAATTTGAATTTAGGTATTTTCAGAGGCATTTTTTTTTATGTTTTCAAGTTTGTAGAATCGTGTTTTGGAAATAAGCATTAGGTCAGAAATATGACTACTGATTATAACTGCCTTGCCTTTTTAAAATGATATGAGGTATAGATTTTACACAAAACTTTCTTTTGTTAGCACAATTTGGCTGCATTTAGCCTCATAATATAGCATGGGCAGTCATAGCGAAAACTCCACTCATGTTTTAAAGTATTCTTTCATTTCACGGATCGGTTAGTATAACGGCTCTTTTGATATCAGGTCTCTTGGAGGACTTGGAGGACATGAAGATGGAAGCGATGGAAAAGAAAAAGGCGAAGAAGAAACGCCGCATCAGCGATGATTGATCCGAAATCAGAACACAAGGCTCAGCGTGCATCCCGGACCAAGATCGATACAGTGCTTATTTATATATCCTTATATACTGTGTAGCTATAATTTATTACAATTATTGTCATATGTGATTACACATTTGTTTTTAGTTGAAAGTGGTTAATTATTGGTCTCATCTTAGAAAATTGGTTGGTCTTAAGTTTTTAGGTAGTATAGAAATGTTCAGTGCGTTAATCCAATGAACAGGATTCGTTATTAATTTAAGCAAACAAAAACATACTGTAAAGGCCGGCTCATATTAGGGCAGGCCGCATCGCAATGATCAATAAATACATTGTTCTAACTATCACACCAATTATCTAGTCCCAAACTAAGCATAGCTTGTATTATGGTGACTAGATAAAGGATAGACATACTTAAATATATATAACATCCATGACTCAGGTACAAATGTTCAAGCTCATCACATAAACACTTGTCTCTTGCAGGCTTCGCACCCGCGACCGCTGGCTTTGTAGTCCAGAGCACGAACCACTACACCAAACGGTCGTATCCTCTTAAATTTCATTACATCTCTTTTGTTTTTCAGAGAAAGGGAAGATGTAAGAGGATTCTTGCGATGCGGCCCCATACAAGGTATGGGCCGGCCTCAATACAAAAAGTCATGGCTTATTTAGTATTAATTGCCCTATTAAAAACGAGGCCTGTTGTTACTGCTAACGGATTGTATAAAATGTCTATTGTGCGAACTCCAAAGCTGGTTTTACACTACGAAATACATATTACATCTTGAGATATAATTTATATTGCTTGGCGTAGTTGAATTGAAGTGTTTACACTGTGATATAATATATATTACATCCCATAATGAAAAACCAGCCTACGACGCCTTATCTTAACAATAATCCTAATTAAAAAGAAAACCTTATCACAAAATCGAAAGATCACCTTATTTTGTGCAGGTTTAACTTACGACAATGTATTTAGATGTATTCACCATTCATTCATAGAGTTTCACCAGTATTCTTTATACATTGTTTGATACTTGCAATGGCATATATAATTATTTTTTATATGGTTGCCCATCACAGTTTAATATTATTTTTTAAGGACTTCTGTTGTGTTGTGATCTTCATGTGTTTATACACTCGTATACATACTCATGTATAAACTTAGTTGAACAAACAAGCGTATTCAGTTATCAGTAACATTACCTTAATGTAATGCAATAATAGATCACAATTATTTTTAGCTAATCAAATCAAAGTAAGCAGTCTACAAAATTAATACTGTTATTTACCAATAGATTTATTAATTTGTAAATAATAATAAAAGATTGACATGAATTTTACATATTTAATAATCACAAGTTTACTATATTACTTATGTTGCTTCGTTTTGTAGCGTTTAATCTAAATGGTTACCAAGATTTAAAATACACGATATTTAGGTACCTACAGTAAACAGCGGCAGGTCAACCTACCCAAGAAGTTAAAGGTCATTAAACCGATTTTCAACTTTATGTCTAACGTGTAGAGATGCTATATTGATTGAGAAAATTTTACGTTATGTGGTAGGATGACGTGCTGTTGTCTGTACTTTGATTGAAATATTACATCACATTTCACATCATTTCCTTAACTGAATGTTTTGGTTGTATTTTTATTTGTCTATATTAGCATAAGTTTTGTATAAATTAAGTTTAATTTACAATATAGTTTTATTATTTAATTCGTCGAATCATTAATAATCAACCATTAGTTCGTAAAGAAGTGTTCTTTTTTTGTTCTAGTATTCAGACTACAAAACATATTGTTTTATACGGTAAAACGATTTCTTTGATTAAATGATGATTGCCGATCTAACGAATTATACGCACATTTGTACATTATTACCACAACTAACGCTTTTAAAATCTGAAACTGTTTTCTATGCTTTTAAGGGTCGACAATTACTTTTTTTTTTTTTTTACAAATGGCTCCCTAAACATATAAAACAAGAGGTAATGATGATAAGCCCTCAAAAAAATATAATAATCAAGTACATACTTTTTGAGGCTGACTGTATTAAAAGACCAAACAAGCGAGCTCTTTCTACTAAGTACCCCACTCTTATTAAATTGTATTTGTGAACATCGTTTTGTTGTTCGAGAAGATTCTATAGAATAAAAAGATGCACTAGAACAGTTGCCTTGAAAAAAGGTCAAGCAAGTCTAAGTAGCGATATAAGTTGTTTGTTTGCACTAGAAGGCCAAGAATACCTATCTAGTTAAAAATGCTCTGGCTCTTATTCTGTGTTCGTTTGGGCTACCCCTCCCTCTAACAGGTATCGAGCCTGTTACCAATTAGTTGGTGTACATTTAACTGCCTTGATAAAAATGCCTTTGTATTTACTGCAATAACGCAAGATGTATCGAAACAATATAGGATGTTATTTACGTAACTGAATGTACAAGTCTATGTATATTTATTGTGAGTATTGGCTTCATGAGACGGTAAAAGACAAAAAAAAAAGTAATTAAATCGTTATTATATTTTCAAAATTTTGTTTTTAATTCACCCTTTTAAATTAGGTACAGAATTATTATTTTAATAACAAATAAACCTTATTATTACACAGATTTTTAAAAATCATACGAAAGGTGGACTTAATGCAGTCTAGCAGTCTACTTTTCAGACCCTATGAACGTTCCACCTCGTCTGAGAGTCTTCACTTAGAAAACATCTATCCCATCAGTTAGAATACACGGTTCTTCGGCAAAATACCCTCCATCGCCAATCTCTAACAAAGGTCAAAAGGATGGTAGGTTTCTAATAGAGATACATCGAATAGCCGAATTTTCATTTAATGAAATTATTAGTTGAGTGGAATGGAATGCACACCACTGATCAACACTACGTGATGCCCACTTTTTGTTTCGCTGATCATATAAATCAAGCTCTTGTCATTTGTCAATTCACCTGCGAAAATATTTTCCTTGTTGCACAGATTAAAGAATTTGCTTTCAGTAGCTGTGTCAGCTGGTTGCATGTCTTTGTCTAAGGCAGAGTCTTAGATTAAGTATCCTGTAGATTTGACACATAATTATTATTATCAAGGTAGAACGTGATGGTTGTATATAATAGTCATCAAGAGTGAGAGAGACGCACATATTGTGTTTTGTCCTTATCACCGTTCACGGGTAATTTCTGTTTGCCACAACTAGTTTGTGGCAGACAATTGACGTGTGTGCAAAACAAATGAGAATCTGAGTTCATCAAAAAGACATTTTCTGAAAGTGAAGTGTTTTATAAATTGCTGAGTAACTGTTATAATTATTAAAAATGGTAAATTGTTGTGTGATTTGCTGTAAAAGCCGTACTGTACGTAAATGTGAAAACATAACATTTCACACGTAAGTAAGATTCATTTATATTGTTCCTTTATGGTTTACCTTCATTTAAGTGTATGAATCTTAAATCCTATAAAACAACTTAATATTAGTGAAAAAAAGAAGTGTTTTCTCAATCGAATTGTAAAATATTTTTGTACTATAACATGACCAAATATAAAAGGTCATCTATAGCTCAATTCGGGGGGCTATGGCGTTAAAAGCTGCCATTTTGTGAGTATTTTAAATTTTGCTGGATTATCATTACCTCTAGGGATACCACAATACAAAGGGTAAAAGTCCTCGATTGAAAGGGTAATTTAAATTCGACGTTTAAGAAATCGTTTTAAGTATTTTAATTGCCAGATGGACATTTTATGGGTTGGAGTGATCATTATTATTTTAATTAAATATGATTCATGTCATTTTTATAGATTCCCAAAAGACGAGACTTGAGAAATGTTTGGATTGCAGCGACTGGACGGAAAAATTGGCAGCCCACTAAGTACACTCGCATGTGTTCTATCCATTTTAAAGCCGAATGCTTTCAGAAAAAGCAACAGAAGATGTATTTGGCAAAATATTCAATACCAACATTAAGCATTGAAGTAAGTTAAAAGTTCGGAAAGCTGCAATTCCATATGTAAATCTTAGATCATACTTATTTATTCAAAAACAGTACTGTACATAATAAATAAAAATCTCAATATATTTTTTAAAATCATATAATTGTCAATGTTTCAGGCTGCAAATTCTGGTGAATTCCATCGTTATGTCTCTGAAGAAGATCCTTCCATTTTAAAATGTGCTTATAAATCATCTTTGGAATACCAGGTGAGAACTACAATGAATTATGTCCAAAATCTAATTTATTCTATTTTTTTTATAACAACATATAACCATACGAAATAGTTGTTTGAAAATCATTTAAATTATTGAAATCATAATTTGAACGTAAATTACTACATTTTCGTTTCTTTTTTAGAATGAACCCTCAACAATAAAATCTATGCACAGCAAACACATGGACTGCCAAATTGAAGCAGTTAGTACCTTTCAACTTTTAGTTTGTCCTGAATTTTTATTAACCATTTATTTATTATACAAGCTATAAAATTAAATAAAACTCAATAATAAATAACACTTAAAATTTACCATTCTCACAGCATTGGATCATCATAAATGACCTCGAGTATACTTACTATTTTTGTTATCTTTAATTTAAAACTGTTGTGTTCTTTCTCGTTTTAGAGTTGTTAAATATTAATGATAATAGAGATTTCTTGAGCTGCTAAGAGACGAGTTGCCTCAATACCTGTATGATATACCAATGGAATTAAGAAGGAATATGTATCTGCAGATGGACGGCTGCCCAGGCACATTACTCACGCATTGTCAGGGAATATTTAAATGAGGCATATCCTGATCATTGGATCGGCCGCCAAGGACCAGTAGCGTGGCCTCCTCGCTCACCAGACATGACCCCTCTGGACTACTACCTATGGGGTGATATGAAGCAAAAAATTTACAGCCAACCCATCAACACCCAGGCAGAACTACAGGCCCGAATCATAAACTGCGCTGCTGGACTGGACCCAGATGTGAAAGAGAGCTACATCTCAAATTACATATCGTGCCCATTTGTGTCTGCAGCAACACGGTAATCATTTTGAGAATTTGATGCATTAAATTTTGTTGTAATTTAAACAATTGTGTTTTTATTTAAAAGCACTCGCTCGACAACTCCATTTAAAATATTCATAAAAAAATTCTGTTTAACTCATAGCATTTATTTTGGCACTGCTAGAAAGCTAATTAAATGCTCTTTCATTTTAATTAGTAAAAACACAGTTTATAGGACTTTATTTAAAAAATAGTTTCTGAAATAAATAGCTTAAAAATTCCCTTTTTTTCTACTTTAACCTCAGTTTTCTAAGACAATATATATATTTTTTAAAACGAATTTGAATGATAGACTAATTAATTACCTTTGATTTGACGTAAGTTTTATTGAAATTTATCACATACTTCAAAAGTTATAGGCTTCTATCGTAAGTATGGTCGCGTTGAACATAAAAAAAATTCAAATACCTATAAAAAATTCAAATTTACTCAAAGATTTTTTTTTTCATTCTTTCCGTAGCTAGAATAAGTTCTTTTATAAGAACATTTTTTTTGTGCACCAACGAAAGACTCACACTGTATTGTAAATTGATTAATATTAACAGTTTTCAGTGAAAATTGTATTGTACGTGTTTCGTTTACAATAAAAGATATTTGTACACAGAATACATAGTGATATTAAGTCGGTTAAACAGTATAATGTGGGGAGTAAATTTTTATGAATATGGCCACCCCAAAATACGAAAGTACTCTATGTCTGTCTCATAGGGGTGAACGCGGCTGTCAAGTCTATATATTCTTTGTCTAAGGCAGAGTAGTGTCAGTTGTCTTTTCACTTGGATCAACGACGTACACCTTACCTATCAAATTGCTTTATTTTTACGATCCAATTTTTTTATACGTTTTATTAAATTCTGAAAAGTTAGGCTATTCATTGAATAAAATATAAAGTATTCGCTTTAGTATAAAACAGGAAGACGTCTTGCAGGTTGGTAGACCATGGTTGCTTGCAGTTTTCATTTGTTCGTAACAAATTATTTTTGTGACAAATTGAATAATGTTTATTGTTTTTTTTTACAATACTACGCTCACAAATTGGAGAACAAACTTAATTGTGCTCTGTTTTGCCTTAGAAAATGAAGCTGTTATCCTGTATCAGGGATATTCCTGAATTCAACAACAGTAATGTGCACATTAGAAATGAACAGGAATTAGTGGGAAAAATTAACAAGATCATCAAAGATGGGCATCAGAATCTGCAAATAGTCACGGATTTTGATCATACTTTGACTAAACATTCCATGGATAATGGTTCTACTGTGCTAACTAGTTTTGGTAAGTCTTGCATTAAATAATACTTTTGTCATTTAATTTTAAAAAATTGATCCATTATTGGCTGTATGTGTTGTTCTTAAGTTCATCTAAATTGTAATTAGATGTGGATCTTGTAATAAAATATAATAAATATTTTTTTATAGAAATGTATCTAAAAGAAATCATTATAATAATGTAAATCTAATTTAAGAAGTTTGATCATTTTCTATTATTTAATTTTAATTACTTTAAACATTGTAAGTGGTCATGTTTCTGTAATTACAGGAATGTTTAGGGAGTGCCCCTCTATACCGCAGGAGTACAAGGACGAGGACAACAGGCTCGCGGACATATACAAGCCAATTGAGCGCGACCCAAAGATGTCCCTGGAGGATAAGACAAAACACATGGTGGATTGGTATAATGCTGCTCATGCACAACTCAAGTATGTCAAAAGCATATAATATTCTTAAAAGATAATAACAATAATCTTACTAGACTAATATTATAAATGTAAAAGTTTGTATGTTTGTCACTCTCTCTCTCTCTCTCTCTCTTGTCACTTTTTTTATCAGACTAACTGCTGAATGGAATTCTAGCTTAACTCATAGGACAATTTTTTATCCTGGTTTTTGTGTTCCTGTAGAATGAATGATGTTTATTCATTCTTCTTTGGCTTAATTCGAAGTCTACACAAACAAAGTCGGAGGCAGAAGCTAGTAAAAGTATAAATTGGTAAAACTCCAATTAATGAATCTAGTTAGTTAAGTAAATATTCTGGTGATGAAATAATTTTGCAACTATGTGTAGGTTGCAACTAAGGTTGTAATTTGATAATAATTAATCTATCTAGCTACTTTACAAAATAATACTATATATTAGCAAACAGTTACAGAACCTACCTGTCAATTTATTACACAAGACTTTAGTTTGAAATTTATTTGTTGCAGAGGTGTGACTTTTCCAAGGCAGGAACTGATGGCTATTGGTCACAAAATGATAGAATGTTTCAGGTAAGTTAGGTGCAAATCTTAATCACCCTAGAGGTGATTAAGATTTGACACTATTCAAGACTTCGAATTTGGATCTAATTATTTTTCTGGGACGCTTTGGACAATTCGAAAATTGTGTGGTTACCCAGTAATATTTACATGTTCCATGACTTGTGACAAATTTTATTAAGTAATTGATTGTAATTATTTTTTTATTATTTGCGAAATTACTTTAGAATTTGTTCAGTTCCTGTCTCTGAATACAAATCTTTGATGTTAGCTTAGGCGTTAAAAATCCGATTTTTTAAGTAATCTGCTGTCTAAAAAAGCAATAATTTTACATAATAATATGTTGCTTGTTAATATTTAATATAATTTTTTACATGAGGTCAGACATCTATTCTCCCTTACGGCTAGGGCTGCTTAAACATGAAGCACATGTGAAAACTCATAAACTCATTTCTATAGCTGATCACAAGAGATAAATGCTGGACTTTTCATAATTTGGTCAGACTGAACCTGACAAACTAAAAATGACCTACTATAGCCGAACACCTGGCAACCCTAATAATGATGATAATAATAACCTTTAATCAGATTTAAAGATCTTAACCTAGTAATACATTTTTCATCTAGATATTTATTTGCCCTTTGGAAAAGGCCTTCCTCAACTGCCTCCACATATCTCTATTCTGAGCTGTTCTGGTCCACAGGTTGCCTGCCACTGCCTTGATCTCATCTGCCCATCATTTAAATGGTCTTCCACGTTTCTGTACGTTACCTTTGGGATACCAGTAGTTAATGGTCTTGCTCCATTTGTCTGTTCCTCTAAGTCTATCCAATATAATATTAGTATGTTCCTTTATAATTGATATACTTATTCTATCAGATTTCTTCTTCCCTAACAGAAATCTTTCTATCGCATTTTGACAAACCTATTTTTTTTGTGTGAACTTTAGTAAGGGCCCAGGTTTGGCTGCCATAAGTGAGAATTGGTAAGACAATTTAAAGAGTGTATTTCATTATCTCCTTCAAACCTGGCAACCCTACTGTTAAAATTCTATTGTTACCACATGTTATCTGTCAAGCTCAAACCACCTACGTTAGTTACGTTATCCTTAGGAGTGAACTTGGATAAATGTCTTGAAGATCTGAAATGAAGCATGTATTTATTCTATTCAGGAAAGGCGTCCAGGAGATGATGTCGTGGAGCCAGAAGCAGCAGGTGCCCGTGCTTGTGTTCTCGGCCGGGCTGGGGGACTCCGTGGAGGCAGCCATGAAAGCCGCAAACTTTTTGCTCCCACATGTTAAGGTTAATCATGCTGATGTATTTTAAAATCAAACTGATCATTATTGGTAGGATGTTATGAACCTGCTGATATAGGAACTGATTTTTTTTGTAAAGAATATGTGTTGAGACTGTAAATAAGGCCCCTATTTTAAATTCTATTAAGAATTCTTCCAACGATTTCACCAATTATCTAACCCCATACTAAGCAAGGTATATGGCGACTAGATAATATTTATATCATATAAAACTCAACACTAACAAAAAAAAAATTACAGCCCTATACTAAATTGCCTTTAAACTGGTATGGGTCGCGTATAAAAGTTTTATTTTTGTGTTGTGTTTGAGCAGTATGTGGATTGTATCTATAAAAGTCATTCCTCACAAAACCACACAATTAATCAACCTCACAAAACTACAAGCTGAACCAATTTTACCCAATTATCAATTCGCAGGTGGTGTCTAACTTCCTAGCGATTGGCGACAACGACAAAATAGTCGGCATAAAGGGCGACGAGGTCATCCACACCCTGAACAAAAACGAGACCGCTATCAAGAACACGGAGTACTACGAGATGGTGAAGGACCGCTGCAACGTGATCCTCATGGGGGACAACATCGGCGACGCGCGCATGGCCGAGGGCATGGAACACTGCTCCGCGGTCGTCAAGATCGGATTCCTGGGACACAACGTCGAGGGCAACCTCCCCAACTACCTGACACAATTCGACGTTGTCCTAGTAAACGAGCCAACCGTCGATCTAGTCAACGCCATATTGAAATTGATACTGTGATTTTTGTACTTTACTAGGCAATTTTTAGTAAATGGCTAGCGCACTGTTCAGTTGTTTATACTGTTAATAATGGCGTCGTCATAATAATTATTATTAGTTTTGTTTTTTATTTGCAAAGCAAAATTCACGTTATAGATTACTAGAATGTAGTATTTTATTTTGTTATTGATTTTGAAATGTATACTAAAATATGTTGTTATAAATAAATACAAAGTTTATGTGTGGTTTTGTAATACGTCAGTGTGTTTGCAATAAGTTTGCCTAAAGCTAAGTGATATTATAGTAGAGAAAATAATTATTTTTATTAATATTAAAAGACAATGAATTAATTTTGCATACAGTCAGTTTCCTTATTCGTCATAGACGCATACACAAAGCTAGCTACTCAGATATTACAATTGATTTGTTACGCGATTTTGCCTATTCGATATGGTTGAGCCTCTTCCATTTTTAAGTCGGTCTATAAAGGATTCATGAATAAAACAAAATTTGTAATGAAATTAAATATTTTGTTATTATTATAAAACAACACATAATTATGTATAATGTATTTTCTAGTCATTAATCTGCTTGGCAATAGTCACTACTTAGTCTGGAACAAGATTTTTGTTAATATCACAAACATAAATGCATATAAGTATGTAATTTAAGAATAATACAGTATAAAGACGAACGATGGAAGAAGCGAGCAGTGATAAGCCACAACAATATAATAACGAATTAAACAAAGTAACGACACACGCAACAAGAGGCCTTCATCCGCGGAAGACCAAGAGAAGACTAATTCATCGAGTATCTACGATACGAGTACTGCACGGCGATAAAGCTGGTACAGTGGTGATACCAAATATTGTTAATAATACTAGTTACGATAATAACTTTTACTCATTTCAATGTAATATCAGCAATATATACCAAAGTAACTACAAAGATATAAATAGAGAAAAGCTGAACATACATAATTATTTAGCTTAATTTAAAACTTGTACTAAAATTTGTTAATTACTAAGTTCCGATTTCACAATATGGCAAGAAACTTATTTGAATCCGACATTATTATAATAACATCAGAACCAGCGTACTCTACGAAATGACTGGAAAATACATGTTTTTAACACAATAACCTATAGTTTAATTTAACTAAACAAATTAAAAGCTCTAAAATAAACAACAGTCTTAGAACATACATGTTATTTACACAAAGATTTTTTTTATAAAAATATCCTACTGTACATATAACAATCATCATTCATATAGAAATATATATTTGTCTCTATATACAAACGGCTAGAAACAATATAAAATAGTCATATCTTTTAGGAATCATCTAATCACTCAGACAGGGTCGGTAGATGCAGGAAATGCACCTGTCGCTGGAAAGGCACTTGCGCGGCGGCAATTTACATAAGAGTACCGCTTCAACAATGGAATGTATAAGTCTGAATAACAAACAACGTCAGCGGTATCGTACCGGTACCGTAACGGTGTTGTACCGCTCTTTAAACTCTCTTTGTAACCTCCTAGCCCACCAAAACGAGACAATAAGTTTTATTGTCACGGCGACCGTTCAGGTGAATTTAAGACGCTTTTATTAACTTCACTTGTAACTGTTAACCTTGGAATCGAAGTGTCGTATCAATTGACAATAATGTCATTTAATACCTTTGGTCTAATGATGGAGCCAGGATTGTGAAATTTTAATTAAACTAATAAAACCCTTGAGTTTGGGATTATTTGATATGTTTTGACGATTCGAATACATACAATAATGTTTATATTTTAAAATTAATTAAAAAAGAGAAACTACTAAATTTTTACTGCCAGATTAAATGAAAATTTGTGATTTGCATTTATGTATGTTTTCGCGACGTTTTGTTTTTGTTTGTGATAAATAATCTTATAAAACGTTGTGTTGATGTCGTGTTTTACAACGTTTTAGTTTGTCATATACAAACATATCCTGATGCACTTGAGAATGAGAGCTAAGAATTATTTATGAGAGCGGTACAACTGAATTGCTACTAATGCCGCTGAATACTATGAGCGTTTGCGCACTTCGGATCTGATGCAACATCATAGTTCGGCTATTTCGGTCCAACATTTTTCGGATTCGTTTCAAGGCCTACTACGGAAATGTTTCGTTCGTTTAAACGTATAAACCTAACAAATTAAAATACCACCTACTTGTGTCAAACCATTGACAATTTATGAACAATTAAAACAGTCGTGTTTTTTACCCAGCTAGTTTCAGATGTTCAAATTTTGTCAGAGGATTCAAATGGTTAATGGTTATTTTAATTATTAGGTTTATACGTTAAAAAAAACGAAACATTTTCGTAGTAGGCCTACGGATGCGGATCGAATGCAGAGCGCAAAAGCTCGTAGTTGTTTTCATAAGTCGGTTTGTACTCGGTATAAACAATACCATTAAGGCGAAGACTGGGATTTGTAAATACTATACGTAGTTAAATCTTTTTGAGATTCTGTAAATATTTACTATAAATGTAACTTGCATGAGGTTTGTGATTTATCGCAACGGATGCATTTCGTGCGACGATCATTCGCTAAGCGCCTATAGTCTTGACACAAACTACTAGAAAAATACACGATTCGTTATTCCATTCCACCAGAACGCCATGTAATACATACGTATAATCCAACCGACAATCACACATGAACACTGACGATTGCATAAGTATTTAACAACGGTTGAATTTACTACTACTTCTCATTGAAGCGTTGA
The DNA here is from genome assembly GCA_963576865.1 of Anania hortulata. Taxonomy (NCBI): domain Eukaryota; kingdom Metazoa; phylum Arthropoda; class Insecta; order Lepidoptera; family Crambidae; genus Anania; species Anania hortulata. The sequence goes on from OY756394.1 coordinate 5,006,892, forward strand.
TTAACTATATAATTGGCCATCAAGGCAACTTGTTTACTCAAGTCTGCATTGTTTTCTTACTCTTTAGATAATAATAGCGATAAATCAGACGACACTATTTTACTTTTAAAGTACCTACGCGGAATTAGATAACTATTTACGATTAGTGAAAGGATTGTACAGTCAATTTGAATCTACAGAAATGCATCACTCATACTTAATTTCTAAAAATACCATTTCGTCGCCGATTCAAATACTGATTAAAATAACACGTAATATTAAATAATATTGGCAGATCAAGTAGAATAATTATAGTGATAGGCGCCGTTTTTCTTATAGTTACGAGTGAAGACTAGAATCTAACTAGTTAAAACGTTATGATACAAAAAGTAAACGGCAATACGCGTACAAAAGTGAACGTGAGAGGAGCGGTGAATTCGTCCAATATAGTCTTTTGGGTATAAGTACAAAGCGTTAGGATAAAATAATTATACTTTAAAGTGATAACCATTGATCTCACATAAAATAGAATTATACATTCTTTACTAAAAAAATTAAAGATAATCTTCTTCAAAAGTTATTCGATTTGAATTCGATGTGTATCGTTTTTATATGAGTTCAACGGCACCGCAACATTCGGAAGGTGTCGCAGAGGCGTTTGGTCCCGCTCGTAGAAGCACAATACATTACTATACTATACTATAATACAAGTTGTATGACAGATCACAGCCTAGGGTATGTCGGGGCGAGGTAGAGCGGCGCGCGCGGCGGCGGCGGTCACGTGATCGCGGCCACTTCCGTTTGCGTTTTCTGGAGACCGTCCTCGTCAGTCGACCTGGGGAAGATATTTATTATTTACTAGCTGCTGCCTGCGACTTCGTTCGCGTGGTCTCGGCAAAACAGTAGTTAGTCAAAACTAATGACCACGCGATCGAAGTCGCAGGCAACAGCTAGTGTTACATTTTATTTTCACGTAAAAATTTTATTCCCTACAGAACAGCGACATCTAACGGTAAGAAGCGCCATCTATAATGACAGTTATCTTGTATCCCTCGAGAACCGTACATTTTTCCAGGATAAAAATTTGATCTTAGCTCTTATTCCAGACTTATATCTTATTTCTATGCCATATTTCATCTAGATCCGTTTAGCTGTTTGGCGTGATTAAGTAACTTACATCAATTCAAACTTTTATTATTCAATACTATAAAAAGTGTACAAAAGGTAGACTTAATACTGGACGTCTTTGTAATTAAAATACTTGTTATACCAGGTAACTCTTTTGAAGTGGCGGGTAGAGTGGTATCACCTTAAGTGATCATTAATCATAGAAACTGATAATTTTGATAAATAATACAAAGACACAAACATAATTAAATGTACCCTTGAATACTACAATTATCTTAAAGTACAGTTGGCGGCGATCAACCTACCCAAAAAGTTAAGTCATTGAAAGTCCGACACGTAGAGATCAATATTATAGTCCCGCAGGCGGTAGCGGTGCTCAGCTAGAGTGAGACACTAGACGGTGCAGTACCTGTAGACGTGCGCGTGCGCGTTGGCGGAGCGGTAGTGCGCGGCGTAGGGCAGGCGCGAGCGCCGCCGCCGCGCCAGCACTACTCGTCCCGCCTATAGGCGGTAGCGGTGCTCAGCTAGAGTGAGACACTAGACGGTGCAGTACCTGTAGACGTGCGCGTGCGCGTTGGCGGAGCGGTAGTGCGCGGCGTAGGGCAGGCGCGAGCGCCGCCGCCGCGCCAGCACTACTCGTCCCGCCTATAGGCGGTAGCGGTGCTCAGCTAGAGTGAGACACTAGACGGTGCAGTACCTGTAGACGTGCGCGTGCGCGTTGGCGGAGCGGTAGTGCGCGGCGTAGGGCAGGCGCGAGCGCCGCCGCCGCGCCAGCACTACTCGTCCCGCCTATAGGCGGTAGCGGTGCTCAGCTAGAGTGAGACACTAGACGGTGCAGTACCTGTAGACGTGCGCGTGCGCGTTGGCGGAGCGGTAGTGCGCGGCGTAGGGCAGGCGCGAGCGCCGCCGCCGCGCCAGCACTACTCGTCCCGCCTATAGGCGGTAGCGGTGCTCAGCTAGAGTGAGACACTAGACGGTGCAGTACCTGTAGACGTGCGCGTGCGCGTTGGCGGAGCGGTAGTGCGCGGCGTAGGGCAGGCGCGAGCGCCGCCGCCGCGCCAGCACTACTCGTCCCGCCTATAGGCGGTAGCGGTGCTCAGCTAGAGTGAGACACTAGACGGTGCAGTACCTGTAGACGTGCGCGTGCGCGTTGGCGGAGCGGTAGTGCGCGGCGTAGGGCAGGCGCGAGCGCCGCCGCCGCGCCAGCACTACTCGTCCCGCCTATAGGCGGTAGCGGTGCTCAGCTAGAGTGAGACACTAGACGGTGCAGTACCTGTAGACGTGCGCGTGCGCGTTGGCGGAGCGGTAGTGCGCGGCGTAGGGCAGGCGCGAGCGCCGCCGCCGCGCCAGCACTACTCGTCCCGCCTATAGGCGGTAGCGGTGCTCAGCTAGAGTGAGACACTAGACGGTGCAGTACCTGTAGACGTGCGCGTGCGCGTTGGCGGAGCGGTAGTGCGCGGCGTAGGGCAGGCGCGAGCGCCGCCGCCGCGCCAGCACTACTCGTCCCGCCTATAGGCGGTAGCGGTGCTCAGCTAGAGTGAGACACTAGACGGTGCAGTACCTGTAGACGTGCGCGTGCGCGTTGGCGGAGCGGTAGTGCGCGGCGTAGGGCAGGCGCGAGCGCCGCCGCCGCGCCAGCACTACTCGTCCCGCCTATAGGCGGTAGCGGTGCTCAGCTAGAGTGAGACACTAGACGGTGCAGTACCTGTAGACGTGCGCGTGCGCGTTGGCGGAGCGGTAGTGCGCGGCGTAGGGCAGGCGCGAGCGCCGCCGCCGCGCCAGCACTACTCGTCCCGCCTATAGGCGGTAGCGGTGCTCAGCTAGAGTGAGACACTAGACGGTGCAGTACCTGTAGACGTGCGCGTGCGCGTTGGCGGAGCGGTAGTGCGCGGCGTAGGGCAGGCGCGAGCGCCGCCGCCGCGCCAGCACTACTCGTCCCGCCTATAGGCGGTAGCGGTGCTCAGCTAGAGTGAGACACTAGACGGTGCAGTACCTGTAGACGTGCGCGTGCGCGTTGGCGGAGCGGTAGTGCGCGGCGTAGGGCAGGCGCGAGCGCCGCCGCCGCGCCAGCACTACTCGTCCCGCCTATAGGCGGTAGCGGTGCTCAGCTAGAGTGAGACACTAGACGGTGCAGTACCTGTAGACGTGCGCGTGCGCGTTGGCGGAGCGGTAGTGCGCGGCGTAGGGCAGGCGCGAGCGCCGCCGCCGCGCCAGCACTACTAGTCCCGCCTATAGGCGGTAGCGGTGCTCAGCTAGAGTGAGACACTAGACGGTGCAGTACCTGTAGACGTGCGCGTGCGCGTTGGCGGAGCGGTAGTGCGCGGCGTAGGGCAGGCGCGAGCGCCGCCGCCGCGCCAGCACTACTCGTCCCGCCTATAGGCGGTAGCGGTGCTCAGCTAGAGTGAGACACTAGACGGTGCAGTACCTGTAGACGTGCGCGTGCGCGTTGGCGGAGCGGTAGTGCGCGGCGTAGGGCAGGCGCGAGCGCCGCCGCCGCGCCAGCACTACTCGTCCCGCCTATAGGCGGTAGCGGTGCTCAGCTAGAGTGAGACACTAGACGGTGCAGTACCTGTAGACGTGCGCGTGCGCGTTGGCGGAGCGGTAGTGCGCGGCGTAGGGCAGGCGCGAGCGCCGCCGCCGCGCCAGCACTACTCGTCCCGCCTATAGGCGGTAGCGGTGCTCAGCTAGAGTGAGACACTAGACGGTGCAGTACCTGTAGACGTGCGCGTGCGCGTTGGCGGAGCGGTAGTGCGCGGCGTAGGGCAGGCGCGAGCGCCGCCGCCGCGCCAGCACTACTCGTCCCGCCTATAGGCGGTAGCGGTGCTCAGCTAGAGTGAGACACTAGACGGTGCAGTACCTGTAGACGTGCGCGTGCGCGTTGGCGGAGCGGTAGTGCGCGGCGTAGGGCAGGCGCGAGCGCCGCCGCCGCGCCAGCACTACTCGTCCCGCCTATAGGCGGTAGCGGTGCTCAGCTAGAGTGAGACACTAGACGGTGCAGTACCTGTAGACGTGCGCGTGCGCGTTGGCGGAGCGGTAGTGCGCGGCGTAGGGCAGGCGCGAGCGCCGCCGCCGCGCCAGCACTACTCGTCCCGCCTATAGGCGGTAGCGGTGCTCAGCTAGAGTGAGACACTAGACGGTGCAGTACCTGTAGACGTGCGCGTGCGCGTTGGCGGAGCGGTAGTGCGCGGCGTAGGGCAGGCGCGAGCGCCGCCGCCGCGCCAGCACTACTAGTCCCGCCTATAGGCGGTAGCGGTGCTCAGCTAGAGTGAGACACTAGACGGTGCAGTACCTGTAGACGTGCGCGTGCGCGTTGGCGGAGCGGTAGTGCGCGGCGTAGGGCAGGCGCGAGCGCCGCCGCCGCGCCAGCACTACTCGTCCCGCCTATAGGCGGTAGCGGTGCTCAGCTAGAGTGAGACACTAGACGGTGCAGTACCTGTAGACGTGCGCGTGCGCGTTGGCGGAGCGGTAGTGCGCGGCGTAGGGCAGGCGCGAGCGCCGCCGCCGCCGCCAGCACTACTCGTCCCGCCTATAGGCGGTAGCGGTGCTCAGCTAGAGTGAGACACTAGACGGTGCAGTACCTGTAGACGTGCGCGTGCGCGTTGGCGGAGCGGTAGTGCGCGGCGTAGGGCAGGCGCGAGCGCCGCCGCCGCGCCAGCACTACTCGTCCCGCCTATAGGCGGTAGCGGTGCTCAGCTAGAGTGAGACACTAGACGGTGCAGTACCTGTAGACGTGCGCGTGCGCGTTGGCGGAGCGGTAGTGCGCGGCGTAGGGCAGGCGCGAGCGCCGCCGCCGCGCCAGCACTACTCGTCCCGCCTATAGGCGGTAGCGGTGCTCAGCTAGAGTGAGACACTAGACGGTGCAGTACCTGTAGACGTGCGCGTGCGCGTTGGCGGAGCGGTAGTGCGCGGCGTAGGGCAGGCGCGAGCGCCGCCGCCGCGCCAGCACTACTAGTCCCGCCTATAGGCGGTAGCGGTGCTCAGCTAGAGTGAGACACTAGACGGTGCAGTACCTGTAGACGTGCGCGTGCGCGTTGGCGGAGCGGTAGTGCGCGGCGTAGGGCAGGCGCGAGCGCCGCCGCCGCGCCAGCACTACTCGTCCCGCCTATAGGCGGTAGCGGTGCTCAGCTAGAGTGAGACACTAGACGGTGCAGTACCTGTAGACGTGCGCGTGCGCGTTGGCGGAGCGGTAGTGCGCGGCGTAGGGCAGGCGCGAGCGCCGCCGCCGCGCCAGCACTACTCGTCCCGCCTATAGGCGGTAGCGGTGCTCAGCTAGAGTGAGACACTAGACGGTGCAGTACCTGTAGACGTGCGCGTGCGCGTTGGCGGAGCGGTAGTGCGCGGCGTAGGGCAGGCGCGAGCGCCGCCGCCGCGCCAGCACTACTCGTCCCGCCTATAGGCGGTAGCGGTGCTCAGCTAGAGTGAGACACTAGACGGTGCAGTACCTGTAGACGTGCGCGTGCGCGTTGGCGGAGCGGTAGTGCGCGGCGTAGGGCAGGCGCGAGCGCCGCCGCCGCGCCAGCACTACTCGTCCCGCCTATAGGCGGTAGCGGTGCTCAGCTAGAGTGAGACACTAGACGGTGCAGTACCTGTAGACGTGCGCGTGCGCGTTGGCGGAGCGGTAGTGCGCGGCGTAGGGCAGGCGCGAGCGCCGCCGCCGCGCCAGCACTACTAGTCCCGCCTATAGGCGGTAGCGGTGCTCAGCTAGAGTGAGACACTAGACGGTGCAGTACCTGTAGACGTGCGCGTGCGCGTTGGCGGAGCGGTAGTGCGCGGCGTAGGGCAGGCGCGAGCGCCGCCGCCGCGCCAGCACTACTCGTCCCGCCTATAGGCGGTAGCGGTGCTCAGCTAGAGTGAGACACTAGACGGTGCAGTACCTGTAGACGTGCGCGTGCGCGTTGGCGGAGCGGTAGTGCGCGGCGTAGGGCAGGCGCGAGCGCCGCCGCCGCGCCAGCACTACTCGTCCCGCCTATAGGCGGTAGCGGTGCTCAGCTAGAGTGAGACACTAGACGGTGCAGTACCTGTAGACGTGCGCGTGCGCGTTGGCGGAGCGGTAGTGCGCGGCGTAGGGCAGGCGCGAGCGCCGCCGCCGCGCCAGCACTACTCGTCCCGCCTATAGGCGGTAGCGGTGCTCAGCTAGAGTGAGACACTAGACGGTGCAGTACCTGTAGACGTGCGCGTGCGCGTTGGCGGAGCGGTAGTGCGCGGCGTAGGGCAGGCGCGAGCGCCGCCGCCGCGCCAGCACTACTCGTCCCGCCTATAGGCGGTAGCGGTGCTCAGCTAGAGTGAGACACTAGACGGTGCAGTACCTGTAGACGTGCGCGTGCGCGTTGGCGGAGCGGTAGTGCGCGGCGTAGGGCAGGCGCGAGCGCCGCCGCCGCGCCAGCACTACTAGTCCCGCCTATAGGCGGTAGCGGTGCTCAGCTAGAGTGAGACACTAGACGGTGCAGTACCTGTAGACGTGCGCGTGCGCGTTGGCGGAGCGGTAGTGCGCGGCGTAGGGCAGGCGCGAGCGCCGCCGCCGCGCCAGCACTACTCGTCCCGCCTATAGGCGGTAGCGGTGCTCAGCTAGAGTGAGACACTAGACGGTGCAGTACCTGTAGACGTGCGCGTGCGCGTTGGCGGAGCGGTAGTGCGCGGCGTAGGGCAGGCGCGAGCGCCGCCGCCGCGCCAGCACTACTCGTCCGCCTATAGGCGGTAGCGGTGCTCAGCTAGAGTGAGACACTAGACGGTGCAGTACCTGTAGACGTGCGCGTGCGCGTTGGCGGAGCGGTAGTGCGCGGCGTAGGGCAGGCGCGAGCGCCGCCGCCGCGCCAGCACTACTCGTCCCGCCTATAGGCGGTAGCGGTGCTCAGCTAGAGTGAGACACTAGACGGTGCAGTACCTGTAGACGTGCGCGTGCGCGTTGGCGGAGCGGTAGTGCGCGGCGTAGGGCAGGCGCGAGCGCCGCCGCCGCGCCAGCACTACTCGTCCCGCCTATAGGCGGTAGCGGTGCTCAGCTAGAGTGAGACACTAGACGGTGCAGTACCTGTAGACGTGCGCGTGCGCGTTGGCGGAGCGGTAGTGCGCGGCGTAGGGCAGGCGCGAGCGCCGCCGCCGCGCCAGCACTACTCGTCCCGCCTATAGGCGGTAGCGGTGCTCAGCTAGAGTGAGACACTAGACGGTGCAGTACCTGTAGACGTGCGCGTGCGCGTTGGCGGAGCGGTAGTGCGCGGCGTAGGGCAGGCGCGAGCGCCGCCGCCGCGCCAGCACTACTCGTCCCGCCTATAGGCGGTAGCGGTGCTCAGCTAGAGTGAGACACTAGACGGTGCAGTACCTGTAGACGTGCGCGTGCGCGTTGGCGGAGCGGTAGTGCGCGGCGTAGGGCAGGCGCGAGCGCCGCCGCCGCGCCAGCACTACTCGTCCCGCCTATAGGCGGTAGCGGTGCTCAGCTAGAGTGAGACACTAGACGGTGCAGTACCTGTAGACGTGCGCGTGCGCGTTGGCGGAGCGGTAGTGCGCGGCGTAGGGCAGGCGCGAGCGCCGCCGCCGCGCCAGCACTACTCGTCCCGCCTATAGGCGGTAGCGGTGCTCAGCTAGAGTGAGACACTAGACGGTGCAGTACCTGTAGACGTGCGCGTGCGCGTTGGCGGAGCGGTAGTGCGCGGCGTAGGGCAGGCGCGAGCGCCGCCGCCGCGCCAGCACTACTCGTCCCGCCTATAGGCGGTAGCGGTGCTCAGCTAGAGTGAGACACTAGACGGTGCAGTACCTGTAGACGTGCGCGTGCGCGTTGGCGGAGCGGTAGTGCGCGGCGTAGGGCAGGCGCGAGCGCCGCCGCCGCGCCAGCACTACTCGTCCCGCCTATAGGCGGTAGCGGTGCTCAGCTAGAGTGAGACACTAGACGGTGCAGTACCTGTAGACGTGCGCGTGCGCGTTGGCGGAGCGGTAGTGCGCGGCGTAGGGCAGGCGCGAGCGCCGCCGCCGCGCCAGCACTACTCGTCCCGCCTATAGGCGGTAGCGGTGCTCAGCTAGAGTGAGACACTAGACGGTGCAGTACCTGTAGACGTGCGCGTGCGCGTTGGCGGAGCGGTAGTGCGCGGCGTAGGGCAGGCGCGAGCGCCGCCGCCGCGCCAGCACTACTCGTCCCGCCTATAGGCGGTAGCGGTGCTCAGCTAGAGTGAGACACTAGACGGTGCAGTACCTGTAGACGTGCGCGTGCGCGTTGGCGGAGCGGTAGTGCGCGGCGTAGGGCAGGCGCGAGCGCCGCCGCCGCGCCAGCACTACTCGTCCCGCCTATAGGCGGTAGCGGTGCTCAGCTAGAGTGAGACACTAGACGGTGCAGTACCTGTAGACGTGCGCGTGCGCGTTGGCGGAGCGGTAGTGCGCGGCGTAGGGCAGGCGCGAGCGCCGCCGCCGCGCCAGCACTACTCGTCCCGCCTATAGGCGGTAGCGGTGCTCAGCTAGAGTGAGACACTAGACGGTGCAGTACCTGTAGACGTGCGCGTGCGCGTTGGCGGAGCGGTAGTGCGCGGCGTAGGGCAGGCGCGAGCGCCGCCGCCGCGCCAGCACTACTCGTCCCGCCTATAGGCGGTAGCGGTGCTCAGCTAGAGTGAGACACTAGACGGTGCAGTACCTGTAGACGTGCGCGTGCGCGTTGGCGGAGCGGTAGTGCGCGGCGTAGGGCAGGCGCGAGCGCCGCCGCCGCGCCAGCACTACTCGTCCCGCCTATAGGCGGTAGCGGTGCTCAGCTAGAGTGAGACACTAGACGGTGCAGTACCTGTAGACGTGCGCGTGCGCGTTGGCGGAGCGGTAGTGCGCGGCGTAGGGCAGGCGCGAGCGCCGCCGCCGCGCCAGCACTACTCGTCCCGCCTATAGGCGGTAGCGGTGCTCAGCTAGAGTGAGACACTAGACGGTGCAGTACCTGTAGACGTGCGCGTGCGCGTTGGCGGAGCGGTAGTGCGCGGCGTAGGGCAGGCGCGAGCGCCGCCGCCGCGCCAGCACTACTCGTCCCGCCTATAGGCGGTAGCGGTGCTCAGCTAGAGTGAGACACTAGACGGTGCAGTACCTGTAGACGTGCGCGTGCGCGTTGGCGGAGCGGTAGTGCGCGGCGTAGGGCAGGCGCGAGCGCCGCCGCCGCGCCAGCACTACTCGTCCCGCCTATAGGCGGTAGCGGTGCTCAGCTAGAGTGAGACACTAGACGGTGCAGTACCTGTAGACGTGCGCGTGCGCGTTGGCGGAGCGGTAGTGCGCGGCGTAGGGCAGGCGCGAGCGCCGCCGCCGCGCCAGCACTACTCGTCCCGCCTATAGGCGGTAGCGGTGCTCAGCTAGAGTGAGACACTAGACGGTGCAGTACCTGTAGACGTGCGCGTGCGCGTTGGCGGAGCGGTAGTGCGCGGCGTAGGGCAGGCGCGAGCGCCGCCGCCGCGCCAGCACGGCGCGCCCGAGCGTGCCGGGCCGCACAGAGTTGCGCGCTGCGTGCCACGCCAGCCTGGGGACAGCACACTATTATCAGGGCCATCCAGTACATTACGCCACACGTTAAGGGGACATTGGACCCCTTTTGAACGCTAACGAAGTGAGACTTTTGTGTGAACTATGCGTCGAAGGCGTCATCACACTCTTTCGATTGAGAAATTCCGGCCGCTTTCTCTCAACTTCTTGCATTAATCTCATCAGATGTTGGCAGTAGAGTAGCAGCAGAGAGTAGAGTGTTCGAATTTCTTCATTAGATTCACTCGTTTTGACAAAAAGAAAAACAAATGAAAAATAGCTGAAAAACAACATTTTGCTAATTTGTATATATTTTTTGAAATGTTTCCTTTTTAATTTCATCAAAACTATCCAGATACAAATAGTACACCCAAAGAGATTTTATTAATACACTGATCATCAGAAAAATCGGCCCACCCTCTTTTTGCAATGGGCGTCAGTTCTCTTTTGTGATGAGAGTTGAATGACATTATACTGTTTTGATGCTGTGCTGTATAAAAGAAACCGCAGTTATAAAATAATAAAAAAACAAGTTTAATTAACATTATAATTTTGACACAAAGATATCCGATGAAATTACAGATATTTGTGATGATGCGCGAAAAGGCTTTTTCCCTGGCCGCCAACGACGCAGTGCGGTGCCTCACACAAGATAATGTTTAACAAAGCTTGACCGAAGTCCGCGACAGACGACAGCGTAAGAGAAAATTCAGCCTAACTTCATCCTAAGCTGAGACGTTGATACGAGAATTATTACTGTTTCTGATATTAGCATTACTGGGACAGAGAGATTCGTCAGTTAAAACTTACCTTGGCGCGAGCGCAATGACGGTGCTGAGAATGATGATGAGCCAGAAGACGGGGTTGGCGACCGATTGCTGCATCACGTGGTACGTACTCGGTAGCCCGAAGCACACCACGCACGCCGCCTCGTAGATCAACGACATCACGAAGAACGACAGCAGCGACCCAGTCAGCGCAATCACGTGGATGAAAGTCTGAAATAACATGCGTTTTTAGTCTGTGCGAGTGCTGTGACCTCCTGTGAATGGAAGCGGTGAGGGGGGTTGTTGTCAGAGAGCTTTTGCGTGGTCTTCAAATTTAAATTAGTGGCGTGTTGAAGCACTACAGACGCAAAAGCGCACTGCAGCGCTTTAAGATATTATATGAAAGTTAGTCGTAGTGTTTGCCGCGCGTCTGTGGCGCTTCTTCACGGCACTTGTAGTTTGAAGGCGTCCTAAGGCCGCGTATTCGGAACGGCAGAGCAAGCAGCTTTGCCAAGCGTTCCATTACCATTATAAACTCAAGTAATGTTATCAGTAGATTGTTTTAAACACACAGCATCATGGTAACGGAGCCCTTGAACGCCCCGTTGTTTTAGCGGAGAAAGAAGAGTTGGAACACACTCGTGCTGCGGTAAGTTAAGTGTTCGAGAATCTTGGTCACCTGTATCACAAGGAAGTTTGATATAAAGTCTGTTTATCCTGACTTGTCTTATTTAGTAAATAATAATGGCGGACGGACGACTGTAGACAATTGATAGGGTTGGGAGCCATTGAACTAGTGAATGAAATATAAAATAATAGTGAACGAATGTTGTACGAAGTACGTACATTAGTTAAATTATTAGTAAAATTATTAGTTAATATTTGCGATCACGCATGATTATGAAATTGCACCTTGGTCGCGATTTTCGATTTTGTGTAAAATCTTTCAGAAAATTCATGAATCTTAGCAGTTTTCAGTGAACAATGTATTCTACGTGTTTCTTTTATAATATAAGACATTTATACACAAAATACTTAGTGAGATCAAGCAAGACAGTAAGACGTGTTTTTGCTATGACTGTTGTTTGTTTACTAAATAGGACGAGTAAGGATAAACGGAATTAAAACGTTTTATGGTGTTTACTAAAAAATGTGTTAGTACAAGCGGTCGAAATTCCTTTACGGTTCTTATGTATTAATTTACTTAAGTAAGTCTCAAATTTGTTTGAATTTTTAGGTGATGGCTAAGTCAACACTGCGAAATGAGTTAAAATTAGATTTTACTAATGTTTACAGAAAGCTTTTATCGCTAAAGTACCTATAGTATTAGAAGTAAATAAAAAAAAGTCTAAAACTAAGCTAATTCACACGTGTAGACCTAGTGCAAAAATCCTGTAAGTGATATTTTATTATCACACCGTGACTAGTTCATTTGTATTTATACGATTAACACACCATACAAACCGAATAACAAAGCTTCATTCTTATTATATGTATTTTTACATTACAGTATACTTAATATTATCATAATTACCAGCAATAAGAGGTAATGTAATCATTTAATATCCTTAATTGTCTATCTACTGATAAGATTACAATTTCTTGGAGATCCTGTATATAACTTTGCATTGATAATATTTAGAAAATCGCAGATTATATTATTATTTACTAATTAACTATAAGTATTGATATTCGGAAGGTATGGACAGCAAAGTTAGTTAGTCTATCCATATTAAAATAGGCAATAATGTAAACAAATACTGTCGACAAACGATTGCTTGTTCTAACTACAAAAGTTTCTATTTTCTTACAGACCAAAATTATGGCATTATCTTTTAGAACTTTACCCTCAATTAAAGTAAGTACCCGGCGGGAAACAATGGGTGGCTTTTCGATCTTCGGGTGTGTAGTGAAATGATGTATCACGTCGTCTCTGTCACCCACAACCTAACCGACTGGACTGAACTGGACATCTGACGTGGACATCTGACGCACAGCGGTGAAACCATTTTCACTAAAGTATTTTTTTACTGACAAAATGTTAAACTTTGAGAACTTTTTAAGATGAGTGACAATAAATTTGATCCCCTTTTATAAGGGATGAATTCCAAAAATCTGGGTGCCTCCGGGTGTACAGAATTTACTCTCCTATTTTCTTTATTATCTAGTGTATTGTTTCTTTATTATCTAGTGTGTGTCTGCGTCTTTATTAACAGAGATGCTGTGTGTACAAATGACTAAGATGACGCTCTAACATTGAACATTTGCGGGGTTTTTCTAGACGGGTAATGTACAGTTCCACAGAGGTAGGTTGACACTTGACCAGTGGTTGTTTTGGAACTAACGCCCATGCTACGCGGTCAAATGTCTCTTTAACGAATTCCCATCCCATTGGACAACTTATATAAATAGGCAAGTTGTATTACTTTGTTTACATTGTTGCCATTTACAAAAATGGATCGACGGTATAATAGTATCATGTTATGCGTCTGTTAAAAATTTGCTTGTACGCTTGAAGGTTAAAGCGAAGCAACACACGGGACCGATTTTAGTCCGCAACTTACTAATGCCAAAAAGAACCGCTGCATGGAACACAAAATTTATTTTATTGTTCCTATCCAAAAATATTTTGATTGCATAATGTTCATATTTTCACAAATTCCATCTTTATCTAAGTCTGTTTCTTTTGTGATGCGCGGGATGGGAGGGGTAAAAGGCAGCATACCACGCACTTTTCGTATTGCGCAGGTACCTCGAAACCGACTTAGTTAAACGATAAGGCTTTAAATGATGAAGCAACAAGATAGCCTTGCCGCTGGCAAGAACGAAAGAAAGAAAAGAAAGCTTTTTACACGATCTGTAGCAAATTTTATAGTTACATTAATTAATATTAGGTTCTTACATATGAAATTGCCGATACTCAATACTGGCAACTTTAATATCAAATATCTTGCGTTTTGTTAGGAATTCCAAATTCAATTTTATTTCGTAATATAGCCAGAAAAATATTATTAAGTATTTCATTTGTTTTCTCATCATTTATTTGAGCTTTAACATTGCTATAACAACAACTACTGACAAATTGAAAATTCGCAGTATTTTCGAATTCGAGTTCCACCGTGGCACCAGTGCTGCATAAACGACTCGAAGAATTAACGAAGTGTACGGACCAGGCACCGCTAACGAACGAACGGTGCGTTTTTAGTTTCAACGTTTCCGTTCTGGAAATTTCGATGTACACAATGAGCCACGTGGACGGCCTGATACTCAAGTGAATAACGAAGAATTGAAGGCGATAGTGGAAGCGGATTAATCTCAAACCACTTCTGAATTAACAGCAGCCTTCGGCGTAAGAGACAAAACGATACTTATCTATTTGCGCCAAATCGGAAAAGTAAAAAAACTCGAAAAGTAGGTACCGCACGAATTGACTGAAGCAAACCAACAAACACTCGTCGCTTCCTGCGTTTCTTTGTTCAATCGTCACAATAATGAGGGGATTTTGAACCGTATCGTGACTTGTGATGAGAAATGGATCCTGTACGACAATCGGAAGCGATCATTACAATGGCTTAACCCTGGAGAACCGGCAAAACCTTGCCTTAAGCGAAAACTGACCAAAAAGAAGATTCTAGTTAGTGCTTGGTGGACCAGTGCTGGTGTTATCCACTACAGCTTCTTGAGATCAGGCCAGACGATTACTGCAGACTTGTATTGCCAACAATTGCAAACAATGATGGAAAAGCTAGCCATTAAACAACCGAGACTGGTGAATTGCTCTAGCCCACTGCTTCTTCAGGATAACGCTTAGACCACACACTGCACATCAAACGGTCGCCAAGTTAGAGAAGCTACGACTGGAACCTTTGCGTCACCCACCATACTCCCCAGATCATGCCCTAAATGATTACCACTTTTTTTGTTACTGAACGAGAATTTCATATGTAAGGAACTAATATTTCAAATTTTCCAGTTTCAGGCGGTGGTAGCTCTATAGTCGGAGACTAGTCTCATATCTGTGGATCGTGAGTTCAAATTTTTCGATTATTTATTTAGTCGACGATGTAACGCTATTCACCAAAATTTAACCAAAGTCGTAGTAATGCTGGCGGTGCCGAAGGACCAGAGGTCGACGTCGGTGTCCCGACGGCGGTGAAGTAGATGGCGCAGCGAATGTAGTGGAACTCTAGTACAACAAGACTTACTCAGTTTCGAGTGGAGAGCAGCATGACGAGGCGGGCGGTCATGCAGGTGGTTCCGAAGGACCAGAGCTCGACGTCGGTGTTGTGTAGGCGGCGGCGGTGGTGAAGTAGATGGCATAGATGACGTACAACGAGAATCACCCAGCTGCGAGTCTCTATGGCCACGTAGAGCAGCATGACATCGAGGAAGGCGGTCATGCAGGTGGTGCCGAAGGGCCAGAGTCGACGACGGTGTCGCTGGTGGCGGCGGCGGTGGTGAAGTAGATGGCATAGATAATGTACAACAAGACTCATCCAGCTGCGAGTCGCTATGGCCACGTAGAACAGCATGACGACGAGGCAGGCGGTGCCGAAGGACCAGAGGACGACGTCGGTGACAGCGACACCGGTGGTGGAGTAGATGGCATAGATGATCTACAACAAGACTCACCCAGCAGCGAGTCTCTATGGCCACGTAGAGCAGCATGACATCGAGGAAGGCGGTCATGCAGGTGGTGCCGAAGGGCCAGAGTCGACGACGGTGTCGCTGGTGGCGGCGGCGGTGGTGAAGTAGATGGCATAGATAATGTACAACAAGACTCATCCAGCTGCGAGTCGCTATGGCCACGTAGAACAGCATGACGACGAGGCAGGCGGTGCCGAAGGACCAGAGGACGACGTCGGTAACAGCGACACCGGTGGTGGAGTAGATGGCATAGATGATCTACAACAAGACTCACCCAGCAGCGAGTCTCTATGGCCACGTAGAGCAGCATGACAACGAGGCAGGCGGTCATGCAGGTGGTGCCGAAGGGCCAGAGTCGACGATGGTGTCGCTGTAGGCGGCGGCGGTGGTGAAGTAGATGGCATAGATGATGTACAACAAGACTCACCCAGCTGCGAGTCTCTATGGCCACGTAGAGCAGCATGACGACGAGGCAGGCGGTCATGCAGGTGGTGCCGAAGGACCAGAGGTCTACGTCGGTCTCGCTGTAGGCGGCGGCGGTGGTGAAGAAGATGGCGCAGCTGATGTAGATGGACTCGGCCAGCACGAGCCAGTACGAGTGCGCGCGGTAGGCGAGCCCGCGCCGCGCCGCCGCGTACAGCCCCGGCCGCTCCGTCAGCAGCCCGGCCGGCGCCACGCGGTCGTACGCGCCTGCATCACCACAACTACTTTATTTTCTGACATATACAGGGTTCTTTGTAAAACATCAACAACCTCCTAGGAGCTGATTCTGGTGCTCAAATACAACAAGTTTTTCTATGGGAGCGTGTGCCCTGCAGTGGGACGTATATAGGCATACTTTATAGTGGCGCAAGTAGGATGCAAACGCGCCTCCAATAGTGTCCTGTCGAACTTTCGATTTTGGCGCTTAATTAGAGTAGCGGTTTCGGCACTAAATTAGAGTGTCTGTTTTGGCACTAAATTAGAGTTTTGGTTCCGATAGAAAACCTACAGAAACAATACAATGCTTTGTTTCTAAAGTAAGTTAAGAACGACGACCTTGGCCGCCATCTGTCAAATCATAGTCAACTGTTTTTAAAAGAGAAGTATCTTTATAAAAAAGTCGGTTTATGCCTGAGCCAGTTTTATTTCTTCAAAAGACGAATGTAGCGATCTAAAGTTTATTTACCTTTTTATGTTCTGTAAATCTAAAGACACAACTTAAACAACGTAATTCATACTAACCTATAACAATCGGTGGGATGGCAGTGAACACGAGGTTGTAGCACATAAGGTGCACCTGGTCGATCATGACCTGGGCCGAGAACCCGTTGTACAGCTGGTACCAGAACACTAGGAACACGAATGACTGCCGATAAACAAATTGCAAACATTAGTCTATTTACACAACTACAATGAATTCCATTCAATTCGTTACGACATGAGTGTTGCATTAATTAGTTATTCTCGATTTAACATGTAGAAGTTATGTAAAAATGTATACACAGGGTGTTGATTGGAAGTCTATTAGAAACTCGTGATTAATGCGCGTTAATTAACCATGTTATAAACACTAAATTTATTTTAAACTTTCAAGTTCAAATTTGAAACCTTCTGAGCTCATATACAATTATGTAACACGAAACTGTCTGACGCTATTTTAACTTCTTAACCAGTTAGAATTACAAAACAACAGCCTGTATTATGTAAACCATATCGTATTCATGCTTCAAAAATATATGCTCTTCAAATATCATTCAGATTTCTAAATAACAACCCTTTTATTGTTTTATTTTCACATATTCGAGATAAAAACATCATCAACGCAGCACCACATCAAAGAGACTGAGAAAACTAAACTTCTTTGACCCGTAGTTATTATTTTTCTGTCTAAATATTGAACCTAAATTGAACAAACGTAGATAAGCGCCTGTGTCATATTAAAAAATATAGTATTTCGGAAAGATATCCCCTTTTCGTTCATGCTGACCTGAAGAGGAAAGGAACTCTATGTCTACGCTAACTACGTTGACAATTTTTTTTTGCGATTAAGTTGGTCTCACTCATATAAGTAAAAGTAGTTCGTATTGATGGTCACTTTCCCTCTTTTCCATTTCCGTCTTTAAATTTTGGAGCATAAACAGTGCTATGATTAGTAATAAAGATGCATGATGAAAATGTGAAAAAGGCACTATGAAAAGGTACCTGCATCTTATTTTTTAACTTGGCAAGTTGGCACGACATTTAAAATTTGTGCTACAGAGCACAGCAAACTGTATTTTCTATTATCCAATCTGATCTGATGAATGAGTAGTATTCTCAGTCTCCTGCAAGTAAAAATAAGTTTACTTACAGCATTTTTTAGAAAGAAGTAGAGTATCATGCGCGCTAGGCGGTCATAGCACCAGTGGCCATGCACCAGCAGCAATCGCTCGATGAATTTGAACCGGGACAATGTGAAGTCTGCTGCCATAACTGCTTGCCGCCCCTCTTGGCCAGACAGCCCTATAAAAGTGAAATAGTATAGATAGATAGTAATAGACTAGATACATTTTGTTGATACTTATAATTAAACAAATCGAACCACTTCGCAGCGATGTTACTTTGTATCTACAAGCTTAGAAAAAGTTACATGAAAATATCAGAATCTCTTTTTTTGATGCTGCTAAATGTATTACAATGACATGACATATGCTTACGCCACAGATTGTTTGCAGCTTATCGCTTTAGAAAA
Organism: Anania hortulata; assembly: GCA_963576865.1. Taxonomy (NCBI): domain Eukaryota; kingdom Metazoa; phylum Arthropoda; class Insecta; order Lepidoptera; family Crambidae; genus Anania; species Anania hortulata. The sequence goes on from OY756394.1 coordinate 5,024,592, forward strand.
TATAGACTATACTCATTCGTTACTTGTGGCAACACAAGGATGTTTTGTTTGCGCGCAATGGCAATGACCTTGACGCGCGAACCGTAACAGCCAGTTCCTGCATGGCTTGCCACGTGCTAGAGCATGCAGGAACTGCACAGCGTGCCACACCGAGAGATAAGCGCCGTCTAGAGATACGTACATGTTACAAAAATGTCTGTGCCAAGTTACGTATGGTAGCGGCATCTAGATTTTGTTTGATAATTCACGAGGAAAACGAACGGTAGCATATACCATCGTTTGTAGCGATAATAAAATATCTACATGGTGCATTATAGTATTCTTGTTTAGACCTTATTCTAAGAAATGAATGACTACAGGTCCTAGACTGATTGAATGACTTACCGACTCCAACGTCAGCAGTTTGGATCATGGAGACGTCATTGGCGCCGTCACCGATCGCCAATGTCCTCACACCCAATTCTTCTTTTACCGCCTGTTCAGATAAATTTTCAATAAGCAAATACAAATTAGCCAGAAAAAGTTATCAAGTTCCTATGCTCCAGCCTTTTTTGTAAAAAAAGGTCTATAATGGCGGGCGTTTCATTTAGGCATATTTGCAGAAATAAATTAGTTTTATGTTTTTATTTTTCAATATGGGGAGTGAAAATCTATATACGTAGGTCACACTATAAGTTTTGCGTAACTTAAAAAAACAACATGTTATGACCAAAATATTATGTTTATTGCTTTTCAAAATACTCTCCTTTACATTTTAAACATTTTTTCATGCGATCGAACCATTTTTTAAAACAGAAGGACCACAAATCGGAAGGCATGTTTTCTACGTGCTGATTGAACGCTATCATTGCCTCTTCGGAGTTGGTAAAAGTAAAACCTCTCATCAAATCTTTGATTTTGGGGAAAATACAGAAATCACAGGGTGCTAGGTCGGGGCTATGCGCAGGATGGGTGACGAGTTGTACTTTTTCGGAAGCTAAAAATGACTTTGTTTTGTTGGCCGTGTGTGAAGAAACGAACGCGGCTTTAGGGTCGTCTTTCGCGAACTTTTTCTAACACCCTGGGTAAATGGTAGAATACCACTCGGCATTAACACTCTTTTGATCCTAAGGTAGAATTGTACAGATGGGACCCGTAGCTGAGAAAAAAACGCGATCATTTTTTACCAACGTTTCTCGCCTGCCTCACTTTTGTTGGCCTGTTCTCATTTTCAAATATCCATTCACAAGATTGCTGTTTTTTTTTGGGTTCAAAACAATAAATCCACGTTTCGTCTCCTGTGACAATGTCATAAACGGCATGAGAATGTCCGTGGCCGTACTTCTGTAGCATCTGTGAGCACCATTCCACGCGAGCCCGCTTCTGCTCCGCTGTCAGTTCATGAGGGATCCAACGACAGCAAAGTTTCCGAACTTTCAATTCTTCGTGTAAAATTTTCTGAGTTTGTCTCATACCAATCCCCAATAGTCCTCGAATTGTCTCATAGGTAATCCGCGGGTTTTCTTCAATTAGCCGCTTAACAGTAGCCACATTATTTTCGTTGACGGCAGTTGAAGGCCGCCCTCACGAAATTCGTCATGTAAAGAAACTCGACCTCTCTCAAATTCAGCAAACCATCGCCTCACGGTGCTCAAACAAGGTACTTCTCTCCCAAAAGCATTTTGAAGACGAGCGGCACAGTCTTGCGGAGAGAGAAAACTTTTAAAATCATAAAATATCATCGCTCTAAAATCTTTTCGAATTAATTCCATTTTCGTTGCGTACGTAGAACTTTGATGTGTGATAAAAAACAATTGACAAATCATTTCCCGGTGTTTTTTTTTTACTAAGAAGGTTGCAACGTTTAAAAAAATATAACATTCGAAATTCAAATAGTTCTGATTAGCTAGAAGTGCAAAACTTTTAGTGTGCCCCATGTATATAAAGCAAAGTCGGGTTAGTTACACCATTTATAACTCGAGAACGTCTGGACCGATTTTTATGATCTTTGATTTGTTGAATTTGTCTCCGCTCCGAATATAACTATAAAAGCTTATATAACTATAAAAAACACGGAAATATTCACGAAAAAAAATGTATGTAGGGGCGGTACGAAGTTCGCCGGGACAGCTAGTAAGAAAATAAAATCCATGTTACATACTTAAGGCGAAGGGGAACGTAAGTGACCCTGAGAATTTAGCGTCAACTCGCGCGACATCTGTTTCGTGCTATGCTTCTCGCAGACTAAACATCCATCCGTTGCGCTCCTGTGCAATTAGATGGCGCGCAGACCGTCCTCGCCCAACGCACGACCTAGATACATCTCGATGTCGCCTCACCTTGACGATGTACGCCTTCTGCAGCGGCGTGGCGCGGCAGCACAGCACGGCGGAGCAGCGCCTCGCCAGCGACAGGAAGGGCGCCACCAGCCCCGAGCGCCGGTCCAGGATGTACGTCAGTGTGCGCCCGTCTACGACCAACGCGCGCCCGCCCGCCCGCTCGCCGGCCCCGCCCTCTAGGTAACTCTTGATCGTCGACTCCGCGTGATCCTATCCAACGAACTATATCAATGAACCGAAACGGATTGAGCCAACAGTAAGGTTATACAGGGTGACGAGGGAACCGCTTTAAAAAGGTTGTTCTACACATATTTGTATTTTGTACTATAGCACCGACTATTATCGAAGTCGGAAGAGAAAAAAAACTCCATTCCAAACAAAATAGTCATTTACTTCGACGAAAATACATGGTGCATCAGTCACTTTTTGTGTATTGCCTCATTGGTCCCCGTCATAGTAAAAGATCAGTTTAATGGACTAAGCGAAATAATAGATGTATTTTTATCATCTTTTCGTTGTTATATGTCTTTTTCATCTCTGTCAAATAAATATTATCTTATTATATTCTTACTCTAATCTGTCACTGTATATACCTAACGTGATGTTACGTGTGTGATATAGTTTGGGCCTTACTGTACCAAACGTGCCCAGTGCGAAGAGGCACAGAGATGCTTAAAGCAAGATAAATGTTGTTCCTTAACTTTGGTACCTAACCTGTAAGTGAGTCTGAAGCGCAGCCGCTATTCAGCTACAAGCACGGTACGGCTAACAGCTTCATCATAAACCGCTTAGGTCAGACCGCTCCTAAAAGCTTCTACCAATGCGGAGTGCATTGGGAGCTATGTGCACTGAACATCTGCCAGCCTATGCTTTAACATCTGCCAGCTTGCAGTTGTGTGTGTATATCATCGCTCCGTCTAATAAGAGAGCTCTCTACGCTGCGTTATCCAAGTCGCTGTTACCACTCTAACTTAACACGTCTCTCCATTCGGTTATCGGTTCAACGGCAAATTTAGAGCTAATAAAATGGTAACCGCGTTAACCTAAACGTAAATTGATGGAGATCGCATATTTTCTGTACAAATTGCTCTTCTCCAACAAGGTAGATTGACAATATACAGAAAGAATGACAATAATCGGACAACGGCGGGAATTTGCATTGAAAGGATCCAAAAGTGGATTGATGTAGGCAGATTTTATAATAATAATGACGATTATACGGCCTCGAAGATTATTTCGAGTAAAAGCTATAGTGCGGCATGTCAAATTTAAAATTATCTTTCATAATCGTGTGCTATGTTTATAATACTCGAAATCCACATGAATGGTATTCCAACTAAAATAATAAACTATATTGCATTTAGAAATGTTGTACCTATATACGATGTTTGAAAATAGCATTGCCATCCCACGCGTCGCTTTGGATTTAAGTATAGTTTCTAAGCGTGAATCACGCCTTCGATATTAATACGTTGCAACTTGGAGAAAAATCAGCATTGAAGAGAGACTATTAACAACAAACATAGTAATTTTCTACAAATTACTATCATTATCGAAAAAAAAAGGATTCTTGTAGCAGTTGTATGTTAGTAGCGGAAAATATTAACAATACAATTTGACAAGCCATGAGGCTTTTATTCCACGCGGGCGAAGCAGCAGGCACTGGTAGTAAACTATAATGTCCAAACAACCTCCTAGGGGCCGATCATGGTGCTCGAATACATTAACTTTTTCTATGGGACCAACATTGTAATCTAAAAAAAAATTTTTTACTTCTCCATACAAACTGATGGCAGCTGGTCAGCAGTTTAGTATGGGGGAGTGAATTAGTTTTTTTGCGATGTTTGCGAGGTTGTTGATGTTTTACAAATAACTCTGTGTAGTATTATCTCTCGACATGAGATATAGCAAATGTTTAAGTAATAAAACGGTATAGCTCATAAGTACTACTCGTAAGTACTCACTTTATCTCTCGACATGAGATGCAACAACCGGTCGCCCTGCGAGAACAGCGCCGCGGAGTAGGCGATGTTGATGGCCGTCTCGGGCTTGTCCCCCGTGAGCACCCACACCACGATGCCCGCGTCCAGCAGCGCGCGCACGGTGCGCGGCACGTCCTCCTGCAGCCGGTCCTCCACCCCCGTCGCGCCCACCAGCGTCAGAGCGCTCTCTAGGCGCGCTAGGGAGTCGCGGATGCGTTTATCTCGACCTGTCGATGATTACGTACGATCGATTAATAATCGTATAAAAACGTTTATAAACTCGAGAATGGGGCACCATCATCATGTCGGCCAATTAGAGAGCGCCAAAGAGCAGGATCTCTCGCTTTTTTCATCCAGCCACTGCCAGCCATCTTCCTAAGGTCGTCGGTCAACATACTACATATTTATCAACGAATCATTTATAAACTCGAGAATGGGGCACCGTTATCATGTTAGCCTATCGCAGTCCACTGCTGGAAGCTGCAAGCCTCCCCTAAAGAGCGCCAAAGAGCACCATCTCCCGCTTTTTAGGGTTGCGTAGCCAAATGGCAAAAAACGGAACCCTTATAGATTCGTTATGTCTGTCTGTCTGTCTGTCCGTCTGTCCGTCCGTCCGTATGTCACAGCCACTTTTTTCCGAAACTATAAGAACTATACTGTTGAAACTTGGTAAGTAGATGCATTCTGTGAACCGCATTAAGATTTTCACAAAAAATTGAAAAATAATAATAAATTTTGGGGGCTCCCCATACTTAGAACTAAAACTCGAATTTTTTTTTTTCGTCAAACCCATACGTGTGGGGGGGTATCAATGGATAGGTCTTTAAAAATGATATTGAGGTTTCTCATATCATTAGAATGTGTGTCCCCCCCCCCTGTAACTTCTAAAATAAGAGAATGATAAATCTAAAAAAAATATATAATGTACATTACCATAAAAACTACCAGCGAAAATTGGTTTGAACGAGATCAAGTAATTAGTTTTTTTTTAATACGTCATAAATCGTAAACCGCAATTTAACTTTCGTAATGTTATGGATTTCATTTTGCAATAAAAATACCATAACTATGACTCGATTGTCGTGATGGGTGAACTTTTACTCATAACGGTACCTACAGGTTTGTACGGAACCCTCGGTGCGCGAGTCCGACTCGCACTTGGCCGGTTTTTTTCATCCAGCCACTGCCAGCACTCTTCCTAAGGTCGTCGATCACCATACTAAATATTTATCCCGGTAGGTGTCGCGTTGTGTTTGTGCTTGCCCGTAGTGATTATTTGATCAATGGTTCTGTAAATGCTGCCACTGATCAAATAATCACTACGATATAAGTTATAATAAGTTGTCAAACGTGTGTCAAGCTTGCGAAAGAAAAATGTGAAATGTTTTCCACTAAATTTCATATAGGGTAAAAACTGAATGTTTTTTTTTTCAATGGAAATTTTGCTACTACGGGGCACTAATGTCGTTTGACAGCTAACAACGACTGCCAGGACAGCAGTCTTATTTATTTGATTTGGACAACTAACAAGACAAACACAATTACAAGCAAATAGGTTGGTAAGCAGATATTGGCTATAGACTAATCACCGTCTAACAATCGATGTTTTAATGTAAAAAAACAATCGTAATGCTATGGCGAATGGAATTACTGTTTGAAATCCTATTAACACAGTATTTGCTGTCACAATAAAAAAAAACATCATCATCATTTCAGCCATAGGACGACTTGCCACGTAAGGTTGGCGAGCGCAGTTTTTTAAAGATTTGACACGTAGACGCTGCTGTCCGTCTCGTGCTACAGAAAATTGTCGCCTTTTACGATACGCCTCCTATTGGCGGTGGGGAGTGTATTCTTTACGGCCGTCCCAACACGGCACTAAAAAAAAGTATAACTTAAAATATTTAGTCATAAAGTACAAAGAAGCCAAAAGTCATCAATCAAAAAAATCAAAGCCTAATGGTCGACTGGTAGAGAATGCCTCATGGCATTAAGTCCACCTTTTGTATGTTTTTTTAAATCTGTGCAATAAAGTCTAAATAAATAAATAAACTTAACTCTACTAGTCGATTTTAGGTTTAAAACGTGATTTTATGGTAGGTTGAAAAGAATTCGTTTATTTATTTGCTTTCAACTCTTCGATATCCCACATCAATATTTAATAAACTTAAATGTTCTTATTGGGTAAGTTTGCTTTGAGCAATGCTACCATTTCTTGCAGTGGCACGATTTAATATACAGTATAGTGTTTTAATATACATTGTTTAATATTTAACGGTAGTTTAGTGTAAACCTGCATTGCAGCATGCTGTAATTCAGTACCTCAGTATTCTGTTTTAGGCAAGAAGCCAAAATTCATACACTTCCAGCGTTGATGACAGTCATGTCATCAATCGTAGAAGTCATCTATAATCTAATTTCTACCTATAAAATAAATCCTTAATCGAATTTTCATTTATGCAAATAAAGGACTATACAGTACAATAAGATATAAATACATTTTATTTCGGCCACTTAATTTTTAGTCCTGATACTAGATAAAGAATTAACAATACAAAATCATGGTTATAATTATAATATCTATTTACAGAAACGGGAACGCTTTGTCAGAGATACGCTCTGGCCAAAATATGCGGAAAATAAACTATTCATGTTTTTTATTTAATCTATTTAGAGATCAATTCTTTCAGTCATAGAGTTCTGAATGCAACGGCGGATGAATTGTTACGATGACCCGATTTAGGCGCGATTCACCGTTGCATGTCTGAGGGCGAGGCTTAGGAACTTAAGGCAGTACCGTAACCACTCCACAAGGATTTTTTAAAACTTTTAAAAATCGCTGATTTAAAAAAAACTAAATTAAGCTTTTTTGGCACACCCGTGTTCTCGTCTGTCCTTTAAAATGTATATATCAACAGGATTTTGCAACAAAAGGACGTGTTCGAAAAAGGGCTTCATAATACACTGTGCACCGTAACCGTCACGTATTTATTTATTTAATCATTAAGGACATCAACAAATATAGCATTTGAAAAATACTTATTTGCTTTTTAATCTAAAATCAAATAAACATCGACAAAAACCACAATTAAAATAAAACATACAATTAGAGGATGTATCATAAACGATAAATGCACATAAAAAAGGTAATTTGTTAACTCGAATGGAGTGCTTCTGTGTAGAGTAATTTGTAATTCGACGTTTGCTTTAGGGATGTGTAAAGAAGCAAAAATGCAATAACTTTTTTTTATGAGGGCAAAGTTCTTCGAATTAAAACCCTGTATAAATTACAAAAAAATTCGAACAGTTCACTAGTTGTATTTTGTACAAGAATTCAAGGCAACGGATGGGTGACCCTTAACACCGTGAGATGCACATCGCGGCTCGCACGCGTCTAAACGGCGTTTGGCTGCAGTTCAAGTTCACGATTGATACTAAGCAGTATAACTTCCTGCTGCACGTATCCGGTTATTGCGACGCAATGCGAAATTGTAACATTTGTAACCATCATCATAGATGTAAAGACGAATCCTTTTTATCATCATCATCATTTCAGCCATAGGACGTTCACTGGTGAACATAGGCCTTCCCCAGTGACTTCAAGATTGGCCTGTTGGAAGCGGCCTGCATCCAGCGGCTTCCTGCAACCTTTACCAGTCTGTCTACCTTGTAGACATCGTTCTTATAGTCAATCCTTTTTAAAGTCGACTAATAATGAAAAGAAAGCACTTTTAACGTTTGCACGCTTGTAAAGTTCAGTAAATATTGACAACTAAATATCAGGGAACAATAAACGTACTTTTTTATCAAAGTGCGAAAATAGTGTTGTTGTTAATAATGTTACTTAAGTAATATATCAACTGGGATTAAAGTAGACTTTTTTTCCTAGCGCTTTGTCCGTTCCTATTAGACTTGATCATGTTCACTTAACTTGTCGCATCCAGGATCATGATCTTAGATGCGGAGAGTCTAGTTATTATAATTGGAGCGATTGATATCAGACATCTTTAACTCAGATAGAGACACCAGATGAAATTTGGCGCAGAAATAGATTGTAGCCTGGAAAAACAGATAGGATACTTTTTATTCCGAAAAAAATTTATGGTTCTCGGGGGATGCAAGATACTGTCATAATAGATAGCGCTCCTTACCGTTAGATGTCGCTGTTCAGTTGGCAAACATTTTTGAATGTGAAAAATTTAACTAACACTAGCTGTTGCCCGCGACTTCGTTCGCGTGGCCTTTAGATTATGGTTTTGCAAAGACCACGCGAACGAAATCGCGGGCATCGGTCAACGGCTAGTTTAGTATAAATCCGTACATAGATTCTGAAGAATCCAGTGGTTCGCGCTGGGATATTTTATCCGGAGAAATAACTTATATACGAGCATATATTGTTGTTGTAATCTTGTTTCCTGTGAGTACGTTTTATTATCGGTATGCTGAAATAAAGTTGAATTCTCTAATCAGTTGACTATTACAATAGCTTTTTTGACGACGACCAAACCGGGAAATTATGATTACGATATAATATCGTAATTAAACTAATTATTGTTTTCATTTGTCGGCATTTGCAAATCGGGACACGATAAAAAAAACGCGATCTCGTGCTACCGCTCGGACTTCACGAGTTAAAGTAACGTCAGTATTCCGAGTTCTCAATGAATAGACTACGACACTACGAGTAAAACATAATGAATAAAAACTTTAAAACAAAATACAGCTGTAGAAACCGCGAATAAACTGTCTTTCTTATCTTTTATATTTTAACTATAATATTAACATGCTAATAGGCTAGCTTCCTAGGTCAAAAAAGGATTATTCTATTTAGTCCGTCAGTTAGATTATCAAAAAATATTGGACCCATATTTTGTCTTTTGTCAATCAAACAAAAACTTACGAAGATAAAGCGCATCAAAGTGAGCATGTGACGTCACGCCTTGTTAGAAAGTGTCGCAAGGCGTGACGTGACGCGGAACTTTAACGGGCTATATCTTCAGTATTTTTTCTTTGATTGAGAAAAGAAAAAATACGTGTCCAATATTTACTGTTAATCCAACTGACGGACTAATTAGATTTTTTTAGGAAACTAGCCCATTATGTGTATAATTACTTTCACAAAAGAAATTATTACACGGTCTCGACGTCGGAGTTAATAAGTTTGATAAAAGTCATTACTAAGTAATTATATTTACCAGGTCATTTATGTGACATGTAACTACTAACAGTGCTTTAAATTCATTAATCAATCGTTGACACAGTACACTTATTAGCGATGGTTGGTTATTGAAGGTGATGGATGGTTGGATGCTTGGCTTTGTTTAATAAGGTCTTATTTTATTAGTTAGTAAATAACACCACTTTATCCATGTGATCAATGTTGTAATATATTGAACCGATTAGCTGTTTTCGTGGTAAATTTACCTTTTATGCGATTTTAATGTTCTAGTCAAGTTTTTTTTAAAACCTTACATTTGGGAAGACGAACTAGTTAGACCGTGTCCAGATGGGCCGTTTTACGCGCGTATTTTGTTTGTTTTTTGCGAACGCGCGTGTCGAGATCCTAGAGCCCAATACGTTCCGCCCCAACACTAAAACGCCCCATCTAGGTCTAAAGGTTGTAGGAAGACGCTGGATGCGGGCCACTTCTAACCGGCCAATCTGGAAGTCACTGGGGGAGGCCTATGTTCAGCAGTGGACGTCCTATGGCTGAAATGATGAGATTATTTGGAAAGTATTTAAGCTACTGCTTAAATACTCATAATATTCTACTGAATATGACTAAATTAATGTATCTAATAAGATAGGACCTCGTAGCATGTACATTATGTACATCATTTAATATTTCTAAAGATTAGATGGTTTCTAAGCAATTAAAAGAAACTTTAAATAAATGACTTAATACTATAAACTAGATAGTTATTTACATGACGCACGCACGCACACGCACATCACACAGACACTACACACACAACACACATACCTACACAAACACCCTATACCGAATACACATACACACAAACAAGTGCACACACACACACACACACACACACACACACCTCGTCACAAGCAACGGTTTGTTGATTTTTATATACGAATTCTACTTTATATGCAACATTAGAATTAAATCAAATTGGTTAAAGTAAGGCATCCCCAACACAAGTATTTATTACTTGCCGGGGAGTCTCAAAGTCAACACATATACATAAATTTAAGAATGAAAAGTATAAACCGTTAAGTTAGAGGTTTTGATCTCACTTATAGCGAGATCGATTATAGCGAGTGTTTTATTATTATTTGCATAGTCTTACTATTTCTTACCTTCCCCAATTTCAGAAGCCCTCGTGTGTCCGGCCAGCCACTCCTCCCAGAGTGCCGGCTGCATAGTCCGCTTGGCCATCACCAGCGTTCGCAGCCCCGCGCGCGAGTACTCCGATAACAGTGAGCGGGTTCTCTCGTATTCGGCCGCTTCAGTCGACCCCGAGCGCATGGGAGCTAGGGCGCCTAAAACTGTGCTGTCTGCACCTTTTACGTACAGTACCACCTAGAAGAAGGAAAAGGCCCTGTCAATATTATACGTTCCTATTTTAACAAAAAAAAAAAAGTATATTAAAACTATGACTATGATGATGTTGGTCCCATAGTGGCAATTGTTGTATTCGAACTACTATTGCACTGAGTAATCTCTTAAGAGTAAAATAATCTTCAAATAGGACCTGTACAAAAAACATGCTGTACACTAAGTAAAGGGTTAGTAGTCAGGTACTCAACTCTCCTAAATCGAGTGTCAATAATAAGTTTAACAGAGTGATTCACTAAATTGATTGAATTTTGTGACCTTTCAGGGTCAGATGTCAAAATGCGATAAGCAGGAAGCAATTATGTGTCAGTTTGATAAATAAATTATATTTGTCAGCGAGAGGGGTAACAAAAGAAGTATTAATCGATGTACCATCAGTTTTAACAAGAGAAATATTACCTGATCCTTAGATTCTTAAAAATTACTTTAACTAACGTGTCTATAAAGAATTTTGATAAGAAGTGGTGTTAAAGATCAAATATCAAAACACACCGGATGATGAGGAAGGGAATAAGGGAAGATGTACATATCCATTATCTCTGCTTTGTAACTGTATGAGACACGGTAAACCGTTTGCATGTCGTGCAGTTACGCATACAGGTGTTTCGGTCATGTTTCGAAATACGATTCGATTGTATCGCTGTCTGACTAAACGAAACTATAAGTTAGGAAATTCTCTTAAAAGTAAAAAAACAAAAAAGTTAGGTAACTGCTTTCCAACTAAAAAGTCAAACATAAAAAAAAAACAATAAAAGCAATTTATTTCTGCAGATAGGCCTGAATTAAGCTCTTTAACACAGACTAGAATCTGTAAAATCTACAGACGTTTTACAAGGTATGAACACGATTAAAATATCGCAAATCTAAGCAGAATTTCTGTCGGGGTTTCTTTAAGTAAAGAGCAAAAGAAAAAAAGTTGTAAAACCACTAATATGTTCCAAAGAGGATCATCAATTTCTTTTTGTAACTTAGTGTGTAACAGAACCAAATGGTCTTACGCTATTGTTATGAAGGTGATAATATGTATTTGTATTTAATTTACTGACAGAAAACTCATTTAGTCACGTGTAATCGTTCTTTGACAGAAAATTATCATGTAATTATCCTTAATTGATCTTGAAACTTTAAGGTTAGATTATTTTGGCGTGATCTGGCTTTAATAAAAAGGTCGACTGCTATAATTAAGATATTATTAAGGCGATTAGTCAATACTATAGGTGTTACGCTATTGTTGATGGTAATACCACTATTACTTTCGTTTTTTTTTTGTACTGGTAACTTCATACTATTCCCAAAAATACCCTTATGCCTAAATTCTTGAACTAAGAAAGTTTTTATTAAATTAGATTGCTACTTAACACATAATTTCGTATGAAGTCGTCAACTTACGCGGGTTTCTTATGTTAAGTATATTAAAATAACAATAGAGTTTCCTGGGTTTATCCATACAGCAATATTGGTCACAAGCGGCGGGTCACTACGTCCGCCGATTTGCTCCCGATTGAATGACTCACTGTTCTTCGAACTGTCACTTAATGTTACATTGGAAACCACGTGGGTATAAGCAGCTGTTTAAAATAAATATTTCCTTAGTGCATGCTTCAATGTAACAATATGACGTTGTTGGCGTTGAAGCATGCGAAATGGTAAAAAATAAAATTTTATGATTAATTATGTACATATTTGATAACATTGATCGCGCTGTTAAACCTTATTGGAACATTTTGAACCTTTATGCAGTCAATCTGAATCGAGATTAGAGGCAACACAGTAAAGAAAAAAAACATTTATTTTAGCATTAGATTGCTGAAGTGTATGTCATGTATCTCTGTGATTAGTGACTTGAGATTCGTTGACTTATTACAATACCTACATTTAAAAAATCAACAAAATGTAGAGTAGATATTATAACTATTATTATAACAAGTTCAAAACGATGAGAACTATGAACCAACTATAATTACTAATGCGCAAAATTGCTACGCATTTGTCGGATATTATTTTAGAACAGTTACAGACAGACCGATCACACGTGCGCGCCGTGAAGTGTCCTGAAGGATTTTTAAAGGCGCCTTTGAATGTCATTTAGATTTTAGAACACTGTATTTTAAATAGCAACCTGCCCGCGTTTAATAGAATGTAGATCTATGACGGTCTTACTGACATTAATTACCATACATTAATTTAATTTCGTGAACAAAATACATTGAGTACAAAGGAAACGTGCGATCTATTTCTTGGCCTACTAAAATAATTAGGATTTGCGTAAAACTACGTTATATTTAGGCTGGCCGGTTATACAAAGAGCGAAATTACTTTTAAAAATTATTCGTATGTTAAACAGTATTGTATTGTTTCTACCAACAGTTGGTATGCAGTGCTGCAAACGTACATCTGATGTCCTGCTAAAAACGTCTTAATTGTGGCGCGAGCGAAGCACAGGCGTGGCGCTACTCCTTTTGTACGTAACGACTGTGCCAGGCTCTCGCCTCTTGTATCTCTAGCGCCTAAAAGGTAGTGTGCTCACCTGTCCATTAGATGTCCGGATCGCAATGGACATGCACTTGCGGGTAGAGTCGAACTGCTGAACGCGTAGGACTCTGAGCTGGGTCACCTCCCCGCGGATGCCGATCTCCACTTCTTCGGGCGAGCGGGTGCGGAGCTCGTATCCGTACGCGAGCGCCGCTTCGGCCAGGGCAAGCTCGTCGGGACTTTCCGCTTCGTATCGGGCAAACTGATGGAGAAAAATATATTGTCTTAATACCCTAGTTCCAAACTATGCAATACCTGTACTGTACCGAATGATGACTAAATAATTGATTCATATACAAACATATTGCTCGAGCTTAATACAGAAGGTGTAAGTAACATGAAACTGAATAAGTTTACCAAAAAAACTTATGTCGAAAGATGAAATAAAATTGATTCTTCGATACAAACAGTCCAGTCATAGTCAGCCAACTGATAGATTTAGTATGAAGGTCCAAAATATTTTTTGTAATTCGGTCCAAGTTTCAAGTGTGTGCACACATAATATATTTTTTAAAAAAACCGGCCAAGTGCGAGTCGGACTCGCGCACCGAGGGTTCCGTACAAACCTGTAGGTACCGTTATGAGTAAAAGTTCACCCCTCACGACAATCGAGTCATAGTTATGGTATTTTTATTGCAAAATGAAATCCATAACATTACGAAAGTTAAATTGCGGTTTACAATTTATGACGTATTAAAAAAAAACTAATTACTTGATCTCGTTCAAACCAATTTTCGCTGGTAGTTTTTATGGTAATGTACATTATATTCTCACACGCAAACTATTCAGTTTAGAAAAACGTATGGGTTTGACGAAAAAAAAAATTTCGAGTTTTAGTTCTAAGTATGGGGAGCCCCCAAAATTTATTATTATTTTTCTATTTTTTTGTGAAAATCTTAATGCGGTTCACAGAATGCATCTACTTACCAAGTTTCAACAGTATAGTTCTTATAGCTTCGGAAAAAAGTGGCTGTGACATACGGACATACGGACGGACGGACAGACGGACAGACGGACAGACAGACAGACAGACAGACATGACGAATCTATAAAGGTTCCGTTTTTTGCCATTTGGCTAAAAATGAATGTTACATCCATCCACCGAAGTATCGGTACTTTTATTCGATCAGTCGTAAAACGTATAATATTTTTTTTCACTATCTCTTTATATTGAAGCAAGGGTCGATAGTCGACTCGACGATACTAGAGTGCCGTCAAATATTCAAAACACTTTGATTTAGTCGAGGTCATTTCATTGTCAACAAGAACAAGAATTGGTAACCAATTCAACATCTGTGGAGATCTTTATCGTAGCGTAGATATTTACATAACGTTTAAGTAAGTAGTTAGTTACTACTAATAGGTAAAAGCGTTACAGATGATCTTTACATAATATTGTAAATACCGATAAGACCAATTGCGTTACAATTGTGTTTTAATTACATTTTTATTTAGCGATTAGTTCTGCATTTCGACGCGGACCCGCGAACCGCGTTATTGGCGGACAGATCATTTAACTTTTTGTGATATTTACTGTCTTAAACGACTTGTTTAATATGGCTTGTCAAACTGTTGAATGAAATTAATTACTTACTTGACAGTATACTAAAGATACACGGGACTTTGTTAAAATAGAAGAAATATTAAAATATGTGGCACTAATCAATAACTCTACGTACTACCTAAAAACTACACATGCTTAGATTTACTGGGGCTGATTGCCCCACACAGCAAAAAAAATGGTAGTATCAATTCAATATAGAATTCGTTTAGACTCATATAAGTAGTAGTAAGACTACAAAAATTTGTTTAATATATAAATTACGATAAAGAAATAGCTTGAACAAAATTGTGAAAACCCGATCACTTCCTAAGGTAAGATTTAAAGATCAAACCGACTATAAAATAAACCTGGAGAATCATTAAGAATCTGTCCCTTTACTATTTTTTATTGAAGGGACTTATACTGCTAGCTAAATGCCGCTTCACTGCTTCAGCTTCACTGGGTACTTTGGCGAGTGCGGAAAGCACTCAGCCTAAAGCGGCCTGCTAGAGGTACCGCGGGCGCGATGGACTGTATCCGTGACCCTTACCTGTTGTTCGGTAGTCGAACTCGGCTCGCTTTCGGTCTCTTCTCGCGAGCCAAATGGTAACTTGGGCAACCGAATTCTAAGGGGCGATGTGGAGGGCGGCGGAGACGGCGTCGTCGACCGGGACTCGGTCAGTCTGGCGTATCTTTAATAAAAACAGATAAATAAATATGCGCCATATAAACCAGGTCTCGAAGTAAGGAATTACTTATCCTCGTGTTACGGGATACAACGTTGTAAATGCAACTTGTAATCAAACCGATACCGATATCATACTCAAACTCGAATCGGATGCTGTTCTGAATAGCTCAAAATTCGACATTCGATTCAAGAAAGATATCGAATCTTTTGATTCGGTTAAATTACCAAAGGATTCTGATTTGACATTCATTAAAAGCACAATTATAGGTAATAAAAAAACAAGCATAGGCATTTAAATAACACTATGGAGCTCAATTCGCATTGCGCGTGGGTGCATTAATACGCACAAATTTATTTATAACGTCACTTTCGAACTGAACCCAAGCTTTTTTAAAAACGATAGCAACACACACACAACCCTACGATTGGTAAAGTATAAATCTAGCTTCACAAAATCTACAGCGCGTATTAGATATTTGTGCCGACAAGCATTTTAGGATATAATATCTATTGATTGGGTAATTGTTTAAAAAGTGACGATTGGCAACACCAACCTTACCTTTACCTTCGTAAATACCGAACTTGGATGTAAAGCAAGTAATCGCTCATCGTGACTATTCATTAATGGGTATTAATAAATAGTCACGATGATGAGCATCAGGCGAAGAGTTATTAGAACCCAACGATGAATAAAATTAAAGATCCAAACATACGACAGCATTAATTGATATTTAAAATAAATCAATGGATCACAAAATGGTCTGTAGGTCAGGTAATCGTTTTATATATTTTTAAACTATACAAAACGAACAAACAAACTGTGAGTAAATTGTATACGACGTAATCAATAATATATTTTTAATAGTAAAAAAATCAGCACAAATAAAAGTTCCAACAAAGTCTAGATGCAAGGCCGGACAACCTCAGATGGATAAGTTGAAGGTAATAAGTTTAATGCAAATGTATCTGTCAATATTTGGAGAAGACATTATGCGGCTATATCGGTCGGTTGCCATGGCTCACACTATTTCATCGCAATCTTTTGCTATCGAATCTCTAAAAGTTAAATTAGTTAGAAACTATTAAGCTTAGGTCAAAACAACCTCAGGCCCAAATGAAATCATGGTTGCGCAAAAGAACTAAAGGTAAACATCTAACAGAATGAAGAAACAGTAAAAGATGCGGGCAAACAAACCGCAACCTCATCAGACTAACAAGGGACAAAATCCGCAAGCTTATATGTGTGTGTGACAGACAGCCCCACATGCAGATAATGCATGGAGGCAGAAAAAATGCCACAGCACGTGCTTATGGAACGCAGGAGCGTGGTAGATCAATAGGCACGGGTACTATTACTATATGGAAAAATGAAACTTTGGTTATACATATTATAGATGAACAGTGAATAAAACAGTGAACAGTGTTGAACAGTGAATAAAAATAGCTCGATTGTACCAGGACAAACGCAAATGGTTTCAATTAACCAAATACGATAAAATAAATTAAGTCATTTACACAAACAATTAGATAAATTTTGTTTTATACCAGCTAAAATTTGACTCATTGCACGAACTATTTGAACAACGTAGTATGCTAGCTAAAAATACTTAGTGCATTATTAATTTTTGTTTGAATTACAAAAATAATATTGTATAGTCAGAGAAGGTTTTCTACAAAACCAAAGCTGGCACAGAGTTAGTCATGTCTATCTTAGCGCGATAGAGACAACCCTCTACAAAATCGAAGTTGGCCAATGAAGTAGCCTTGTCTATCTAAGCATGACAGAGACAACGCTTTACAAACCGAATCAATTCAATATAATTAGCCGTCTCTATTTAAATATGACAGAGACAACGTTTTTAAAAACTTAAGCTAGTCGATTCACACATCACCACCATCATCATGACATCAGGCTTTAGAACCACTTTTACTGCTGGACCTGGCCTGCCCTATAGAACGCCTCTGTAAGCGGCTTTGGGCCGTTTGCATCCATCGGCATCTTGTAAACTTGACTAGGTCGACAGTCTACCAAGTGGGAAGACTGCCCACGCTGAGTCTTCCAGTTTGTGATCGCCACTCGAGAACCTTTCTTCCCCAACGGTCGACAGCTCTTCGAGCGACATATGACATGTGCCGATTGTGGTTATACTAACTTATCGTTAGACCGAAGCGTGCCGTTGGAGCGCGACGGTTTCTGGACGTCTCCTAACGTGGAGTCGCTAAGCTGCATAGAGTCCACGTGTGGCAGGCTCACCACCACTGTGTTGCACACCGCCAGAATTAGTAGAAATTCGCGGACCTGTCAAATAGCACAATAACCTTATAAATTATTTTATTATACAGAGTTGTACAAATTAATAGAACTATTAATTTGTACAACTCTGTATAATAAAATACGTATACGTAGTCAGCAGACAACAAGTTTTTCACAGGGAGCGACATCGAGACATGATTTAAAAAAAACATATGTAATGATAGAAGAAGCGCGTTAGATTGTGTCGAGCCTCTACATTCTTTTTCACGATTGCGATGAAGACAAATAGTCATAATGATACTAGTATATGAGCAGCTGCTAACTTGGTTGTATGGAGTGTCCTATTTTTTTGTACACCGCGTTACCTCAGTTTTAGGGTTCCGTAACTTTAAAAGTCAAAAGGATTTCCCCGCCCCGCCCTGTCGTGTGCTTTACATACCTACAAGTTTGTACGGTAACGGAACCCTCGGTGCACGAGTCCGACTTTCACTTGGCCGGTTTTTTGTTACAACATTAGACAGCATTATGGTACAAAATGTAACGATAATAAAATGAAGTTGCAGTTGGGCATACGAACATACCAACAGGAAAATATTTTTGATTTCTCTTTATGTATTATTAAATATTGTAATGACGTTTCCTACCTTTTGTGGATGTTGAGCATCGTTGTTGTCCAATACGTGCTGGAGCAATCTTCTGTTTGGTGACACGTTGGTAACGGGGGTGACGATGGGGGGCAGTTCGGCTGAGGGCTCCGCGGGCGGCCCGTTTGGGTGGTCGTAGTCCACGCCGCTCACCGTGCAGCGCCTAAAAACCATCTTGTTCTCTGTCAGCGTCCCTGTCTTGTCACTGAACAAGTAGTTTATTTGCCCCAGCTCCTCCGTGATGTTCAACGCTCGACACTCGACTCGAGTGTTCGTCTCGGGGTCGTACATTTCCAAGTCCTGGTGTATATGGTAAACTTGCAATAGCTTGGTCACTTCGATCGTAACGTACAGAGACACCGGGATCATGACTTGCAGCACTATTATGTATGTCCAAAATATGAGCAGTCCTTCGTATGCTGGCTTTTCTGGTTGCGGAATAAATGGTGTGTTTTTGACTATATCAGGGTGGTAATAGTCCATCCATAGTTTGCATCCGACAGCGCCTGCACAACAGAGGAAGAGGAGCACCAAAATGCACCAAATGACATCAGTGTTCATTTTTCTTTCTAAGCTTGAGCATTTGTACCTAGGGCCACCATTGTTGAGCATAGCTTTTGTTTCATGTCCTGCGTATACAACGATGCCTTCTACGTAATCGGTGTTCTTGATCAAGCAGTCCCTCAAAAGGAGATTATCGGAGTTGAGCGATACCCTATCCCCGTTTGGATGGGATATCATGCCGTTAAACCGATATATTTTTGTAGATGGCCGTTCGACTTCTATTGTACTCCGAAATTTGAGTGCATTGAATTCTAATTGCTGAAAATAAAAGGGTGTCGTGAGCAAAAACAATAATTGAATTCACAAAGGTAAAAGAAAATTGAACTCGAAACTACTTTAACAAATTACTCGCCATTGTACTTGAATAGATTATCAGAGAAAGTCCTTCTCACGCTCTGTTTCTTTACCCATAGATAGTAATGTACAAAATGTTTGGGTTTTGCTATCATTATGTCCATCTAGTTATAAAAGCGCCATTTAACTTCATTTGCGTCAACAGCTCTAGCAATGAGGTTAATGCTTCAGACAATTTATTGTGTCAATTTTGATGATTTACTATTCAGGACAGCGCATAAACTGTGCAATGCAATAAGTTGACAATAGCTCATGCATGTGAGTTGCTTAACGTTCATAGCAATTTGCGTAATGCAGGGACGGTAATTTATTTACTTTTTGCATCAGGTCAGGTAAGAGGTTTGGATGACTGTTAACGAAGATAACAAGTTACGGTTGGTGTATAAATGTAGGCCAATGGTACATCTATGGTTGCCTTCGTCAATATTATTTAGTGATATAACTTCTGGATCTGCTTTTACTGAATTACATTGCGTAAATAGTAAATAATGAGCGTAGTAACATAGACATAGTTCTAAAATATAGCGAGCTAAAGTGGCAGTGGGCCAGCCATATCTGTCGCAGAACCGATGTGGAGACTACGCCTTGGCAAACGTAGTGTAGGACGCCCCCCGGCTCGATGGACCGACGACTTTAGAAAGACAGCTGGCAGTGGATGGTGGAAAAAAAATGATGATGATGAAATAATAGTTTTGTATCAAATTTTACAAAATTATTTCGTGAAATTTGTTTACTACATAGTCTTACACTTCATAATAATATCTTTTATCATAATCATAAACTTAACAAATGTATCTAAGATTAGAAGGATTATCTGTAATTGCTACAATTATTCGCTCCGAGATACCACTATTTTAGGATACCACTGCTGAACTCATCTCACGATTTGTGGCGAGGTGTTATATAAATTATGTACAAGAATTCTAAAAATAAATTTTTAGGACTCCACTGATCATAGAGAAAGCCTGGGGACTGTATTTAATTTTTTTTAGTCAATGTACAGGAATTGACTTTTTACAGTTTTATTATATGTATAGTATAGAGAGTATAAACTTAAATCAATTTTGGACCGATTTTTTCAATACTCAGATATTTTTTATTTCAAGAATAAGTTTGACATGGTGACGGTTTTCGTATAGAAAATTTTATTCGTCAGATAAAAGTTATCTGGCGTTTGAAAAATCGGACCTTCATGTTATATCTGAGTTGCCATTTGCAGGTTTTGCATAACACGAGACTTTATTATAGCATCTACAATAAAATAAGCTCTATTCTGGCGTGGATGCCACGGACACTAGAAAAAGAAATATAATTCTTCCTTCAGTATTTTCTGTTTATGTTGTCCTAGCTGTTGCCCGCGACTTCATTCGCTTGGTTTTAGTTTATTTATAAAGGATTTTCTGCGCAACTTTCTCATTTTTTTCTTATAAAAGAACTTTCTCCTGACAATCATTAACACAACAATAAAAGAATTAGCGAAATTTTCCATCCGTTTACGCGTGATGCGATGACCAAGGGAAGTAGGGATTCATTTACATATATATAGATAGGATTAAAATAATATTATTGTATTTGTACCTTGTCTTTGAAACCTGGAGCCACCATCCTCTGTTTCAAGTTGGTCTCTCCATCTAAGTTGCAGGTGTCGAGGTAGCAGATGCCAAGACTGTTTGACGAGTGCAGAAGAACCATGTCTGCCGGTACAGCCTCGTTGTTGGATAAGTGCACGAGGTCCCCCACTCTCACGTCTCGCCATTTCACTCTGACGTACCGATCCGCTGATCTGTTGAATACATTCGTAATTAGTTACGGAGAATTCGCAGAGGAATCTTCATGGATTAACAAACGCACCATACTGGTGTAATAATTAACTTAACCACAATCAAGTAGACAATTAAAATTGCGTACTATTGCACATTATTTGCGCATAAAGTATTAAGTGAACGATAATTATTTATTATTAAACAAACTGAAGCCTATTTATAAGATTAAACATAAATTTATATGTAATAGAGCTGGAATTAAATGCTTACTTCAGTAGAATATTAAGTATTGTAAGGTCAGCATCAAAAGTTGATGAACACATTCAGATTTTCAAAATTGCTATACACCATATTAGAAATAAATCCGTTAAGATGACAAGCGCAAGAATTAGATAGTTATCATTAAAAGCACTGATAAAAGGTGATGCTACCCTTGGGTACAACGAGACTGAATACCTACTATCAAGGTTTGTACTTTTAGGTTTTCACAGTGAATGGTGGTATGAATGAACCGATCCCAAGATTTACCATACTCGCAGGGCCTAGCTGTATTAACTTTCAGACTTGTTATTCAAAAATTTCGTATTTATCTTATTGGATCATAATGAAAATATTTGTACACATATGGACACATGCACGCTGCGCACATACACACACGCACATACAACACACTCACACCCACATCCACTCACACACATACACACACACAAACACACCTGTTGTTCTTGTTTAATAATTTTCTCAAATTAATTATTTATTTATCATATAAGGCCAATTCTCTGAATGTGGTCATCGACTTTTGATACTGACCGTACTAGTATTGATAGTTAACAAATATTTGTAGAGGCACGTAGAATTTTACCGTAATAGCATAAGGTATTACCGTTGTTTTTAATAAACTATTGGGCTTCGTGACCAGAACACATAACGTACACTTGCTCCTATTGTCAGAGGGCAATTGTATGGTTAATCTGAAGTTTTTCTTTCCAGCGGCACATTGCCGCGATGTTATCGAGTCACGAGTTCATAAGGTTAGGGACACACGATTAGCAGTGGATACTTACGATAGCTAGTTACCTGGCACCCAATGAGTTACATCAATTACGGTGTGGTTTAATCAGCATGTCTACCACAAAGATTAATCTACTAGCACATAATTCACGTCCAGGTCCAGATGCACCAAGCACAAACATTCCTACATTAGTTTTATCGCCCTAATATTAATGTAAATTGCACCTTTATTGATAGAAAATAAATTATTATTATTACACATAGCATGGTCCAAGCTAGGCAGTAGCACGCCTTAGTGTAACCTTAGTCTAAGTGCGGTCGCCTCGCGGAAATGCAACAGGTCACGATTTGTTAAACGTCGGCAAAGATTCACGAAACGAAAGTGATTCGACGTTGATAACTAAATTGACTTTTGTAGTCTTTACTTTAAGTTTATTGTGAAACTTTCCGGTTTGCCGTGTGAAAATTTTTCGCCTTCGTTTCACAAGACTGTTGCATCAAATTGATTCGTCAACTTTATGTCAGTATAAAAAGACAACAGTTGATTTATTTTTTATGCTATGCTCATAACATAGATTGAATGTTTGGATTCGGCTATTTAAGTGAGGGCACTTTTTTCTACAATACTTGTTTCCAACTGTCGTAAGCCGTAGGGCCTAAAAGTGCCTGAATTAACATTTTTTCATGTGACAAACCCACTAATATTGGAAAATTTTCCTTAAGAAAAGAAATGAACAAAATCATGCTGACGACGTTTGATTGGGTTTTTTCTAAATATTTGCTCTAAGAGTAATATAGCTCATATCACGTAAATTAGGTTTGGTTAGGCATTATCAGAACAAAATGGTAAACACCACCTACCACAGCAACATTGGAAAGCGTGTCAAACCGTCGTGCGGTTGCTGTTGCTGACGACGTGACTAATCACTAATCAGTATAAGACAATAAACTATTAACTGAAGTCTACTAGTATAGATGGATAAATAGTCATGACAGTAAAGTTTGAAAGTTGAAGACCATTATTGTAGTACCGGACCCAGGATAGAACGAAGTAGAGTCGAAGGACCAATACCAGGAACATAGGCCACGATAGGATGAAAGTGATAGATAAATTAAGTTTATTGGGATATGAGCAAATGAAAGTAGACCTGTGTGTGAGGGACACTAAGAATACAGATTATATAATAAAACAAAAAAGCAATGTCAAGACGCGATTTGTGATTCTTTTAAAACAAGATTGCCACTTAATACCCTTTTTCATTGAGTTTTATTCCAAAATGCTTATTTCTGGAACATGCTTTGTTTGTACGCGATTAGTGCATCAGGCGACCCTTTTACGGGTCGTTGTAAAAACCACTCGTAAAACTGATTGTGCAGGTCAATATTGCTACGAGTTTTCACTCGATTAGTCACCCGTACGTACTCTACTCACCGTCCACTCACGGCCCTTTCAGACTACATCGGTGTTTTACGTCAGCATTTCACAAGTGGGTGTAAGTAAATTAATTTTATCCTTATAAGCTAGTATATTATAAATGTGAAGTGTCTGCAAGTTTGTTACGTAATCACAATTAAGTATAAACATTACTAATTAATTTAACTATTATTATGACTTGGTTTGAGAAAAGGCACTCGATATATGAATATGAATAAATATTGATTAAAGTATACCTTTTATATAAATATACCCACCATTATATTGATTGATACATTGAAACTATAATAGAACATTTTAGGAACCTACCTGACAGGGTTAATTGTTCGAAATTGTTTACTTCATTCTAATTATCATTTGTTACCCATTTATTTTACCCGTACTAATTTTATTCATATTCATTTATTCCCATTATAATGTTATTTATTATCTAGCTAGACTATAAGCTGCTCTCTACATTTGCGATACCTTATAGGTAACTAAGTTTTAAATAAAAATTATGTTATTATTTTCCCATAGAGATGCATGATGCGTTGTCGTCCACTTACATAGAGGGGGCGAGTCGAAGGCAACGGTTTTTTTCTGTATTAATAGAAAAACATTCCGAAAGACAAAAAAGTCATCAAGGCCAATGAATACAAATTCATCTTAAACCGGAAAATAATATAGCTTAATTACGCCTGGCCGTTGGAATTATTGGAGATTGTTTAATTAATTCTTGTTGATACATTATACCATACGTGTATATTTAGATATATATGTTACAGTCATAGTGATTATATAGCTATTATACATAACGACTGGTCATTATTTAAAATAGCAAAATTGACTAGACAATGTGATAAATTAATCACTTTATCCGGATATTATTCATAATAGCGGGTCAAAGTTAGCTAAAGTAATAAATACGGTCTGACCATTGACTTACAAATTAATATAGACTGGCTATCCCGTACAAATGACAGCAAAATTTTGATTCCCATTTGAAGTGCCACTAGTGTTTAAATTCAGAACTAATTTTAACGTATATAGCGGTGGGTAATATACATTTAACATTGGATTTTGAAACTATAATAAATGTACCGTGTGGAGACGGCCGTAAGGAATACCCTTCTCCATCGCCAACAGGAGGCGTGTCGTAAGAGGCGACTAATTCCTATGGTATGAGACGAGCAGCAGCGTCTTCGTGCGAAATCTTATAAATAACTGCGCTCGCCAACCCGCCTGCCAAGCGTGGCGAGTATGGCAATCCGCGAGAAAGCGTTTCAAAAAATTAAAAAGTCGAACCTCATGTGTAACTCAAAATGTCACAAGAGCCTTTCTTGTAAGAATAAATAATAATTATGACCTAGTTAATTCATGTCAGTTCATTTTAAATATTTAATATTGTAGTTTTTATAGAGTGATACCAAATACTTGTATTGATCTCTGTTTTTTTTTACTACCTTTAACTTTTAACTTTAACAATACTAATTAACGTAGCATTATTATGCTACGTTAATTAGTATTGTTATAAAGTTATTTAACTTTAATTTATAAAGTAAATTTAAAGCTCACCAGCCATAAAACTAAATAAGCTATGCAATGTTGTTTTAATTCTTGAAATAAACATTATAATTATTACTTTTTAAATAACAGTATAATATTGCTAAACATATAGTTAGGTATGCTTAAGGCAAATTGAAATATAATTTTATAATCTTTACCTATATCTACTTGTTTTATTACATTATCCAAGTCTTCGAAGATATTATATAAAATTGCTAGATAATGTGATTAATTCTGTGTCAATTATGACAATCTAAATTGAGTAGAAATTATAAATAATGGCTAGATAATATACATAATATCCGGATTTATTACTTTGGCTGTAACATATATACTATTATAACCTGAATGGTAAAACTCGTTAACATCCAAGCGGTCTCATGAGACCGCATAACAATGGAATTTCTATTGTGTCTCGTTTACGTATGCTTATTGCTTGATGAGTAATCGAGCAGGTAATACCATTATTTTGTTGAATGTCTACCTGATATCAGGTGCATTAATTGAGTTATCAAAAGATTAAAACACTACTCAATCGAATTGATTGTAAATAAGTACCTAGGTACTACTCGTATCGATGAGTGAATAGACGCAGGCACGCGGCGTCATAATAAATGTGTCGACAATACGTCATTTATTTGTATTTGTTTACTTAATACCTTTGTTAACTTAATACCTTGGTAAGGGTACCCAGGCTTTACAATATGAACTTGTTATAGATTTAATTTATTAGTTTCAACTCGCTTACATCGTTCGTTTGTTTATGATTGCTGCGAGTGGAGTGCATAGTCATACGGTAATATAGTTTGTTTGTTTCCTATACAGTGGTGGGAAGTTGGAGTCAACATTTAACGATATTATAAATATGGTTTTTAATATCGTTGTCACACAAGTACAATAATCATATTTACATGAATTGTAAACCTTGGAAAATGTGTTTGTTTTGTGGTCTAGTTTTATCTATGGGTGGTAGGTGGCATGCAATAAAGAGAATGCAAGTATAAAGTCCCACTGAAATGTGAAAGTTAGGATGTTTATTTTAACACGATTTACGATAGAGCTAAAGGAATGGACACAATTTCGCACAATCGTACCTATACTGGGATCAAGATTAATGAGGAATGAATGTACCTAAACAAGGCAACTACCATTTCCTATAGGGTTGTCTCTTTCACTCATCTATTACTGATTGTATGTATGATATACAATTAATTGCATTGTATAATTTCTATAAATATTTTATAAGCTATTGTCTGCAACATCAAGAATTAACTGTAATTATTGTATAACTCTCCTAAGTTGCTAGAGCTCATCTAAATAAATAACCAACTATGATAAGTTTCAATTCGCAAAATGACAGCTTTAGCTGTACAAAGTTAATTATGATCAGAAAGATGACTTCGTAAAAGTAGGTTTTATTAAAAACCTAAACTAATATTTATTACTCTTAGTGAGACTTAAGTGTCCAGTCCATGTCTATTCTTGCACTGCGTTATTGCACTCTATAAAAATATTTTTCCTCTACCTAAAGGTTATCTGGAAGAAAATGCTTCTAGCCTATAATATCGTTGTAACCTTTAGCCTATTATGATCACTTCAATCGTAAATCGTCATAATTATGTACATTTCGCATCTTTTTCAACCGACTTCGAGGAGGTAGTACAATTGTAGAACTCGTAACGTTTTTACGAGTAAATGCTCGTTTATCGGATTTATACAAAAATTGTCTATTATTTAGCGATAATTATTATAATTAAATTGAAGTTTGGCACCGTTACAGCAAGAAAACACCGTGTGTTTTTACCCTGCTGAAACACTGAACCATTATTAAGTATTAATACCTAGTCAATGAAATTCAAAACTAAATGCTAGAATCTAAACAGAACGTTTAAACAATTGAAAATAAAATATAAGGAGCCGTTTATTTATTTTGGACAATACTTAAATAACTTTTATTTTGATTTGTCGTCGTCGTTTAAACTATGATTTATTTCTTCATTTATACTTTTACACTAACAGTTTAAAATTATACAAAACGAAGACTTAATGCCGCCTAAATGACTAAATAGACATGTTTTGCGTGCGGTGCGACAAATGATATTTACATATGGTTTTAGGTACCTATTGTAGCAACTTAGTTAGAAGGTTTTGAAACAAATGGTATTTAAAATAGAAAAACAGTGTTAATGATAACTTCAGGCTCAAAACATTTCTAGCGATAGAATCATTGTTATATTATATACTTAAGTAGATAAGTAATACATCTATCACAAAATCTGTTATTTTCTTAGAACTTAACGAACGTAATAAATTTACGAAGTGGATCTCAGCCTTAACTTTTATAGATTGTGAGCATTGTTTAGCTAAACACAATAGAATAGTATTCGTAAATAAACTAACAATTACTAAGATGACACATCATATTTATCTGTGTACATCTGCAATTTGTTTAATAAACGAGTGTTTCTCTAAAGATACGGTTCGAAAATATATAATTTTTGCATTTAAGAGTATTGTTTGTTTGGAAACCAATAAATAATAACCTAGTAAATAAACAAACATATAAAAATATTGATTTGCCGTTTTAAATTACATATTTAAAATAAAAAAATAGTTAAAGTTACAAATAAATGGGTGACTTCAATGATAGTTGTCTGTTCGCTGGTCGTTGCTACGTTACTCGATGATGTAATTTCGTCATCAATCGTACGACAATATACGATTAAGGACCTAGCTGAAGGTAAATACATGGTGAATCACCAATACGAGCTAGAGGATTAAAGGTTTATAGTGCTAGCTAGGGTTGCTGCATGTACATTTTAATATGTAGAAATAATTTTCTTTGACAAATTTTCCGCCAGTTTTTATCTGTATCTGTGCTGTTTTAATGTGAGGGACATGTGATTTCATTCGGGGGAAAGGTATCGGCTGCTCTATAGGGTATGTGTTCGATGGGTTGCTGCCATCATCATCAGTGCCAGCCTAGCCTCGATTTCATAATTCCAATCACTATTTATAACCCTTTTTCAATTTCAAGAAAAAATACCTAACACCTTTTTCACGATAACTAAACCGACCACCAACAATTCTAAGCTATTCTGACCGATTTTTATGTGCAGTTAGCTAATAATCGAAGTACACCTATAAGTAAGTAAGTAATAAAATGTACCGCTAATAAAATTTCGATACGTTCTTTTGAGTAGGTAATATTGATTTACATAAAATAAAAAAGCTGCAGGTATTTATATTTTTTAAAGCAAGCAAGCATAGTAAAGTTACAACCCTGGGTGTTTGTACAAGATTTAGTACGAAACGTCGTTATTGGAAAAAAACCAAAGAGGCGTAAGAATTGATCATTAGTAAAATTGTAAGTAATAATTGCCGTAGGTAACATCGTACAGCTTGTTTACATTGTTACTATTATAATTTGTTGTTTAAACATCAGTGAATAAATAAATCAAGTCGTTTAGTGAGTACAACTACTTACACTTTCTGTTAAAGAGAACAATATACACTTCGGCGAAAAAGATAAGGACTTATAGAACGCCGTCATCAAAGAACATTATTTAGAAATTACTTTTGATAAAGATTTTTGTGTATGAGATACGAGATATATTATGTCGTAAGCTATCTACAGACACAGATTATGAGGCAACATAAAACATAATGGCTAATATTGAAAAAAAGTAGTCTTAAGTATTACTTAGGATAAGACTAAGTACTCGACAATAAGACTGACTCACATACCTACAATTGGAATTGTCTGCCGCACATATACATTTTTATCAACGCGCCAAGAAAAAAGTATCCGTTCCGAGAGAAAATTGACAAGGCTATATTATTTTATCACCAATGTCAATAAGAACGATTGTATAACGTCTTAACGGCTTTGAAGGAGTGCGAGATCTAGGGACGAATCCAGGGTTTAATAATAATAAAGGTATTGGACAATCACATACATTGCTCTGATCCTATGATAAGTAGCTTAAGCACTTGTGTTACCCGAGACAATATAGAAAAGTTTTTTTTCTACATTTATCAAAAGGAAATCGAACCCGAGACCTCAGAGATAGCGACACCAAGTCCCGTAACCTCGCCTCTCGGCTAAGGACGTCGTAGTATTTATTTAATTTGTAAAAAAAATACTAATATTTTAGTATCGCATGTTTAAAGGTCATCGCTGCAAAATATGAGGTGCGCCGATGACCGTCGCTGTGATCAGTTTGAATAATCTATCCCGAGATCAATAGCACTATCACAGACTTGACTGTTTTATTGGCAGTCTGCTCTACAGGCTGTTGCTGGGTGCTGATTACAACTCATTTTGCAAGCAAACTTAATTATCTCGAAATGATATTTGAGAAATAACAGTTACTTACAACAGTTACAGTTACAACTTTCGCGTTTAAACAGTTTCGTAAAATTATTAATAAAATAAACCGTCGATCGACAATCTGGCCATTTAGCTTAGGTACTTGTAAAATAAATCAAGATAATGTACGTATGTATGTAGGTACAATGCAGCAATTTGTTGAATCAGACGCCCAGTTAATAGTTTATTGGTTCATGTCCTATGTGACGCGATGGTAATCAATATTGATCATAAAACGATTTGTTACACTTGACACATAAAAGTGGAAAACTTGTATCACACTGAAAAATGTTCGTTGTGTTTAAATATAGAATTAGGTATTCGTCTGTTAGAGGAGGGCAGGAAAGTTAGATTGAGAGCAACGGCACATTGACTTTCACGCGTTTATCAACAGCATCTACAATTTCGCAGCGGTCCATTAGTTTGAAGTACACAAACGAATGTGCGGTATCACGTTGAAACCATAGAAATCATCAGATGGCACGTGCCGCGCGTAGTATGGCCAGCGTGACGTGATCTGCGCGTGCGGTGGGTGTGGGTCGGCCGGACTCGGGTCACTTTCTCCTAAAGATAAACACTCGTTCGACGCGTATTGAGGTGAGGTGCGGATAATTCTGTAGCCGGCGATTGAACTGTAAGTGTGTCGACGTTACATCAGCGAATCTTGGCCGCCGCCTTGCCAATGTGAAGGCCAAGCGTTCACTATGGCCTCTCTTGCTTGTATGACAAACCGTGTGTTTATAAGATTAGTTTTAAGCGTGCTACTGATTAACACAACACATCATTGCGGCTAAAGTACCTTACACCAGCCAATTAATTAAACGGATGTTTCTAGGTCAATGATTAGGTAGCGCAGGTAAATTTCCAGACAGCCATTGTCGTTATGACAGGTCTTAATGCAGTAGAAACTTCATAGTTTTACAGCAGCTTTAATCGAGTTTCTATAAATTAAGTTATTAACAACGCGGTTTAGTTTCATAAGTGAGGAGTACTTATATTTATCTTCTCTCTAGTAAATGCACCCCATTTACTAGAGAGAAGATAAATATTATACATAAACGCATTACAGATACAACACACAATAGCCGTTCATTAGTCCCGGTGCAGTATTTTTTTTCAATAGTATTTGTCATTTTGTCCTCTCATTTGGGTATTAAAGGCTTGTCCGGATATTAAAATTATCCGCAAACTATCACTTGAACCTTGGCAGTGCATATATTGAATCAATAAAAAACAAGGACGTATTTAAACATTGTTTTCTTTTATCCGATTGTAAATAAGCAGATATTTGTATGAAACAATTTCTTGTTTATAAATTATCAGTAAACTACGATTTGATGGATGGCGGCTGGGGACAGTGTTGTTCTAAACATTATTTCTTTCTTGCGATTTAAATCATGTAAAACTAAATAACAAGTATTTGTTACTTTATGTTACTGTTTTGTCACCTGACTATCTGTTATAAAGAATTTACCATATTCGAGCAATTTTACTTATGGATTTATGTAGAAAATAGTTGTACTGTGCTGTACATAATATGGGTTATAATATCATCGTAAATTCTATATCTCTTCAAAACAGCCATGACAATTCTTAACACATCCACTACCTACAGCCTTGCGATTTATTGTCGATCGTAATCTGTTATCAAGGTTTACTAGTTGTATTTTAGAGTAGGTAGTTACTCATTTTAATGTAAGCTCTAAATGATCTTATATAAGCCAAATCTGTGTGAGCGAGCGTCTGGCTCCTGCAGATTTTCTACTATTTCACTTGCATCTTCTTGACACTGATTATGTTTAATAACAAAAGACTCTCGACAAGTCCTTAACATTTCCCCTTAGAGTTTTGATGGGGGCTTTTGTTTCACTTTTATATCAGGTCATCATCACGTTCGGGCCGTCTTACTAATATTATAAATGCAAAAGATTGGATGGATAGATGTTTGTTACTCAATCACGAACGAGTAAACGGATCTAGATTTTTGGTACAGAATTGATTACTTACAGCCTGGAATAGCAGATAGGTTGGTTCCCGAGGGAGGCAAGATAACTGTCGTGGCGCTTCTTACCGTTAGATGTTGCCCACGGCACCACGACTTCGAGACGACCACGACAAGTCGCAGGCAACAGCTAGAATATATAAACAAATTTCCCTATCTCTATGAATATCTATATATATATATGCAAATAAATCATTATTTCTCTTGGTCATCGCATATCACGCGTTAGCGGATGGAACTTTTTTTGTTGTCTTCTTATTATTGCCAGGAGAAGGTTCTTATTAAAGAAAAAATTAAGAAAGTTGCGCAGAAAATACTTTATGAATAAACTAAAGACCATGCGAGCAACAGCAAGTATTTAATAGATTATGGTGGATTATAAATTTGGCATTAAACAGTGCTAGTTCTTCTAGGGATATCGTTTTGTTTTCGACACTGCCAGCATTTGCTCAATTTTGCCACAACAGGCCTCGACCCCGTCTCTCTGATTCATTGCCATGCCGGTTCGAGCTATCAAGGTTTACCAGTTTGGTCTGTATATTATGCGAGCCCTACTTAATCGTGATACTAAGCGGTGCCTAGCCATTGTCGTCCGTCAACCGTAAACTCCGAGCTGCCACTTACTTTATTTGCTCAGAAATCACAAATATGAACAAAAAAGTTATTCTTGTTGGACGAGTTAATGTAATTAGCATATACTTGTAGCGTTGGTCGTAACATTGTCATTTTTTTTTAAATCTTTACATAAGTAAGACTGTTTTGATCACTCAATTTGTTTTTCCTGTTGTCGGAAGCAAAAAACGATAGACACTAAAATGTCTATCTAAGCGGCAGGCTAAACGACACGACTCAAATGGAGCAGGCGTAAGCAGACAGTAAACAAAAGCCATATTATTTGCATATTTAATTCTATACGAACCGAGAAACAGTGTTCACGATTGTTTTCATAATTTAAAACAACACGAAAAAGGCTACTGCCGATTACCATAATTAAGGCTTTTATTATTATTGGCTCTTTGACGTACACACTTAAACGAGGCAATACATACACATGTAAAGACAGAGTCAATGAATTGTGTTAAAGGTAGTTACGTGGAAAATTGACAAATCGTCTGTGTGTGACTGACCATTAAGATTGTCTTTACTCTAATAAAAAAGTCAGGTAATGTCTAATGATGGTGCTTTCTACCTATCGTTCACAAAGTAAACAATTACCTACTATGATATTTACTGATATGATGAGTGTTATGAAAGAACTTCAGTGTGGTTGACCGGGTCTTGTTTCTACTTCTAATAGAATTTTATTATTCCGTACAATTCCGGTGCTAACGCACGCGGTAGCTGTAATGTATGTGTCTCTTTCAATTGTATTATACAGAGACGGCATTCGCAGTATCGTGCTATCGAAAAGCAATTATAATGAAAAACAATAGAACTGTCACTGTGCAGAACATTGTATCGGCGTGTCTATCGGTTTTAATTGTTCACTACAGTACGACTTTATAAAATAAAAGTGGATGCCGATAAAACATCTTCCGACGTTTAATTAAGGAAATTTTTTAGGAAACGTATATTTTTGTTGTAGCTTGCCAAACATTTATTAATCGTAAATTTTACAAATTAAGAATAAGTAAGGCCAGGTTTATCATGATTTCAGCCATAGGACGTCCACTGCTGAACATAGGCCTCCCCCAGTGACTTCCAGATTGGCCGGTTGAAAGGCCAGGTTAGACTGATTTTAATATACTTTAGCAAAGATCGGTTTTTAACCCTCGGCGCAAAAAGAGAGGGGGTGTTATAATATATCCAGTTGTTTGTCGTACCTTTAAAATACATTTAATGTCAATGATACTAGGAAATTTAGCTTCTAAGAAATCATAAAATCTATTTTGATAGCATTTAGAATGCAAATTTTTAATGAAATGACCAACATATAAACTCTTCTTCACCCTTCTAACAGGATAAGTAAACAGTTATAGATACGTTAATTGTAAACGTACAATTTATAAAGGTTCTATTTAAAGATCACATTTGTTTAAAGGAACTAGGAACCTTTCCAACTGAACTGTTGTAACGAATTAGAAAATAAAGCTGTAATCTTCTGTTTCTGTTATTTGAAAGACTAGCTTAACCCAGTGACAATCTTGCCCATCTTACCTAAAATTAGTATGAATTATTAAAACTTAAGAACGATCGCGCACTGTCCTAGTCTTCTTAAATTAGTTACGAGTTTTACGACTATATCCCCTCAGACTTTTGCACGTCCGAGTTTCTTAAAACGTACCTACTAATACCTACTATGAAATTCTGTTGAAAACGAAATCGTAGAACGGACGTTAAACACTGCACAAAAAATATACAATACGTAAAATTAAAAAAGCATTGCGATTATCGGGTGCAAGGACGATGTAAGTCAAACAAAGTGAACACAATGAATTGCTTTAACACCTGCCATTGAATTAATTTAATTGTGTTTAAAACTAAATATATAAACATTTGCAAGTTTAAACAACAGTTACGAAGTGTTTTAAATTTTATAATAAAACTATTTTGTCCTAAAATTTAAAAGTAACTTTTTTTTTCATTCTGTAAATATAAACCTAGTTAGGTGTCATTTTAAAATGTTATTTTTGCATTTACATGCACTTATTAATTAATATCGAACATGATAGTTGTATGTAAAGTCGCCCTGATAGCGAACGGTCCTGGGTTTAATTCCCTACTGAGATAGTCAACACCTGATTTTCACCCGCTTTTCGTGAAATTAATAACTCATTCTTTAAACACCTGCATTTAAATTACACTAACAATACTTGACTAACGGACAGATACTGTACGACACTTAAAACTTAAGACTGCCCAATTTTCCACAACCCACATGAACGCACGTAAAAAAAACGCAACGAAATCGCACGCGCACTTACGGTCCATTCGGAATTTCGGACACGGCTTTAGAGAGTTCGTTTACATGGTGTTGTTTCTGAATATGGGTAAAGTAATTTATTAATTATGTTTCGTATGTGGACGACGTTCAATAATAGAAACTTGATAATAACGGAATACTGTTGCGTCATTGCGTTCAGTGTGGGTAATCCCATCGTCGCGCGGAAGTCGCTCGGTATCTGGATACCTTTTTCCTCATTATGTAAAAGTCTTATGCGACGCGCACCTCATAAAAGAAACGTTTATACCGCTAACTGTGAATAAACCACAAACCATAACGTCTTCGAGGAAACTGCAGCCCAATTAGGGATAATGAACTGGAATCTACACAGCATAAATTCGTTATAAGATAAAAGCTAGAGAGCTTACAGCTATACTATAGTTAGCAGTAACAATCCTAATCAACAGGAAGTCATTGATCAGCTCTTAATAAATCTTGTTTCTAATGTTCTCCGAAGTAAGTTACAATAACCTCCATGTGATTTTTATTTTAGAAGCCATTCATTACAATGCAAATTGGCTATTGACATAGCTTACATGAGATTAAACGTTATTTACAGCGGTCCCTAAATAATTGTACAACGGCTCTATATTGTAATATTTATGACCTGCTTTTTATTAGCTTACTATATTTCGCACGCACGCCTTTTAATTTTACGACAAAAAACATGGCATGACCGTACTAAGGTTTTCACATAACTTGGATTTGAAACACAACTATGGAAATTAAAGTGTAACTTTAAGTATGTGATGTTTTCCGTATTTTGTTCCGAATCTCAAAAGAAGAAACAGAACTCTTAAAGAATCATTTTATGGTTTGTCTGTCACGACGACTCACGACACACTTCACAACCTTATAATAAGTCAACGCAAGCAAAAAAAGCAGGGCATTTTTTTCATGCCAAGCATTTATTTATATTTATGTTATAGAGCCAACAAGCGTTACAATAAGATGTACAATTCTGACTATAATATTTGAAGTAAAGGTTTACCTACTTTTGTGGCATTCTCTGCCAGTCGACTAGCTATACAAAAATGCTTCGTGGAATTAATTCGTATGAGAAGGTTTTAGCTCCCTTACACTTAGGTAGATGTAAGTTTTATGTTAATGTAGTAAGTAGTAGAAAATGTAAAATACATTGTACGGGAGCGGAATGTTAATAAAAGTGTCCCTCACCGTTGAGAATGTTTATTACAGTAAAATGAAGTTACAAATCAAGTAAAGTATGTTTTACAAGGTTGCGTTGTCAGCTAAATACAATATGTCGAGCGTATTCGTACAGACATACCTAATCCTTTTAAATGGTAATTCTTAAGCCTCATACTAAGAGTTTGCTATTTCTGTCTAAACATGATAGATGACGGCAAAACTAGAGCGATGCAGTGATTGTACTTTCTGTTTAATTCCGATTGACTTAGGGTCGAGCTTGGAAATCATACACACAATTAGTTATCATTATCATCATCATCATCATCATCATGTCAGCCTATTGCAGTCCCCTGCTGGATGTAAGCTTCCCCCAATGGAGCGGGAGATCGTGCTCTTTGGGAAAGGCTTACGTCCAATTAGTTATTATGAAATAGATAGACAGTACTCTTTATTGCACACCACAAAAAACAACCAGTACAGAGGTAAAAAAATGAAATGTAAAATATTGGCCTGCTAAGACACTGACCATAGAAGATAGGTCATATTAAATAGATAGATATTTCTCAATAATGACATCCTTCGTGAATCCAATCAAGAAAGGGCTGGTTTTAAATAAGCAAACATGACTGAGCATCATATACGATCCTGTAGGGAAAACCATATTAGCACAGCTATGACAAAGCCTTAGAGGCTTTCAGTTCCTAAAATTTATTATATCATGTTCTAAATTCGTTTTCATTGTTGGTATCATTTAATATTAATTTAACTGTTGACAGTAAGTCAAGAGCCTGAAACTTTATGTTACTTTGTGATAGTGACGAATAGTGACCATATTGAGTAGGTGTGAATACAGCTTGAGTGGTGAGCATAGGGCGGATACCTACGTCAATCATAGTCAACATCCATTACGATTTTAATGGGTTTTTAACGACTTAGCGCAGCGAATCCATCCCTTCATCGATTATATTAGCAGCGGGCAGTAATAGTACGTTCATATTTACACTTAGGAAAAAAGGTAAGTGTGCAAGTATTCCGAAAAATACTAGGATAAAATAAATTATTTAAAAAAATACTGAGTGAATAAAGTATAGCAAAGATATCATCTGTTTTCTAAGTATAACTGAATGTAATCTAATAATATTTAATTAATCATTCTTATTTTATTATTCTTTAATCGTATAGTAATTAATCATTGACGATGGTGACTTTAACTGTTATCTTTGCTGAGCTGTATGCTTATGCTGAAGTTCTAATCTAGTATAGAACAAATAATTCGTTACTCATCCGCTTTACTGAAAAGGTTCCGCATTGTTATGAATCGTTTACACGAGGCCATTTGACGAGCCATTTCACAAAGTAAAAAAAAAAACTTCCGAAGTATCTCTTGTAGTGAACTGACTCTATTTACAATTTATTTAAAATAATGACTAAGATTTGTTGAATAGCTCGATAAAGGGTTAACGTTTTTTAACAGATTAAAACTTTTTTGTTACAAAAGTAATAAACGATATTACAAATATCAAAATCAATTATTATCAAATTAGGCCAAGTTATCGCATAGGTCGATAACGTTGCATACCGAGAAGTTGTTAAGTAATATTATCACAAAGTAATTAATAGTATTAGAAGATTGCATTATCTAAATATTGCTTATTTGTATGAGCAACATTAGTTCACTAACTTCCTGCAGGTCACAATATGATAAATAACACGTAAAAGCAGTAATTAAATCGATGATTGTACAACTGTGATATTGACTAGGTCAAATTAACCTTAAGGCCATTACGCCCACTGGGGAGATACAAGGCAATGCGCATTATGCACACTATATTACATAAATAGAAGCCACTAGTTACTTGCACATCAATCATCTTATAGCTTATAATGTATCAGTTAGTTTAGATGAGAAATAGTGCAATGGCCACTGACTGACCGTCAATTCATTACTATGATCTCAGTGATACAGAGTCAGACAGACCTCTACTTAATACTTACTACAATTAAGCAAACAATAGGCTAGTTGCCTGGGTCAAAAAAGATTATTCTATTTAGTCCGTCAGTTAGATTATCAAAAAATATTGGACCCATACTTTGTCTTTTGTCAATCGAACAAAAAATAAAGAAGATAAAGCACATCAAAGTTTTGGAGTGACGTCACGTCTTGCTAAAAAGTGTCGCAAGGCGTGACGTTATGCGAAACTTTAACGGGATATATCTCCATCATTTTTTGTTTGATTGAGAAAATAAAAAATACATGTCCTATATTTTCTGTTAATCCAAGTGACGGACTAATTAGATTTTTTTAGGAAACTAGCCCATTATACTACAGCCACCAAACCAAACCTAGCGAATGATACAATAGTTTTTTCAGCACATAAAGTATGTGCTGAGCTGTTTGAGTAATAAAACTTTGTCGTCGAATCAAAAAAAAAAAACATCCTAATGAGATATCCAAGTAAAATACATAAAAAAACGGGTCGTACTTATTTTAGAACTTATCTCTCTTATTTTGAAGTCAGTTGAAAAGAAACAAGTGATCATGTTATATTGCGGTTTAATATTATAATTACGCTGAGTGGCACGGTGCCGTTATCTATTCGCTTTCTTTTCTGCGCGCGCGCATGGGAGAAATTCGTGCGCGCGTATGCGAATGTGGCGTTCAGGCCAGCCCGAGATGTCGCTAGAACATCATGTATTCATGACACAATTGACGCTGCTTTGTTTAATCACATACTTTTATTTACAGTCTGAACTCCGAAGATAAGGAAACTCGTGCCACTTACCTGACGTTGATAACAGACACGAACGCAGTTCTAATGAAATGTTACATCGACACCATTAATTACAACGGATCTACGGTGATCAAAACTTTGCGGTCGAATAGGTTTGTATCGCTGAGGTGTACGCTACCTTTAAAGAGACTGAGAACGATAATTATTTGAGATAGTATCCATCCAAGTTAAAAGCACCGATCCCGCGTTGTCCCTTAGTGACAGACAAAGCAAGGCACGAACCGAAATGAGGTCGCGTGTGATGGGGCAGTAAACCGCTCCTGTCTCGCAGCAGGCGCATACAAATTGCCATCATATTCGAGTATGCTTCGTTTTCATCGCCGATAAATTACTAATGAATAGTACACGGCGATAGTTTGATACGATATTGCTTGACACTAAAACAATAGCGTA
The DNA here is from genome assembly GCA_963576865.1 of Anania hortulata. Taxonomy (NCBI): domain Eukaryota; kingdom Metazoa; phylum Arthropoda; class Insecta; order Lepidoptera; family Crambidae; genus Anania; species Anania hortulata. Next base: position 5,063,460 of record OY756394.1, read on the forward strand.
AGTGAAGCCGAAAGTTCTTCACGATAACAATGTTGAAATTCATCGCATTGTTAGCAGAAAAACTTTGTTTTACCGGATTGTGTTTAATTAATGAGAATGTTACCCTGGATGTAGCTTATGTGTGATTATAACGTTGGCTGAAGTCAAGTGGACCAGAGCTCTCCAAGGCGAGTGGTCGTACTTAGCCGATGTTATGGACAGCGCGCTTTGAAATGTTTAAACAAGTCAGGTGTAGCAGGAAGTGAGTGAGGAGATCTCGCGCGGCCTCGGTCCAACTCGTACACTCAGGTGCAAAAAACTGCCATTTACAAATCTTATTGATTTGCATTGCCTTCGTATCAGCCAGTGTTGGGACGTGTAGTTCCGGACTTGTAGTTTCCGAATTTTTTATTGTGATAACTGGTAACTTGACTTTTGGAGAAAATTAAAGCGGCCTAAACGTTTTTAGCTTGTATTAATAGCTTCTAATGGGAGCCTGCTAACATGTTCTATAATGCGTACCAAGTCAAATGTCACTAAGCAATCACGCTTATATCCATAAGTCGGTCCACAATATGTTGTTTTTTTTGTGCGCAACTATACTACACGAGGTCTGTAATGTTCGCACAGCGCCCCCGCGGGCAAAAACTGCAACTAGCCCCTGCCTGCTCGAGAGACGCATTGTGCGCGCTTTTAAACCGGATGCTGGCGGTGACCTTCAGCCGCTGGGGACTTCAAACTAGTTCCGACTTCTACAATAGATAATACAAAGACCGCAGACGCTATTATGCTCTACAACCCTGATTGTATTGATCTTAGTGATAACCTGAATAAGGCATACTTTTTGTGTCGGATTGCCAAATTAGTGAGTTCATCTGATGGCAAATGACAGGCCTGAAATGTGCAGCTATAGCCTTCCACTTATATTATAATATTTTTTGTACTGTATGTCTGTAATTAAATTGGTTTTCCTCTTATGTCATGAATGCTAAACGAGAACACAACACAACACATCAATAAGGATATTGGCTTCACTTTTTAAGAAAATTGATTATCCATAACATTTTAAAGATTTTTAAAGTATAATTGACCAAGAATGCGCACCACCAATGTTTCAATTTGATATACGACAGTAATTACTCTTAATCGTTTACAGCGTCGAAAGCAAAGCTGATAAACGATTTTCCAGAGTGGCAGTCGGTAATGGCGGTCGTTCGCGCAATAGACTGCAAACAGAAACTGAAACGTGAGGAAAACATTAACGACGTGTTTACAATGTATTCAGGATAAAACACGGAGTAATGGGATTGTGAAACACTCGACTTATCACAACAGAACGCCTGCAAGGCTGCAACACAAATTTATGCAGTGTGTGATGCATGATCACTTTTTGTTAATTGTTACAATATACTCAATAATAGGCTAGTTCCCTGGGTCAAAAATACATGGGGCATACTAAAAGTTTTGCACTTCTAGCTAATCAGAACCGGAACTATTTGAATTTCGAATGTTATATTTTTTTAAACGTTGCAACCTTCTTAGTAATAAAAAAAAACAATTGGCGGGAAATGATTTGTCAATTGTTTTTTATCACACATCAAAGTTCTACGTACGCAACGAAAATGGAATTAAGTCGAAAAGATTTTAGAGCGATGATTTTTTATGATTTTAAAAGTTCTCTCTCTCCGCAAGACTGTGCCACTCGTCTTCAAAATGCTTTTGGGAGAGAAGCACCTTGTTTGAGCACCGTGAGGCGATGGTTTGAATTTGAGAGAGGTCGAGTTTCTTTATATGACGAATTTCGTGAGGGCGGCCTTCAACTGCCGTCAACGAAAATAATGTGGCTACTGTTAAGCGGCTAATTGAAGAAAACCCGCGGATTACCTATGAGACAATTGGGGATTGGTATGAGCCAAATTCAGAAAATTTTACACGAAGAATTGAAAGATCGGAAACTTTGCTGTTGTTGGATCCTTCATGAACTGACAGCGGAGCAGAAGCGGGCTCGCGTGGAATGGTGCTCGAAGATGCTACTGAAGTACGACCACGGACATTCTAATGCTGTTTATGACATTGTCACAGGAGACGAAACGTGGATTTATTGTTTTGAACCCGAAAAAAAAAACAGCAATCTTGTGAATGGGTGTTTGAAAATGAAAACAGGCCAACAAAAGTGAGGCAGGCGAGAAACGGTAAAAAAAAAATCGCGTTTTTTTTCTCAGCTACGGGTCCCATCTGTACAATTCCACTTGAAGATCAAAAGAGTGTTAATGCCGAGTGGTATTCTACTTGCAGTTTCAAATTTCAGACTGCATAAAGTGAGTAATTCGTTCATGGGGAAATGTATTCGCTTTTTTAACAAATTACCACAGTCTATTGTTGAACTACCCATGTTCAAGTTTAAATCGCATGTTAAGATTATTTTAATGAAAAAGGGTTATTATACTGTTAATGACTATTTAAATGACAAAAATGTCTGGAATTAAATACTGCCCTGCTCGCACAGGTATACATTATTTTCTTTTCATTTTTTTTTTGTGGCAGCTAGTGGTGACTGAGTTTGTTCCGGCGTTTCTTATCAGCACTTGCCAGATTGTCTGTGTCTTGTCTCGAAGCGCTAGTAGGGCCCAAAAAATAAGGAGACATGTTCTGCCCCATATGGGCCAATAATGTTATTATTGACGTTCATAAGTGGCAGTTTTCTGTCCTAAACTGAATAAATGATTTTTGACTTTGACTTTGACCATTTGTTTACCCAGGGTGTTAGAAAAAGTTCGCGAAAGACGACACAAAAGCCGCGTTCTCCTACATCATGACAACGCTTCTTCACACACGGCCAACAAAACAAAGTCATTTTTAGCTTCCGAAAAAGTACAACTCGTCACCCATCCTGCGCATAGCCCCGACCTAGCACCCTGTGATTTCTGTATTTTTCCCAAAATCAAAGATTTGATGAGAGGTTTTACTTTTACCAACTCCGAAGAGGCAGTGATAGCGTTTAATCAGCACGTAGAAAACATGCCTTCAGATCTGTGGTCCTCCTGTTTTAAAAAATGGTTCAATCGCATGAAAAAATATTAAAAATGTAAAGAAGAGTATTTTGAAAAGCAATAAACATAAATAATATTTTGGTTATAACATGTTGTTTTTTTAAGTTACGCAAAACTTATAGTGTGACCTACGGATATTATTCTATTTAGTCCGTCAGTTAGATTATCAAAAAATATTGGGCACAAAGTTTGTCTTTTGTCAATCAAACAAAAAAATACGAAGATACAGCGCATCAAAGTTTGCACGTGACGTCACGCCTTGCTAAAAAGTGTCGCAAGGCGTAACGTTATGCGGAACTTTAACGGGCTATATCTTCATCATTTTTTGTTTTATTGAGAAAAGAAAAAATACGTGTCTAATATTTTCTGTTAATCCAACTGACGGACTAATTAGATTCTTTTAGGAAACTAGCCGCCCATTGTAATAACAAAAAACAATATTTTTTTAGCAAGCTTTTATCAGATCATTTAGGACTAGATTCCATGTCAAGAGGAATCGAACAAGCCTAAACCGATAGAGCTGCGTCGTTTTATTACAGAGTTTTAATGGCCACCTTCCAGCTCCATTATCAGATCAGCTCCATATCATAGTAATATTACATTGTCATCCGATTTACAAAATTTCAGCTCAATCGGATACCGGGGAGATGGTAAATCAAATTAAACTTGCAAGTCACCGGGACAGGTAAAACTAAAAACAGCTTGTAATTTACTTACTAATTAGGATTATATAATGTTAGTAACACAATATTTAAAAAAATACACAGTAGATATGAATTCAAAATACAGTTATTTAAAAGAAATATTAAATTTTGAATCAACTGAAACACAGACTCTACATCAAAAATATCAGAGCTTTGAACGAGTGCAATCGAAGTGCACATGCAATATGAGGTTTTTGCACTCATTCTTCTGCTATCTGCATATAAATGGGTACGCAAGCACTGCTGCTACGCTGCTAGTGTTTTCGTCCGATATTGGATTTGCGCCAATGTTTTATCTTCTATGTAAAACGCGTGCATTTCGCTTTGTTGAAAATAGGTGTAATTGTAAGCATCAATTATTTCAAGGTCGCAAGGCTTGTCGCGAAAACATTATTGAAAATTGTCGGAGCTAATAGCCTCAATAAACGCAGTGATCGATATTTACAAGTTTTATTAGCTCGCCTCAACCTGATAGCGTCACTACTTGTAGAGGCCTTCATCGACTATTCAGCTTGTTAAATCATATTCATACAGCACCCAGCCAATTTCGCCAATTTAAACGCTGCAATGTTGTAATGTTTTCAGCGATACTTAACAACTATGTACTTATATAGATATATGACATACATTGTAACCTATTGTCAAGCGTTTCGAATAAGATGTCTTTAGCAAGCGTAACATAAATTAGGATAAGGTGGTTTAGGTGGTTCATTTGTGGTGAACTAGTACGAACGTAAAATACGACAATAAGAAACAGAAATGATACAATACAATTGACGACTTAAAAAAGCAGCAATTCTAGAGACGGTGGTGTACTTTCTCGACTCTCATTTAAATAACCGGACATTGATAATACAACATTGTTTAAACAATTAGCAACCCGATAAAGAATAAAATTAATCTCTAAGATTGAGGCAAGGAGAAAGTTTTTTTATCTTAAAACAACTATACAATAGATGTACTTGATTAAAATGTATAAATTTATTAGTAGAAATAAGAGTCTATTTTTTATGTGATGTTTAAGAAACTGCAGACGTTGCAGAACAATTAAACTAATTTGCGCTGTTCCGTCATTTCAATTAAATATTAAAAAATCTTTTATACTGTACATTGGTTTGATCTTTAAAACAGGCAATGTCAGGCAATTGGCGTCCCATTACATATTTCAAGACCCATATCAATAAACAGACCAAGATCACGGCTATTTCTAATAGGTGTCAATTACCATCGCTCGTTGCAAATGGCAGTCATCAACACAGTTGGTAATAAGGATTGAAACCAACAAAACCAGTAATAATTTTTATTGGGCACGGTAGGGAAAGTTCTATGATTTATCTTGTTATATTACATATATTATGTGGTTCTATAAAGGTTACGATTATCTGAAGGGATCATTTCGTAACATAATACAAGGAGGAAGTTTTTAATTCGACACATATTTTATGTTTATTTTTTAGGTAAGACCAGCAGACTCATTGCATTATCATTACTTTTTATTATGACATCTAATTTTGATAGAAAGGAAATGAATGAAGTTGGTCACGTTTGAAATTAATCCAGTTCGAACCAGCAGTTTCGTTCGATTGATTTTTCAGGATATGTAAGTACTTGGATTAGATGTGTTTAATTGATTTACACAAAAAACTGAAAAGCTTAAATATTCTACTATCTTTGAAGTATAAGCTATTTATTAAAAAATTATAGTCAAAATCGGTTCACATTTGTCGAAAATAGGACGTGTACATTGTACATAAGTGCCCAGATTAGGGCCTATATACTGAATAAATGAGTATTATTATTATTGAGTACTGGGTAACAGATAAAAAATCAGTTGGGGTGGTATGGAGTGCGTGTAATGTTTGATGATTTCCATATCGATCAGATCATCAGAACTTGACCAAATTTAGATTGGACCACTCCTAAAAATTTCCTCACGAACAAAATAATTATCGAAATCGGTTAACGTGGTGAAGAATGATCTCTGAACACACATAAATCCTACTCTCACACTGCACATATTTATACTTATTTAAGTAATATTTTGATAGTCTTGACGCGCCCTGGCAAAGGATCTGCTCTAAACAAGTTTGTTTGGTTGAGCCTGACCTCCTTATTTGTCATTTGTCGTGGTCGCCACCCGGACATGCAGCCGACACGCCATCGCGCCAGTGCATCGATTGACTTTGGCCATGCACCATGATTGCCATGCACTTTGCTGCCATGAATATTCCATCAGCAGAGTTAGCGGTAGATGCTTTGTTTGTCAGCCCCTTTTTCCTAAGCGCTTGCAATTTTGACAATGTATTTTTTTTGTAATGCTTACGCAAATTAACCAACTTAATCTACTAGCTAGACTAGACTAGAGTGCCTTACAAAAAAAGGGACTCGGAGAATGAAATCCAATCTATTGCCTTTAGTATTAGAAAATATTTAGCAAAACCTTTGCGCCTTTCAGCTTTGGCGGTTTCATTAATGCGTGTATTATATTACAGTTCCATGACCGAACGAACTCTAACACAACACGTCTGTTACTCTGCTAACCTCTCAATGTCAATCAGTTTAAACATACAAGAAAGAAAAGTACGAATAACAAAGAGGTCCAATAATAACATAATGGTTTTAGTAACATTTAGGTAGTTCGTGGAAAGAGTAGTCTTGTTTTGCTCCCGGTCACGACTCACGAGTGGCCTAGCGAAACTTAAATAAAAGAGTACAATGGCGCCGGACGTTCGGGGAAAATGCGTTTATTTAAAACGCTCACTGATTACCGAATACAAGAGGTATTCATCATGCGATTGCAGAATGGACCTGTTTCTCTCAATCGCGGCATCTATTTTTGCATGGCGGTTCGGACGAGATCGACCCGGCTGGATGTAGACCATGGCCAGTTACGTCAACAGACGAGTGAAGTGATTGCCCGCCGAAACAGACCCAAACAAGATGGAAGTTAGGAGAAAAACAACTAATCTCAAGCCGTCATTAGAATGCTTTTATTAACATTTGCGGTTTTGACATTTAAACTATTAGAGGTACGTACGTAGTAGGTATTAATTTATATTTTATTCTCATCTATTAGTCAACTGACACAATACTCACTCATGTATTACTTGTTATGGTATGGTAACAAACGTCATAGTGGCAATTCTCTCGATGGCAGAACGATAATAGTAGGCTTAATTTTTTGCGAGGTTCCAAGCGTTAGATTCTAAGGCTTATTAGCACATAGTAGGTAATATTGTGAAACAAATAATGACTTGTAGCTGTTGCAAAAAAACTGTCAAGAGAGTTGGTATTCACCTATCGTACTATTCTATAAAGACACCGCACCTCTTTGTTCTACAGTCTCTGGGGAGAGGTTTGCGGAATTGCCGTGAGAGGCAAGAGGAAGATGAAGCACGTGATATCAATTATTTGATGGTATTTTTAAAAATGAATTGTTTATACAAAGACGTCCCAGTACTATCACAAACTTAGGTGTGCAAGGGGTTTTGAATAACATCTAAAAATTGATGCAACCATGGATGGAACCATGAACCAGAGTGCTGAATAACGCTCTGTTGTTTATAAAAGAAATAAATTGACAATGTGTTGCCTTAGTAAGTGTGCTCCACCTCAGATTTCATCGTCACTTCATATCCGGTGAAACTGAATTCAAACACAAACGCAAATATAAAATAAAGTTAAAAAACTAAAGCTAGAATGGATAAGTTGTTTGAGAAGGGAAGTAGTGATTAGCAAATACAAGCGAGATGGAAGATAATTAACGCTTTAGTCAACGCGCAATTAGCACGGTACTCGTACCAATGGCAACCTGTTATTGTAAATTACGGAACTATCAATGCTGCTTAAATCAACACTATCTTTGGGGTTTAGTTTACTTGGAAATTCACAAGTCTTTGTTCAATGTTTGTTGACGTTTGGCACCTTAAAGATTACAAAAATGAGTCTGAATTCCGTGAGTGTGCTTTCACTGCGACAAGTGCCGTGAGTCATCGCCATCAGCTTTCTTGCTCTTGCTATGTCCGGTTTTAAAGCGTTTCCGTGTCTAAAAGGTTTTCAGGAGGTTGGGTGGCCGTTGTTACTTTTATTTTGAACAAACAATAGGTTAATAATATTAAACATGTCAAACAGTGGACGCGCATAATAATGGTTTCTCATGCGTTGGAGTGGAACTCCGTGCAAGTGTTGCAACAAATAGTTGCAAAACAAAGTATAGTTCGATTGCACTCACTAAACACATGGTTAAAAACAATTAACGAATTATGAATTTACTGGTAGGTATTCGATTTGACCACACATGAAGACTTAGACTTACTCTATTAAAAAAAAAAACAAATGCTTCCCAGAAAATTGTATTATGTTATGCGCTACTTCTTTCTATTTCAGTATTTTTTTAAGAATATAATTTTCTGACTTGAATCTATGGACTTATGTGACTGCCTTTTATCACATTTTGTGACACTACTATTTTTAAGATCTTAATTTTACACACCAGTAAAAGGAAGCAATTCGTTAATTAGATTAATCGAAGCAATGGTCATTGAACCAGCTGGTACAACAACAGAGGGCGAGCGTTCGTGGACACGATTTACGTTTCGCAACCAATCCAACTGTTTGTAACACCTTCCTAATTTCAAGGACGCGTTAGTAATTTATTTATATCCGATTAAAAATAGTTGGCCTTCGATACGTAACGTCCGATGACACGGGAATTAATTGTTTGAAACAATTATAAATCTAGCATATTCGCGAAAAACATTTATCAGCTCTACAACTAGACTAGGTAAATAAATCGAATTGACATATAAATGGCAATAAATTACAAGACATTCAGTTTGGTGTACGTGGCTCATTTTTTTTTAGGAAGATGGCATCCGTTACATCGAAAAATGATTCGAATCCGTGATTGATGGATTTGATAAGGGAAAAAAAAACATAAAGTTTGGACATACCAAGAAGCTCAAAAGTAAAGTAGTTTCTATAATTTTCTACTTTGTACAAAATTTCAAGTAACTTAGTAGGTAGTAAAAAATATATTTATGTAACTGTATTAGAGAAATAAAAGAAAAACGTGCATAGCGTAATGTTTTTTTACTAATATTCTCGAACAAACGATTTATTGGTTCTAATCTTTTATTAACTGGTCCAAAGCGGGTCACCACAACACAACTGTGAAAGTAAACGGCTACGCAATTCGTACTACTCTCGTGGGATAGTTCGTGGATATCGTGGTTGTAAATATTGTACGTGGCCCGTAGCTAAATGAGCTACTACAGTATTTCGTGGGTAAACCACTTTCGTAAAACACTGCTAAATGCCAATGTCCTTACTCTGCTGGCGGCGTAAGGTCACATTGCCAAGGCCAGTGTGAAGCACGCAATTAGTGGGCTCATTAGTTTGGCTTCACACCCCTACCATCTCATTAATATACTAATGGCAAATTATATAAAGTTTAGCGAATATTCTAATGTTATCATTTTGCTGACAAAATGATATTATAGTGTATTATGTCATTATGACATTATTTTATTTTGAATATAGACACTATAAAAACTAATCTAACGCACCGAGCGAGAGTTACATCTCTGTCATTCAGTTACTACTCGTACTAGTTTTTCTTTTTGAGGTACGAAACCCTCTATAGGTATTTAAGGCTGGGATTGAGTTCTCAGGTTTCCATCCTCGTATCTTGGATTTGATGACTAAAGCAAATATTTACCACCACGTGCGTGAGGAGTTTAATCCCCTAGCTAGATTGTGAGCTTAAGGTTTGGCATGATGCCATGCCTCTGGGCGGGTATGGTCGGCTCGACATTCTGTCATAGTGCAATCTACTAGGTCGTAAACTATGCGCAGTCGTAGGCGTTTCAAATAAACTCTGTTGCACCTATCGACCTATTTTACGGATTTTCATTATTTGTTTACATAAACAAAGTACCTATCTGTCTCAGCCACGTATTTAGTGGTGGCAAATTAGGGAAACATTATAGAACTTGTTCAGAACCTAATTTGTTACTTTTGCATTTTATTTTGGATTTTTATAGCAAAGGATAGGCAGACACGTTCGCGTTTACACTCACTCAAAACATACTTACATCTACACACACACATACCTAATACACACACTCAAATATTTTATAGATAGATTAGATAGCTAGTCTAATTGTTAATTTAAGGAAAACCTGTTATTGGCCTTACTAAAAATATTTACGTAGAACATTGTAACGCTGTTGGTTTTCTAAATAAAAATAAATAAATAAAAGTTAGCAATAAAAGGATGGTTTCGTGCGCGTATCTACCAACGATGTTTGCACAACTGCTTGTTCAGACTGTTGAATAGAATAATGATGATCGTGGCTCAATATTATCAGAATAATTTGCGTTACGTCTTTAATTAACTTATACGAAAATACTTACTTCTGCGGTGACTGTTTAGGTGTGGGATTTATAGTACATTATGTGACAAAGGGGCGTCGCGCTGCAAACATAATGTATTAACATATGTACAAAAGTATTTTAATATTATAATCAGCCCCATCAGTCCACTGTTGGACATAGGCCTTTCCTAATGAAGATAAATCCTGAGCATAGCTAGTTCGCTGAGTATACTACTATATTATTATGGCTCATGAGAGGTAGTTACGCACTTGTTCGACTTTCGTCTTCAGGTTTTGAGAGATTGGCGATGAAAAGACATGACAAAGTTTCCCAAATGCTGCCCCGTCCGGCTGTATTATACTGCTAACTTCTCTTTCAAGTTTCAAAGTTGTTTTTATCTAACTGCAATAATTGCCCGATTTGAAAATAATTTTTCAGGCTGCTTTAAATGTTTTGCCTCACCTAATGGTTAAAAATATACTCGATAACACACATTCACATTGACAATGCATGAGTTTATTCTAGGTAATTCCCAGTACAATGGACTGAGTTGATAAAAACCATAGGTTTCAACTAATATAAGGACACTTGTTATTTATCAGAACTATATGGGTATCAAATTTAATGTAATTTATGCTACTATAATAAAAGAATTAATAAGACAAATAATTTCAACAGACTTCAAAATAAAGGTAGGTAAATTTTAAAAAATCCTCTCATTTTTTCATGGGTAGTACCGCCGATAGGCGATCGCACATAAGACATTGAGTATTTTTTTAATTGGCATAACATATCAACATTTCCAAAAGCATATTATTAATGTCTGTAAGTACCTTCTGCGGCAAGCAAATACCAGTCCATGATTAAAGTTTATAAGGTAACCTTTATAGACCTCGGACTCGGGACAAATCTAGAGACCTTCATCTGCCATAAGAAGATTATATGACGGCATCAACTGTGGTAAACAAGTATTTTTTGTAAATATGGCAAGTTTAATTTGTATTCATCAAACTGTAATGGGTAAATTTTTAATACATTGTCTGAAAGGAGTAGAGGCTACCTTTTTTACATAGAAAAATGGCTTACGCATCATACCTTTTACCCGGGGAAGGTGGTAGGTTAGGTGGGGACTCTCTTGCCAGAAAACAGAAGCTTTCGCAGATGATGTCGGTCAGGGTTTACATGAGTAATTTTGAATAGGGACAGGGTGACCAACTGTCAAAAACATATATCTAACCTGTCCGAGTCTGAAAGTGTTACGTCATTCGAAAGGTTCGAAAACCGATTCCTCTCGTCGCTCAGTCTCCAATTTTAAATAGGTCAAGTCTTGGATAGTTTGACAACCAACCCCTAAAGTTGACTGTCCCCGGTCTCCCTTTAGCAGGATTTTATCTAAGCGTTCACTCATTTATTGATAAAAGAGAATAAGATAACTTAGCAAATCAACTCTTATTCAATAACATTGAAGTTGCGCCATAACCATGTCAATGCAATAATAAACTAAGCAGTGTAATATAACAAAGGTTATGTTATTCAACGAACATAAATGTCATTTAGTAACTAATTGATTTTTAATTGTCATGCCTTGTTTGCTTACAGAGACGTACTCTTCGAGGTACATGATAGGCTTAAATTCTCTTCTAAGCAAGATTTATGCATGAAACTATTTACTGAAGATAATCTTCGCTGCTCATTCATCTGAAACGACATCCCATTACTTACATCATGATCAAGATAAGAAGTTCGTAAGCGAGATAAACAAAAATCAGCGTTATCCGGCGATTAATATTCATGTCATCGAGTGTGTTCGAGTATTTGTCCTAAGTGGGTATAACTCACAGACTGCGGTTGCTGCGAATGCACAGATTTCTTTAGAGCCCGTAGAGGAAATCTCTTCTAATTTAAAATATTAAGAGACATCATTCCTTCTACTTCTCGTATCATTTTCACTGAGGGTCGTGATCTCCCCTCAACAAAATTTTCAGGTGATGTTCCGTCCGCTATTCGTACTCTTTGGCATTGTAAAGTGCTCCGTATAGCTTGCTTTAAATCACTCTTAGGAAGCAGAACTATCGAGTAAAAATATAATGTATCAATGGAGGTTGCTCAAGAAGACCCCATCAACTGTTTTTGTTTGTGTTGCAATACACGTGGTTTTATTAGATGTTATTACTTAAGCTGACTGCAATAATTATGATGATAATGATGCAATGATGTATTATTACACCAGTTTCTTGCAGTTCTCACACAGACTCAAATTAGAACGCAATGATGTATTTCTAGATAGTACATTCCCATTTGTTTGATACATTTCTTTACATCAAAATATGTCGCTTTACCAAATGAAGTAAAACTACGCTCACGTATTTAAGTAGACTTGCTATATAGGTACTTATATTTTCGTCCACCCCGACCTAAATAATTTTGGTTAACATATTGACGGTACAATGTTTATCAACTTCTAATAGAATGACAAAATTTAAAAAGATGATTAACTTGACCGTTGAGACAGACATTACATTACATATTCAGAAAGTTGATTTTCAGCCAACTTCAAAACAAGAGATCCTAAATTAGATTTTTTCATGCACTTGATGCTTTATTTTTGATAGCATACGGCTTTAGTTAACTGATTTAGCAACTCTTGATTAGGTAATCAAAACGAAATAACGTAAAAAGTTGTGCCATAATATGAATTTCATCAAATTTTTTGCAATTTTTAAATATCTTGCCTTCGGGTGAAATCTTGCAAGTCAGTTTGACTTACGTTTGTGTATCAATAAAAGTATAATGGAGACAAACTTTTAAGACATCTAGGAAATGATGACAATGTAATAACATGGTGACAACGAAAAATGCCATGGTCAGTAATCTTCCTCGTACAATAAAATCAATTAATTGACCTCAACCGTTGGTTTTGACAACAAAACATTGAACTATAAAATGACCCTGGCCCTGCTGCAACTAGAAACGTCTTCGTAGGAACGAGCTCCTCAGCGATACTTATGATTTATTGCAATCGGCACAATAGGAACGACTAACTTTTTTTTCTTCGTCTATTAGAATAAGTCTATTAAAAGTATCGGAGACGTATTTGTTCTTTTTTTACATTAGTCAAAATATTACAGAGATATATTAATTTAACTGTCGCATGACGTCACGTATTGGTACATTTTACTGGCCTATCTAATCGTTGCCTATGCCGGCGTAACTGAGCGGAAATTGTAAGCAAAATAATTACATTTTCATAATTATTTAGTTATGGATTTCCGCAAAGCAACGCCTGACTCTATTACTCTTAGAAGTTACGTCAAGAGCCCCTACTCCCAAACTTTGACGCGCTTTATCTTTATAATTTTTTGGTTGATTGACAAAAGAAAAAATAAATGTCCATTATTTAAAAAAAAACTAACTGAGACGGATTAAATAAAATTTTTATTTTCTTTATCCAGCCGTCATTCTTAATGCAATACAGTAGTTTTAAATGACACTAAATTTTATAGAGCATATTATTCTTTGAATCCACGATTGCATTTGCAGTGAGATAGAGATAAGTCATAAAATTTTATCAAAATCGGTTGTAGTTTACTATATTAGGTATTGTGAATTTACGAGTTGCGCATGATATCAGATAATGTGACTTTAAAATAAATACTTATCGTTTAAAAGTCTCTAATGAGTAAGTCATTAGATCCTTAGCGCGTGTTGCTCAGTTAAAAAAATAAATGTTCTTACGCGTTACGCGTGTCAACAGTTTTTACTTGGGTCATTTTATAATAAATGGATTGTGTAGTGTGGTATTGTAGGGAGTGTATAAGCCTTACTCCGTCTGGGACTTCATAGGTCATATATACCTGCGCTACATTTGCCATAGAATTAATGAAAACAAAACAAGTCATTTCGTATATCTTATTGTCACTCATTTGTCATTAACACAAAAAAGCGTTTTATTTACTTACAAAGTTACCGGCGAATTTATATTCTATATATTTGTGGTGTTTGTGTATATGTTAGGCTCAAAGACCGAAAACGTTCATTGAGCAAAAAAAATTGCTCACAAAAGAACATGAAAGTCATTGGTCATTGTCCTGTGTTCAGCAGTGTACGTCCTATGGTTGAAATGATGGTGATGATGATGAGGTGAGTAAATTGTAACTTGTAAGTGCCTAGCTAGTAAGAAAGTTGTAAGTATAAGTACGTAGTAGTAAAGTACATAATATTATTTAAGTACTCAATAGTAAATCAAGAAATGTATAAGTATTTATTTCAGGATTGCAGATTTAAATCATGCAGGATGCAGGAAAGAGGTTTCTAAAAATAACCCGTAATTTTTTAGATTAGAGATAGAATTAACCTTCTGTATTTGTCATGAAAAAAATAGGTACCTATGTTGTGTCAACCATTCTTACATTATCTGTAAATGGGTACTGCAACTTATGTGTAGCCAGTATATATACATACATCTTATATCATGCAGCATGGCCATAACACTGACACGGGCGGGACCTTGACCAGTGACCCATATACCCACTGGCGATGTCGTCCAGTGCGTGCCGCGCCCGCTTCGTTCAAAATTCATGAACTGTAATCACCTCGCATTTCAGTGTCATTTTGTGAATGATGCCTTTGCTTTCCGTCGACAAAACTACCGAAGCAAATTGAAGTGCTTTGATTTGTCACACATCGACAAGTTACGAAAGACAAGACAATAATTATTGATTTAAATTTAGTTTTTAACAATTAAACGCCAGTTATACTAAGCGCTGCAGGCATCAACAGCAAAAAACACTTGTTTGCCCTACGGGTTAGCTAATGTCCTCGGTAGCTTAGTTGGAAAAGCACTTGCCCTGCATGCGATGAGACGTGGGTTCGTTTCCCACCAGAGGCAATCGATTTTTTGAAGTGTTATATTAGCTATAATTATTCTTAATGAATAAAAAACTACCATAATGTATTATACATATAACAATATAGGTATTGCCGTGCGGTAATCTCGCAAAAACTCGAGAATGGAAAAATGGAGACCGATTTGATTATTTTTTTTGTTTGGATTTGTTCGCCTCAATACAAAATTGGTTTAGGATAAACGGAAATTCGGAAAAATCCCGAAGGAACAGCCGAAAAATCGTAGTTGGCAATTTTGTATAGGAATACACATTAAGTGGTACGAAGTTTACCGGGTTTGTCTACAATAATGTCTCGAGGCACAACTGAGTAGAGCTCTGCCAAGAACCAGGTGCTGCCCCGACTCTAAGCGACCCTTGAGGTTTCAGTGGGTAGTCCGCCCTGAACAAGAGCGGCATTCGGCAAAAGCATTCCTAAGCATTCAAAAGCATTTCCATCTTTACTGTACATTATGGAATGCAATAAAGTATTGAGTATTGAGTAAGAGTATGAAATAAAAACACTTATATGAGACACTAACAAATTAGTTAGATGGAAGAAGAGTGTCTGCGTTTAGCACTAAGACCTACAAGGAAGGCCCGTTAAACTTAAATCCTAAGTAGGACATAGTAGAGAGGGAGCGACCTCAGTTAACAACACAATGATACAAATTAATGCCGCACCAGTCTCATGGTGAGTAGTGGCTGCGGGCCAGTAGGAAGGCGGCGATAAAGTTCGAGGACATGAACTGGGGCGACCTCGAAATAATTCGAGGAACATCGATCAATCTGCACCTGCACCACTTGAATGTTTCTATTCAATTTCCGAACCTCATATTTACTTTACGAGGCTTGAGGTGGAGGGCGGAATCGATTGTTAAGCCTGCTTGACGCACGTGGCAGCATTGTACACGAGTATTTGAAATATTCAATCAAATCGGACAGCAAAACCGTTTAATGATTCACACTAACACAAACAACTCAGGAAATAGTGGTTATGGTTCCCTAAACGCACATTGTTGCTAACGTTGTGTTCGCGTGCTGACTTTCATGAATTATTGTAACTCTCAAGCGGCTGCGGGAATCCAGTTAGCAAAGCAAACACCATGAAAACTTTAGCGAGCGCCAAGCGTCGTGCAGGCGGCTTATTTAGTAGGTGTGCCATGGAATAACTAATTTACCTACCTCTTCTGCACAAACTGTGTTTATTAGCTAGACTAATTTACGAAAGAACAACGAAGGCTGAAAAAACTTGATACCATTCAGTCAAAATTAATAATAAATTTAATACCTATTTTTGCAACTTAAGTCATCACGATTGATAAAATTTTGTATTTCATCATTAAGGAACATAATATTCTGGTGGCCTGCTGGTTTTCAACATAAAATATAAGTGTTTACTAAGTAGAAATCGTGATACCATAAGTGGTGAGATTCGAGTAAAATCGCAGTCAACTTAAATAAATAAATAAATAAAAATTTATTTCGGACACATTGATCCATATCACAACAAAAAAATTAAAATAGTAATAAATGCAGATACAAAATTAAATGCAAACACACAACAGATTTTTCATTTTCAAGTGGCCAACGTTTTCCACCCAACGTCTGTACGTTGTTGTCTGAAGAAGTCTCTCCGCCAGACCCCTAATGATGACGTTATTAAACGAGTCAACCCTGGACATGAAAGATGCAATCCTTTTTCGCTGTATAGCGCGAAAGGAATCGATCCGGGCCTTGGTGTACATTAGCAAAAAATAAAACCGCAAAGCACGTACTGACAACGGCTGGTAAACCTACCCAAAAAGTTAAAGGTTATACCGATTTTCAACTTTAAGTCCTACATGTAGAGTTCAATTTCAATTGAGAAAATTTGACGTTTTGTGGTAGGTTGACGAGCTGTTGTCTGTACCACCGATTTTTTAACAAGCTTTTTTTAGCTTAACCCGTAAATAATTAAGTAATTAAATATATAATTACGAGTTTCGTTACCTTCTAATCTATTTGAAACTTTTTTAAATAATGTGAGATCTCGATGGCAATCAAGCTGATCTGATGACGGCGCTAGGAGGAGGATAGGGAAACTACTACACATTAGATTTGATATCGATGAGGGAGTCAGCAGGTGGATAGTCAATGGTCAACTCTTCAATGGTTATTCTTCAAGGGTAAACCTTCGTGTTTGGTCTCATTTGATTCGTTTCGAGTTTTTGACGAGTCTCTTACAATAAAAATATATTTTTTGAAAAATATACTCAAAATCTTACTAAATAATATTAAAATGTTGTGTTTAGATGTTGTAATTAAAACGCGCTTCAACGTCTGAAAGAAGATAGGTGGTTTTTGGCACACATGGTCCAAGTATTTAAATACCTATATCAATCAATCCCTGAGATAATTATTCATTCTTCATTGGCTTATTGGCCTATAGATCTACGCAGATCAAATCAAGGGCAGAAGCTAGTTATTCATAATTAAAGTAAACACGAATCGCTTGATCATCGTCATTATCATCCCAGCCGTAGGACGTCCACTGCTGAACATAAGCCTCCTTCGGAGACTAGCAGATTGGTCGGTTGGAATCTTTACCTGGTCCAAAATCTTTCTAACAATCACAACAATTATCTAGCCCCAGACAAACCAAAGCTTTTATTATTGCAACTTGATAGCAGATAAAAAATTTAAATACCATGTATGATATCACTGACTCAATTACGGATGCTCCTGCTAATCATAAAAATACTTGCCCTTTGCGCGATTCGTACCGCGATTGCTTGGTTTCTTAATCCAGAACTCAAATCTCAAGTCTGAGACGATCATTATTATTTACGAAATATCTGCCTAAATAATAACTTTGACAAAGTATTACTGGCCTCAAACAATTGTACAGATTACCACACCACCAATTATACCTCAGTATGAAAAGCTAAAGCAGTGAAGTAACGTTCGAAACGAGGTACTCACCAAGGCGCACGCCTCAACAAGATCCTTAAGCGGACATTCCAGTGCTGTCAGTCGCTGATGTTGTCAGCTGTCACACTTTTTAAGAAAAACTATTTTAATTTTACTAAAATCAAGATGCTGACCCTAACGACATAAATATGGCTAATTTTAATACGCTTTAGTTTTAATATACCTACTGTGATAATACCTGTTGACATCATCTAAGAGTGAAAACCTAAATACAAGATTGATGACCATCTTGGTCTAGTCACAGTCTAGCAGTCTATAGGTTACGTCCCGCTTGACCCACAAAGGACAAGCGTTTGTTAATAAACATTAGCATTTGTACCTGACTCATAAATATATAAATCAATGGCCTGCAACTGTACCAACGAGTTATCTGAAATATTTTCGTTATGAGTCAAATAACTATTATTGTCCTTTTTAACTTCTATTTCGAGTATTCCGGGTACCTACATAATCGTAGTTTAGATAAGAGCTGATTGTCATTCAATAAAATATACATACTATTATAAAGCTGTTATATTTGAGTTGATATTTGTTTGGTTGAACGCGCTAATCTCAGGAACTACGGATTCGAATTCCATTTGTGTCTTAAATAGTCCATTTATTTAGGAAGGTTCTAGGCTATATAATATTACCTACGCTATGACCAACAGGAGCGGAGTATCAATGAAAAATGTTGCAAAAACGAAAAAATATCCATTTGAGAGCGTCTGTTGCGTGCGCTGCGAAAACGGTTGAACTTACGCAAATTTATGTGTGACGGAATTGTTTCCATTCAAAAGTTCTAAAAAAGTCTGTGACAGCATATATCTATCTATTCGGGTTGACACACTATAACTTTTTTTTATGGTAACTAAATTTGTTCTGATATAACGCATTGGTGCTAGCGTCGCTTTTTCTTTTATAGCGAGGCATTGATGTGGTTTATTGTATTATATTGAGCTGGAAAATGACATGGGTCGTTGATAAAGACTAAGTGACAGATCAAACTCCACGCGCAGCCGCGGGTGGAGGCTAGTTTAATACGATTGGTGATAAGGCTTGTAGTTTAGCTCTTTCTTCAACAGCAACAATAATGAAAAGCAATTCCATTTAGTGTTTAATTCCAGTTAGTAAATTCTGTATCTGGAAAGCTATTTTAAACCATACTCTTGCAATTTATTACAAAAATAACATTATTTTTATTTTTATGGACGGACCTATCGCTGAGTGCCTTTGAGGAAGACATTTTTCAGCTTAAACCGGGCAGTTGTGGCGTGCGCTGAAGGCGCACAGCCTAGGTCTGCCCCGCTAGCGGTCGCCGCGACCCGGCCGAGTGTGAGGCTTCGCGCGGCGAAGCCTCAGACTCGTACGTGTCGAGCCCCATACTAGCAAGCGTGATCAGGCCAATGTGGAGTGCAAAAGGCACCCTACCAAGCGGCGAACCCGCTAGTGGTGGCGCCGACGGGACCGGAACTGCCGAAACAGGCCGGGCCGCTGTCGGGCTCCTTTCTAGCGGGCCCGATCTGGGGGTGAGTCGGACTCTACAAAAATAACTTTGAAAGTCTCGTCAAAATAATTATTTTTGATTAATGCTATGGGCTATTAGGAGCATTTACGAAGATAGAACCACACTTAAAGTTGATCATTATTGAATTTTAGTAGTTCTATGTTTGATATTCAGCTAAACGGAATCCATAAATTAAATTAAAGACTTAAATTATTATTATTATTATAGATGAAGATGGCAAACTATTTAGTTAATTTTAGTTTGTTGTGTTGTGACATAGAGGTCTTATCAGGGGCACACATTCTTTATAGACTAGGAGCTAGTAATGGGAATCTCAAGTAATTTTAAGATCCATTAAAGCGACTGGATGCGTGTTAGTAGGTATGAATATCGCACGAAAACTCATTAAAATGCAGTTCATAACAGTGCAAAATGAAACGTGGCTGTTAGTTATGACAATCGCTGCTGCTTTAGGTAGAGAAAAATGAGGAAAATAATACTTTTCGCATGGACGGAATTGTTCTATTAAAAAATCCTATGCATAGTTTACAGCTATTAAGTTAACCTATCAATTAAAGTACTTAAGTACCTACTAGATAGAAACAAATGCTTAAAATTTTGTGTAGGTTTTGTCAATTATATTTTTAAGATATATTTTAAATATTTTTCTGACAAACTGGGCTAAAGTAGTAGGCTTTTGCAACCACATGCTAGTTTACATTTGATGACTATACTCGCCCTAAACATTCAGCAACAATTTAGAATACTAATTTATCTGCCAGCCGGGAGGTCTGTTGCATTGGCGAGGGGAAGGGAGGATAAAATAGAGGGCATAATCAACTTAATAAAAAATTTGTTTATGATCTGAGTATGTTTGAGATATATGAAGTTGCATATTTTTTTTAAATCTATTGGTTTTGTTGAAAATAGGATCTAGATTTTGAAAAAGCCCAAGTAGGTATTTACTTACTTTCATAGTGTTAGTTATTTCAAACATTTGCTACATTGATTTACTCTCAGCTGCCTGACTACCAAACTGTTTATCCTAATTTGTTTCTAAGTCAAAATACAATTAAAGTAATTACATTTATTTGTTTTAAAAATCAGGTGAAAGCTTCACTGCCAGCACTCCGTCTACCAAATATTGAAATAAACTATATATAGGTACAGTATCATTGATTCATATTTATCTAATAAAATAAAAATAAAAATAGCCTTTATTTCCTTTCCTTTATGCCTTTATTTATAAAGTAGGTACCAAAAAAATTTTAATAATCACAGAATGTCTCTAGTCTTGGTGTGCCTTTCAGCATAGGCCTCCTCCAACAATTTTATTTATCTACTTTTATTAAAATACCCCAGCTGTGCTTACATGGAATACTAAACTAATAATGTATTTTACTAATTTAAGAGAATAATTAAAAATGGTAGTCTTTTATAGGAACCGTGCCTTTTTCTGGAATAAAAAGTAGCCTAATGTCATTATCTGATTCATAGACTCCTATTATGCAAAAAATATGTTGTTCTATGATAGACAGAACTAAATAAAACTATCCCATGGGATTACATACATTTTTCTGGGATAAAAAAGTAGTATATCTGCTGTTCCAGACTGTATGTATGTCAGTATTTGTAATGTATCTTGCCAAATTTTATCCAGATCCATACAGCCTTTCTGGCGTGATTGAGTAACAAACCTCCATCCATACAAACATTCACATTTATAATATTTTTAAGATAAGATAAGTAGTAAGATAAGAAGTAAGATCACAGGTAAGATTAACAATCAAGCAGTTTTGCCAAGCATGTTATTGAAATGTGAAAATAAGTAAACTCAGAATTAATTTATAATAAATGATGATGATTATTCTCTAATAGGTACTTATGAGGTATATGGTATAGCATTGTGCCATAGTGGAATATTATTTGGGCAGTGATAATAATTAACCTTAGCAAAATTATAATTATAATTTACTAAAATGCGAGCAGTCACATAACAATAAAATTACTATCTTTAGTCGTTACTAGTCTTGTTTAGCTCGGCTAAGAGGTTACACTGTCTACTCAACCTAACCTAAATAAAAATTTTTGAGTTAAAGAAATTATAAACATTATAGTTTTGACAATAATTGTGAGAAATATTCAAGGACAGAATAAATATTTTATTTTTCTATATTAGGAGAAACTGAGGCTTTAGCATAGTTTTTATAATTATTTTTACTCAACATAAATGTTGTTAGTAGTAATAGTTTTAAAATGCTAATCTGCAATCACTGACGCTGACTTGTGACCAAAGATCCCTATATTTTTTGCTTGTAACTTTATGCTTTAACTGCAATTTTACAGAAATGAGAAAGAGTAATTATTCTTTTACATAAAAATAAATCATGCAAGCTGAAATTGTTATGGGCACAGTGGTTTCAGTTCAGATGCCTTAACTAACAAGGTATTGCCATAAACATATTACACCAGCTCTATTTTGAATAAACAAACTTATAGTTTAGAAATTAATTTAGTAATAAAACAAAAGACCGTACTCACTTTTTAAAAATTCTGCAGAAGGAGTTGTTAATTCTTTTGTCTGATAGGTGTCTTCTTCGGTCTTCAAACAAGTCCTTTATGGCCGTTACAGCAAGCACAAACACCACAGGCAGCATGGCCACCTCCTTGCCAAATGCATTGATAGCCGGCACCCAGTTCAATAACACTATGAATATAAAGTACACATTGGCAATCCTGTGAAATTGCTCAAACAAGTTCTTTGGTATAAAGGACAAGAAAGTATATTTTGTAGTCCTGACTTTGTTATCACATCTATGTCCATTCGGATGGTCCTTTGGTGGAGTTTTGTCAGGCACTAAGTGGTTGGGGATGACTGCAAAATGTCTGTTATCAATTTCAGGCTGTTTGCGCCTCGTGAGCCACAAAAAGGCTCGACGCAAGGGTCCCACTTCCGAATTGCGGCGTATGGTGTAAATCGAGTCTGAACGTGAAGCTTGCCGCGAGTGGTGGTGGGCCCGAACAGAGCCGACGCGCGGTTGAGCGCTCACGGGGGCTAGTTCCCGGTGTCCAGGCGGCAAAATGAAGTCCGTGCGGCTACCGGTCCGGCTGTGACCGGGCCCGGACGCAGCCCGAGGGCCGCCCTCGCCGATCTGCCCGTGCGACAGTGCACGTTGATGCCCGCGTAGCGCTGACTTGAGCGGCCGAGGCGCTGCTGGATTCCCCGCGAGCATAGGTGTCCCTCCATGACTTATAGACCTCGAGTGCCCTTTCGCTTTTGGGAATAGATACGTTTGCTCTGGTGCCCCAGGCAAACTTGGTACAGTCGAGGAATTCTCGCCGCTTCCTTCTGTTGACATTTTTTTTCATCTGAACAGAAATCACTATGCTTTTACCTTTCATTTAAAACTACGATGATTCAATACACCGTATATTTCGATACCTAACGTAGAAGGAATGTGTAGTAAACTGAAACATATGGTTTGAACTTTAATGTCACCTGTTTATTATTTCATACATCACAAACAATCATTTTTCTTTCAACACAAATCCACTTATCTAAATTTCAAATTGGTTAAACTGATAACTCATTTTTCGGATGACAATTTCCTAACAAAAATAAGATTTGACCGCCACGATGCAGACAAACGTCTGCGTGTACGACATGGAACAAAACTATCAAAACGGAACCCAAAAAAACAAGCAAGATTCTTGGCCGGCTGACACTGACAGACAGCCAGAAAAAGCTGGCAGGGCGGGAGGGTTTCGAGCAATGACAGATTAAATGTCAAAATTAGTGCTGTACTCGGTACACTTCGTATATTTTAAGAAGAATTAATTTGTTCTTGTTCATTATACAATCTGTAAATTTTACACTTGATCAAACTTTCAGGGAGTGCTCTACTCATGGTTGTGAACAACTTTTACTATGGGACCAATACCCTCAAAGAGAAAAAAAAATCAGCTGTTCCATATAAAATGGTTGAACCAAAAGCAAGTTTTGTATGAAACAGCAGATTTTTTTTTCTCTTTGAGAGTATTACGCCCATAGTAAAAGTTGTTCACAACCATGAGTGAAACTCTCTGAAAGTTTGATCAAGTGTAAAATTAACACATTGTATACGGATATCGTTTTTTGTGCTAACCAAGTTCCAGAACGGAATTATTATTGGCTCTTTTATTAGTAGTAATTGGTTCTTCCACGTATAATTATTATGTATAAACCTTTTTTATCGGGTTGTAAACATTTGGTCTCGTAGTTTTTGTTTTTTTCTCGCCATCCTTACAGTTTTATCAAAAAATTCTGAAATTGATAGCCCTGTTTCTTGTAATTATTATTGTTGACTACAGATTTGGTAATTTTCTTACTAACTAATTCTATTAAGAGCAGGCAGTTTATAATTCAGTTTTTTCAATCCTGTTACAAGAATCATCGATTGTAGGCAATTAATCCATACTTATGTTATTAGTCAGGTGTGCAATTCGCCGTCCAATTCCCTAAATTGCCGTGAAAGACAATTTTTTACTATTATCTTGTAAATAATTGCAGTGTGGTATTGTTTTATATCTAATTTTTAATTAATTTAATTTTTATATCTGATATTCTGAAGGATCTCAAATGGAAGCTAGCCTTCTCTTGACATTGCTTGATCGTCGACTCTTCACTTTTTGTTTCGGATTGTGCATACATCGATTTTAGCTTACTGAGACTGGTGTGGTAGAGGCGAATATAAACTTGAACCAAATTCGAAAACACTAATATCAATTGGACGGAAGGATCATCCAATGGCAGCTTTTGTCCCTACAATGTCAAGAGAAGTCATTCCTCCGTTTAGCAAGGGCTTAATTCACTCATTTCCTTTAACTGGATACAAACGCAACAGACACGTCTCCGGACGCGTCTTGACATTGTAAGGTCAAACGCTGCCATTGGTCGATCCTTGGGCTGGCGGAAGTTGACTGAAGGATATACCGGTGACAGATGGCGGCGGGGATAGACCAATGGCAGCGCTTGACCTCACAATGTCAAGACGAGTCCGGAGCCGCGTCCGTTGCAATTTGTCACCAGCTATAGACCAATGGCAGCGCTTGACCTCAAAATGTCAAGACGCGTCCAGAGACGCGTCCGGTGCCATTTGTCATCAGCTTTACATAAATTCAATTAATAAGCTTTAGTTTTCGCTTTCTGTTATTAATTTCTATATTTAACTTATTTTGTCTTGTTTTTTTAAAAGTTTATTTCTTAAGTGAATTCATTTCTTAATTCGTTTAATGCTTTGCCTATTTCTGTTTAAATCGTTGTTTGAATTTGGAATGTAATGTTTTGGTTATTTTTTCTTAATTTCTATGCAATAACTTCGCTTAATCTTTAATGGATAACGTTTCTATATAAGATTCACTTTCTACATAAGTAGAAATTATTATTTTGATGACCAACACTTTGTGCCTAGCATACTTTGTAACATACGTTTTAACAATGGCTGTAGGGTGTGTTAGGTGCAACCAACAGTGTTCGGTTTTATTCAGGTTGTAAGTACTTGACTGAAGATTTAATTAAAAATAATTAAATATATGTACCGCGATTTGTACAGCACTAGTAATAATTTGACCAACATGACAAAAATAAAGTATATTGGCAGCCTTAAACATAGAAATACCTATAGATTGGCTATTAAATTGATATTGGCGCCTATTTGATTTCAGCCATTTTGGCGCTGTAGGCCGTAGTATCGGAACTTGGAACTAAATGAGTGGTCCCCAAGTCGATATTATATTCGTAACTTTTTCGATCTTCATTATTAAAGTTACAGTGTGACTGTGCGTTGTTGCCTAGAATTGAATACCCGAATTTTCCTGTTACGGTAAAACTTTAGATTAAATATACAGGGTGCTAAATAAAGTATGAAACAAGTATTAGAAAGTGGTTCAGCAAAGTCGAGTCTAGAAAACAAGAAAATCGTATTAAAAAATCCATCTAATTATTATTTTCAATTAAAAACGATGCGATCGTGCACGTATCATGACGAACGTTGAATTAATGACTGATATATATTGTTACTAAAATAATAACAGTGAGTAGATAGACAATGTTTTTTGTCTACCTAGTAGACTCGGTGCAGACTTGTTTTTTTATTATGTCATAGATTCGATTCTGAACTACAACCAAAAATGTTACAGTAAATTAATGCAGCCAGTCGTAAGCTTGGTTTGAATGTGTTTGAATGAATATTTGTTTAAAAATCATTGATTTAACTTTAATTGTATGTACTTAGATAAAATTTCACGTCCCTAATATGTATACAAAAAATGTCTGTGTCCACAGCTTCCTCATTAGAGATAGATAAATTCTAAGAATGCCATATTTTAAAGTTGAATAGAAGCCATCGAACGATTCAGTCATAATTTTAGATGCAACCACAACTTCGTTACTATGAGTTGTTTTTTGTGTGTAAGCTGGGAAAACGTGTCTCCAGCTGACACATGCCGTTAAGGCAAACCCGCGAGGTTTGGGGTTTAGACTCTATAGTCTGACTGACTATTCAGAAATTAAAATCGTAATTGAAGTCATAAAAACCAACAAAACTAACCATCTCACTCAAACACTGTTGAAACTACGATCATAAAACTATGTGCGAGCTGGAGACCCATGTCTCTGGCTAGCACATCTGTATCTTCATAATTATTAGAGCTACGATTATGTATTATACCTCAAAATGTACAGTCAAATTGAAGCATTAGACTTCAAATTTATCAAAACTTTAGCTCGAAAAGTGTTTGAGCTACGAACCGATAAGTATGTGTAAGCTGGAGACACGTAACACGGGCTAACACATGGTGAATTACTGTAACTATATAATATAGAGATTCGTTTTGAAGATCAAATAATCAGTTATAATAGAAGTACACACAAGGCATAATTTCGAATTTCTAGGCCTCCTAGTGTCAAAATTAAAAGCCAATACGGTTTTCCCGCCAAATAATTTTAAAATAATGTCTCGAAAGCGGCAAAGCCGCCGTTGCCGTTCCGTGCGCTACACTACTGCAATCGAGTTTGAACTTAAGAGCTAGAGTTATTGGTGTCATTTTGGTTTGCGCTCTCGATCGTTTTAATTTCTCTTCTATGAATTATAGACTAGGAGCCGTCTAGGAGCCGTTCGTCCGGAGAAAAGAAAAGCAAAGTCTATTTAATAAGGAATGTTCATATCGCTATCCTTGATCATTATTTACACTAATATTATCCCGCCCGCTAGTCAGACTCCGCACTCTTCTTATGGAAAAAAAACCGAAATTGGCTATCCACAAGAGTTTCAGTAAGCTAAAATCGATGTATGCTCAATCCGGAACAAGAAGCGAAGAGTAGACCGGAAGCGATACTGGAGTAGGAGGCCACTTGCTTGAATGTGTCATACCCGTATTCGTAAGCCGGTGACAGATGGCGACGGACGCGGCTCCGGACTCGTCTTAACATTGTAAGGTCAAGCGCTGCCCATTGGTCTATGCTTGGGCTGGCGGAAGTTGACTGAAGAATAGACCAATGGCAGCGCTTGACCTCATAATGTCAAGAAGAGTCCGCTGCCGCGTCCGTCGCAGCTTGTCACCAGTTTTACTTCAAAATTAGTTCTTGGTAGCGATGGACGATAGGTAAAAAATCGGTTTTTAACCATTTTTGAAAATAAAGCCCTTGTTAAATTAACGGAGGACGGACATTTTGGCACTGTGGGGACAAACGCTGCCATTGGACGATCCTTTCGTCTACTTCCGTCAGCCCACCAGTCAGACCCCACCCCCTTCCTGTTCCTTAGCGAGTTTCAGTAAGCTAAATTGAGAAACTAGTGGCAATTATTGGTCAGCAGGCCGACTCTGATAACAACCAGCCGCAATCGCGGCGATCAATGTCAATCGACACTGAGAAGACACCCGGGCAAAGAGCAATCGCCCGTGTCCCGCACCAACTAGAGGCTGAAGAAATCCGACGAGAGTCAATGTCAAGAGGAGGCCTGACTCCATTTGTCAGACCCATAAAGCCGAATAAATAATATCTTCTATCGCCCATCGCTACAGGACCATGTGGAGTAGAAGTGTCATTTAGTTGAGGGTATAAACCAAAAAATTAATTGGGACATTTTAAGATTAAGTGAGTTAAGAAGACTAGGTGAAGGCATAGAGAAATACGAAAAATACATACTTACCTCGAAACTTCTGGACTGTTTGGAGTCGGCTTCCTGATCAAAAAGCACTTTAAATCAATAATAGACGAATTTGTAGGTATCTCAGAAAGAATCGCTATCCTAAATATCAAACTCCCAACTCGGAAAGAAGAAGACGAACTTTGGTCAATAGTACAAATATACGCGCCTATTGAAGCAAACAAACAAGAAGAAAGCGATAGATGTGAGAAATTTTATGCTGATTTGCGCCCCGCCTTACACACAGCTCACAAAAATTTAATAGTCATCGGTGACTTCAACGGCAGGATTGGCACTGCAATGGAAGGCGAAGAAAATATCATAGGGAAATTCGGATATGGTATAAGGAGCCAAAATGGGGAGAGACTGGCCAGCTTTGCATGGGAACACAAACTACCCATTCTTAATAGCTTTTTTAAAAAGAAACCATCGAAGAAGTGGACATGGATCTCGCCAAATGGACTACACATGAACGAAATTGATTATATATTGTGCAATAGGACCAAAAATGTGCACAACATAAATGTGATTAATACTCTAAATTTTAACACTGATCATAGAATGATTAGAATGCGCTTTAAAGTTGAACCCACAAAGAAATCCAGAAAAGCCTTAAGTAAAAACATGTTTGGGAGCATAACCACAAACAGAAACATTCCGAGTAACGTTACTCTAAAACTCGAGCAAATTGTAGCAGGAAATGTCACAATAAGTGACAAATATGGAAAACTTATACAAATACTAAATAAATAAATAAATAAATAAATCATTTATTTGCCAGAATATGGTTCAATACAAAGATGAAAGATATTGTTTTTCCAACATATTCTATCTTTCTTTTATCTAACGGGAACATCCAACAGTAAGCAAGAAGGTAAACAAACAAATAAGAAAAGACAAAAAAATAAATGGAGATCAGACAATAGCATCATACATTGAAAAAACAGGTGCCGTCAAGAGAGCTTTTAAATAACTTCGTCGGATTTCTTCAGCCTCTGGCTGGTACGGGACACGGGCGATTGCCCTTTACCCGGGCGTCTTCTCAGGGTGTCCACTGACACTACTGGTGATTGGTCGCCGCGATTGCGGCTGCTAGTTTGTAGCACGGTTGTCAAAAATTTTACTGCCTGACCGATGCTTGGCACGAGTGTCTCGCGACGGTCTGGCCGGTCTATCAGTCGTCTCTGGGTTGGTTTCTGTGTTATCAGTCACTCGGAGCTCGAGCTTGGAGCGAACTACGGCCGGGCTGGGATGACACAGAATCTCGGTCGAGGGATACCGCTACGTTGCGGTAATGGCACTGATTCCATTTTTTCGGTCTCAGTGAGGTTGGACAGGAGGTCTCGGGGCAGGGGCCGTCCAGCAGCGTCCGGCGGCCGGGCATGTAGTGGGGCGATGTTGTGCAGATGGCGGTGGGGGCCGTTGTCGGCTTGAACTTGAAAACAAGAAAGAGTGGATGCCTAAACTGAACCAGCGCAACGGGCCAAGTACAGGAAAACGAAGCGAAATATTGGAAATAGCAACTTATTACTATCGACAATTATACAGCCAAATCAAAGAGCCGCCGTTCGAAACCCCAGAACAACTTGAGAGAAATAAGGAGGAAGAGCCGGTCCCACTGTTTTTGATATCTGAAATTGTAAAAGCTATACTCACACAGAAAAACGGAAAATCCCCAGGACCTGATAACATATCAAACGAAATGCTCAAGTCGGGAAACACTGTGCTATCTCCAATTCTCACAAACTTTTTCAATGAAATTCTTACTAAAGAAGTTGTACCTAATTCCTGGGAAAAATCTACCATTATACTAATTCACAAGAAGGGCGATAAAGCAGAGATCGGAAACTATAGACACATTAGCCTCATGTCTAACTTATACAAAATATTCTCAAAATAAACAGAATCTCTACCACCCTAGATGAACACCAACCAAAAGAACAAGCTGGATTTAGAAATAACTTCTCGACAGTGGACCACATCCACGTGATAAAACAAGTTTTACAAAAATACAATGAGTACAACAAAACCTACTACATTGGATTTATCGATTACAACAAAGCATTTGACTCCCTGAAACACAATGCAATCTGGGATGCCTTAGATAGAGAGGGTGTTCACAGGAGCTACATCCGAATACTAAAAAATATATATACAAACTGTAAAGCAGAAATCAAAATTGAAAGGGTAGGTCCAGAGTTCCCAATCGAACGGGGAGTGAGACAAGGGGACCCAATCTCACCAAAACTATTTTCTTCCGTCTTAGAAATGGTATTCAGAAAACTAGACTGGGGAAACAAAGGAATAAACATCAACGGGGAATACCTTAGTCACTTAAGATTCGCAGATGACATTGCACAGTTCTCAGAATGTCCACTAGAACTAGAGCAAATGATACAAGAACTAGCAGTTGAAAGTGACATGGTTGGTCTCACTATGAACAAAAACAAAACAAAAATCTTATCTAACTCTGTAAAACAAAATATAACGCTTAACAACGAAAACTTGGAATATGTTGAAGAATACATTTACCTAGGCCACCTGATATATACTACGGATAACACTAACAAAGAAATTGACAGAAGAGTCACTAACACCTGGAAGAGATATTGGTCTCTAAAGGAAGTGATGAAAAATAAGGACTTAGCTATGATACATAAAAGAAAAGTGTACAATACATGCATATATCATGCTTGACCTATGCCTGTCAAACATGGGCACTCGGAAAGAAGCATCTTAGGAGTTAAACTCCCTTGAGTTTAACTCCTAAGACGCTTCTAAAATAAAACTTGAAATAAACAAATCCAAAACCAAGTTCAAAGACGTGAAAGAGACCATCAGGAAACTAAAATGGCATTGGTTACCATGGCCACATGATTAGAGATAACGGAGGAAAGTGGACAAGAGCTGTTTCGGAGTGGTACCCCAGACAAGGAAAACGAAGTAGAGGAAGACAGGCAATGAGATGGGAAGACGACATAAGACGAATAGCGGGAAATAATTGGACCAGAAAAGCGAGAGATAGAGATGAGTGGAAGCTCTTGGAGGAGGCCTTTGTCTTGGGACAAGCCATAGTAGATGTAATTTGATCGAACACCGACAGTTCTGTGACACCAATTACTTTGGCAACATAAGGCTTAATGATAAGATAAAATAAAGGATGATAATGATGATAAACCCAATATAGGCAAAACGACGTAAATTAAACCCATTTAGTTGGTAAATACCCTGCGTCGCCCATTGCTTGGTCTCACGGTATTCTATATTCTGTAGCACCTATAGAGAGAGTTCATTAAACTGATGACAAACTGCGACGGACGCGTCTTTGGACTCGTCTTGACATTGTGAGGTCAAGCGCTGGCATATCCTTCAGTCAACTTCCGCCAGCCCAGGGATCGACCAATGGCAGCGTCTGTCCTTGCAATGTCAAGAAGAGTTCGGAGCTGCGTCCGTCGCCATCTGTCACCGGCTTTAGAGAGAACATTTCGAGTCTGGTGTATAGTCATTGCATTAAGTAAGCCATCTGTGGTATATACGATATTTTTTCCGGTATGTTGGTATTATTTAGTCGACGTCACCGATTGCGGACATATTTCTTCCGACATTTTGACATTTCTCTCCCGGTTAGTAATTTTTATTGGAATTAAAAATTCTTCTTCTTTGTACTGATCATCATGGATGAAGAATACGACGCCATCGTTTTGGGCACTGGCCTCAAGGAATGCATCCTTAGTGGAATGCTGTCGGTGTCTGGAAAGAAGGTATTACACATTGATCGTAACAAGTACTACGGCGGAGAATCTGCGTCAATTACCCCGTTAGAAGACTTGTTCGGAAAGTTCAACGCACCCCCGCCGGATGAGACCTACGGTAGAGGCCGCGACTGGAACGTGGACTTGATTCCCAAATTTTTGATGGCCAATGGTTTGCTGGTGAAGCTTTTAATCCATACGGGCGTCACCCGTTATTTGGAATTTAAGTCGGTGGAGGGTAGCTATGTCTACAAAGGTGGAAAGATTTCCAAAGTGCCAGTGGATCAAAAGGAGGCGCTGGCGTCCGATCTCATGGGCATGTTTGAAAAGAGGCGTTTCCGCAATTTTCTTATCTATGTGCAAGACTTTCAAGAAGAAGATGCGAAGACCTGGAAGGATTTCGACCCTAGCACAGCGAACATGCAGTCATTGTATGACAAGTTTGGCCTTGATAGAAATACTCAAGATTTCACTGGCCATGCTTTAGCGTTGTATCTTAATGACTCTTACTTGCAGCAACCTGCTATTCAAACCATCCGGCGTATAAAGCTCTACTCCGATTCCCTTGCTCGATATGGAAAGTCTCCATACCTTTATCCGATGTACGGTTTAGGTGAACTTCCTCAAGGATTTGCTCGCCTTTCTGCTATCTATGGAGGTACCTATATGCTGGATAAACCTATTGATGAGATTGTTCTTGGTGAAGGTGGTAGAGTAGTTGGTGTACGCTCAGGAAATGAGATAGCCAAGTGTAAGCAGGTGTACTGTGACCCCAGCTATGTTCCTGACAGAGTACGCAAGAAGGGACAAGTCATTCGTTGCATTTGCTTACTAGATCATCCAATTACTAATACCAAGGATGCTCTTTCTACCCAGATCATCATTCCGCAGAAGCAGGTTGGCCGAAACTCTGATATCTATGTGTCCCTGGTATCCTATACACACCAGGTGGCTGCTAAGGGGTGGTTTATTGCAATGGTGTCTACTACTGTAGAGACAAATGACCCTGAGACTGAGATCAAACCTGGCTTGGACCTCCTGGGACCTATTAGGCAGAAGTTTGTGTCGGTGACAGATTACTATGAAGCCACTGATGATGGAAGCCAGAGCCAAATCTTCATATCAGAGTCATATGATGCTACCACTCATTTTGAGACCACATGCTTAGATGTGCTTAAGATTTACAAGCGTGGCACAGATGAAGATTTTGATTTCTCCAAAGTGAAAGTAGAGTTGGGTGAAGAGGAGCAGTGAATATGTCCTATCAACTATGTATATTGCTTGTTAATTTTTAATTTTATTTACAAACTGTTCTGGCAACATTAAATTGTTCATTAGGGATTTTTGGGTACAGATTTTTAAGAGCTTAGATGTATTGGCAGTAGATGATTGTATATGTGCTAATATTTTCATAGTAACAGTCCCAGTAAGTTTATTTTTACCAAAAATATTTCAAAAGTATAAGATAATAATTATTTAAATAATTTTATTCAACATTTAAGATGGCTTTTATTATTTTAAGTATACAAAAGCTGCTATAAAAT
The DNA here is from genome assembly GCA_963576865.1 of Anania hortulata. Classification (NCBI taxonomy): domain Eukaryota; kingdom Metazoa; phylum Arthropoda; class Insecta; order Lepidoptera; family Crambidae; genus Anania; species Anania hortulata. Next base: position 5,096,395 of record OY756394.1, read on the forward strand.
GGTCTGCACAAGTGAAATGATAGATTTATTTGTATCTAAATGATATGCATTCCATTATGGTACATTATTTGATCCTGTAACCATATCATATTTGTAATATGTCAAAATTATGAATGCTCATACCTATGTATATGTTTTGTGTAAGATCATGAATAAAGTTACAATAAATTAGAGGTTGTTTAATTTTTAAATTATGTAATTTATTTGTTTAGTCCAGGTACATCATTTACACTATAATTTAAAATAATAAATAGTTTAGTACTGATTTGCTTATAAATTCAGGACATATTTCAAAGAGTAGAGATGGTCATTTCTGCATCCAATGAATATGTAATCTCCATAAACAGCTGGGGAGGAGAAGGTTTCACTGGGTAAGGTGTACTCGGCTAAATTAATACCATTCTCAGAATCAAGGACGCATAGTTTTCCATTATTAGATGCCGCCAGTATGAGCTTATCACTCAAGCCACAGGGAGTTGAGTAAACTGGAGAGGTAAGTTGTGCTTTCCAATGTAAGCTTGGCTGGAAATTCTTTATGTTGATGCTGTACACCTTGTTATCATGACAACCAAATACCATTTGCCATTTTAATTTATCTACTTCTTTCACATATATTGAAGAGAATATATTTCCTTTTGCACCTTGGTATTTCCATATCTGAAACAAAATTCAATTAATTTTTAGTGATGTCATTTAAATCCCGGATTTTTTCGATTCAAGATCATCTAAGAAAATTAACGAAAAAACAAAATAGGTTTTTTTGTTTGTTTATATTTCCATGATTTGATTTGGCAAAGGAATGCACAATTTATTTGCTTAACATGTTTTGGTCCATTATTCGGTCGATTTCAGAGGCAACATGAAGGCCCAGTCCGTCTGACGATCAGATTCGACCCACTAGAATGGTGCCCTCCTTCTGACAGGCGCCAATGTAGTCAGTCTTGTCTCGATCCCATTAGCGGTTTGTTATTCAGTATAGCACCACACGGCCCAATCGAGCGACGTTGCGGTCGACTCAGGCGAACCTTCAACTTGCTTTTAGACAATTCAAGAATAAGCATGTAAATGCGCATGGAGCTTGCCTCTTGTAGTTAGATTGACGCTTACATCACACGACATAAGGACGGTTTGCAATTTTTGAGCGGTCCACTCAACACCGCTTTTAAGTCTGATTAGTTCACCTTGATGCCTTTTTCCACAGTCCTGCAGTGTATCTCTCCGTTGACTTCAGCGAACACGACGTACTTGTCGTTGTCGTAGAGCACGGGGCTGGCGAACACGGGGCTGCCGAGCGTGCCGCGCCACGCCACCGTGTTGGTGGGCGTGTGCACGCTCGCGCACACGCCCGACAGCGTGCCCAGCACCACGAACTCCTTCTTAGCGAGAACCAGGTCCGCTGATATCGCTTGTTCGGTCACCTGAATAGTCTCTTTGATTTCGCCAGTCTGAAAACGAAAAATGGTACTCATGTGCTCCACAGCATCGATATCATTTGGTCCCTAGTAAGTACCTGACGACAGCATGCTGAAATATGAGCACAAAGGAATATTGTGTTATTAGTAGATAACTAGCATTATTAGTAGATAACAAACGAGTCATTTATTCGGCACTTCAATAATCATAATCATCATTGATTAACATAAAATAATTAATATTACAATGGCACGGCCGATTAATGATTTCTAAAAATGCACAAAGGAAATCTGCAAAACAATTTGTAGCCCTTTGTAGGTGTACTAATTTCATGAGTATTTTGCTTGTCATAGTAAAAACTTATCCATAAAGTAATACTCTGTACTTATCTTTGAAGAGAACCCCTGATACAAATAAAAGGCAATACTTTACCAACATCGCATCCCTTAAAGGTAAAACTGCTAAAAAAATGTATTCAGGGGTTAACTTATCAAACGAATTGTTGAGATTAAGTTAAAATCTTACCTTAACATCTATACAGCGTAATTTTCCGTCATAAGCAGCTATATATAGAAAACCATTGCAGCAAGTGGCTTTGCTTTTGATCATGGACTTAATATTAATCTTCCAAATTTCTTTGCAGTTTTCTATCGCAAAACAAACGATGGTCCCGTCGTAGGCGCCGACCAAGCCGCACGGTTTCATCGGCTCTTCGTGATAACAGAAAACAGACGCTTCCACTCGTGCTTTCAGAGTTATTACACCTTGCAGTATGCCAGATATTGCATCGATTACAACAATTTTCCCAGAATGACTACCTACTATTGTGTATAAGTTACTGAAAATAAACAATGTCCCATTTAATACAATGTAAAAAGATCAAAGGTATGGGGCAATGCCCACAGGCATATAGATGTAAGAAAAAAAACTTGGGAAAATACAGTTTTAGAGTGTTTTGCAACACTGTTTTGCTAAATTACCCGAAGAGCCAGGGCTACATACAGGAAACAGTAAATTATAGGACAAATAAATAAATATTTATGTTTATATTTGTACGTGCCGTGTGGGGACGGCCGTAAAGAATACACGTCCCCACCGCCAACAGGAGGCGTGTTGTAAGAGGCAACTAATTCTTGTAGCACGTGACGGGCAGCAGCGTCTGCGTGTGAAATCTTTTAAAAAAAACAACGCTCGCCAACTGCCTGCCAAGCATTGGCAATCCCCCCCAATGAAAGTCATTGGGGGAGGCCTATGTTCAGCAGTCGATGTCCTATGTCTGAAATGATATTTGTAAACTTACAATCCAATTTGAAACAATGTAGGTGAAGCATCAACACATTTTCCAGTGTCATAAGTCCACAGCACAATGAACTCTACAGGATTGTTAGAACTATCAGTATTTATTTTCTTAAAAGACTGGTTATCTTTAACACTCTCTACAATCGACCTGCACCTCTTCATTTTTCTTTTGGCTTTGATATCTTCAATGCCTAACTCTTTTTGGGCCAATTGCATTATTTCATCAATAGTTTTTTTCTGGGACATCAAGTAAGGCAGAATTAATTTACCAAACTGAGGGCAAGTCAAAGATAGCTTATTGCACATTGAGACCGCCAGGAATGATGTACCACCAATTGAAAAAAAATCTTTGTTTTTAATTGCATCATAGGTAAAATTTCGGCTCATAACCACTTGCAGTTCTTTCAGTAAACTTACTTTTAGAGAGTCTAATGTCTGTGGCATATTTAGCACTTTTTCATACATCTTGGATAGGATCATTTTGGAGATCTTCCCATGAGGGTTGGTAGGTAAGTTATCCACTCTAACAATTTTATCAGGCCAATGTTTGTCATCTAGCTTGCATTTTAGAAAATCTGACAGCTCTTGGCTACTCAGTGTTTCAGATGAAAAGTATACCACTAAGAACAATGGTTTAGGTAACCACACACAAGAGCATGTCTTGACTCTTGGACACTGCATGATTGTCGATTCTATAATCTGCAAATTGATTTTATGGCCAAATCTTTTGACTATGTCATCTTTGCGCCCCCGGTAATAAATAGTGCCATTTCTCACTTCTGCCAAATCTCCTGTGTCGACAAATTTTAAAGAATTTTCTTCTTCATTTCCTTTAGACTTATTTAAAATTATACATTTTCTTGATTTGCTAACTGGAATAGAAACAAAGAATAATGTTGTAAAAGTTGAAATACATTTCTAAATCTATATTCTTTATTTAAATGTCACTTACCTAAAATAATTTTTCCTGTATCCTTATTTTCATTATTGTCATGTTCTATATGGATGTCTGTCTCTGAAAGACAATTACCCAAAGGGACCTCTTTATCTGTGAGTATTCTGTCAAGGTCCAGTTCAGCAGCACAGGCCCAACAAGACATCTCAGTGACTCCATAAAGTGTAAATATCTTTGTTTTATTATTATAATCTTTAAGCTCTTTCAGTCGTTTTATACCATTAAATGGTTCACCTCCCAATGCTAATATTTTAAGAGTTGAATTGACACCCAATATTTTATTTTTAATATCTGCATTTGAGTGCTGAAAGAACTTTGATGGAGTTGTCTGCCAAAATGTTATGGAGTGATCTCTGTTATTAGGGAAAAGTATGTCAGGCTTTTCTGGAGCAATAAGGAGGGATGCACCATTGACACAAGCAAGTAGTATTTCAATCATGGAAGGGTCGAAAGTGAGAGGTGTTGAAAAATATATGATATCATGGGAGCCAATGTTGAATAGTTTAGTCAAGTCATCTATGTTCGGCTGAATGCATTGTATGGGGACTTCAATGTGCTTCGGTTCCCCTGTGCTCCCTGATGTCATTGCGATAAAAGAGTGTTCAGCCACATGTCTATGGTTCACTTGTGGTTGCAAATCGTAAAACTTTATTTCTAGATCAAACACAGATACTGTTTTATCTGGTTTTTTACAAAACAACTCTGATGAAGCACTTGCATCTTTCTCCTGAATTTTGATGACGATATTAAATTTGACGTCAATGGCGACATTTTCGACGTCTTGTGATGGATCTAAAAACATGAATGTTGTGCAGCATTTGTGGGCCCTGAAATAGTAAGAATTTACGGTAATTAGTTATTATTTATAAACTACTTTAATTTACAGTATAGCACTAATGAGTGAGTATGAGTACTTACGCCGCTATCACACATGGTATTATGATATTCCTCTCCGAAACTAATCCAATTAAGCCTTTCTTACATTTAAATTGTTGTAAATTTTGTGATATGTACTCACACACTCCATACAGTTCCGAGTAAGTGTAGTTAAAGTATACACCATTGACGTAGTGCCTCACGGCAATGCTCGAGGGGGTTTTAGCACAAGTTTGTAAGAAAACATCGTAGTATCCACGCTTAAATTTCATTAGGACTTTAGTACACCAATTAGATAACTGCACGTTGAAATCACTGAGTGATAACAAAGTATATATTTTTATTATGAATTATTAGCTGCATAATAATGCAAAGGATATCACCGCTGCTGAATTACAAGTCTGTTATTTGTATTTTTCTCCATCTATCACGGATTGACATGACATGCCCAACAAACAACTTTCTTTGACGCAAGTATTATCACAAGACAGACCGTGTTCTTTACCACAACCCATTAAACTTTACACATTCTAGAAGAAAGATAATAAAGACAATTTACACTTATAAAAATAACTTTACTAACATAGCACTATGTACAAAAATTTAAAGAAAAGAAACATACTTTTTTTTCGTCACTGTCAATGTCAGCAAAGCGTTTTTTTTTTTGTTAATGAGCTGTTATTAGCTTCGTTTTAAAAAAGTGTCTGTCAAAGTGCTTTAAATTAGGTGGCGCTACAGTAGCAAACAGGGTAAATTATTCAAATGTTTTGGAAGGCTATTATATCCTCCAATAAAAGACACTAAAATGTTTTAAAATATTCTAACTCGACATTCCATACTCGGCATACTTTAATACTGGTGACAGATGGCGGCGGACGCGGCTCCGGACTCGTCTTGACATTGTAAGGTCAGACGCTGCTATTGGTCGATCCTTGGGCTGGCGGAAGTTGTCTGAAGGATAGACCAATGGCAGCGCTTGACCTCACAATGTCAAGACGAGTCCGGAGCTGCGTCCGCCGCAGTTTGTCACCAGCTTAATCCGTCAACAACTGCTACATTCATATCACACCCATACCGTTTGCCTACGCTAGCGCCATTTTGGAGGGTTCTGGAACTGTTATTTACTGCTCTAACTGGACACTTTTTCAACTTTCCGCCCGTAAGAGATTGTACTCCTTAACTCTACCCCCCATAGTTACTTCACAGTTTTACAGTTAATTGTCCTAAATTATTATCCTTTTTAGGATTTCGTGGTAAACAGAAAAGAGTTGGGCTATGTCTGGCAGTGGGCCGAGTGTATTAATCACTTTTCTAATGAAGTACTTAACTTGTTTCTAAATTTCCAATCATCGGGTTTCATCGTCTATCGAGCGGTTTAGAATTTCATAAGAAAACTCTTAAGTACCTACTAGACTAGTAAGTAAGTATAATAGACGTTCCTAGCGTAGCTGTTGAATGTTCTGTGGTTTACAAATCATTGTATGACCTATCTTTATGTATAACTGGCTGTCCTGGCGAACTTTGCTATTCTGGGCGGAGACGAATCCAACAAATCAAAGATCATAAAAATCGGTCAACTAACCAGATTTTGTTTTATATATATAGTTTGCATGGAGGCGCGGTGATTCTTCTTGAACGCAAAATCAAGGTTCCGAATTCGGTCCCGGCTCCCGGACTCTGAACCCTTCGATTGCAATTTGACAACCGGCAAGTCACGCATGTGACACTAATGTCACTTGGTTTTCCGTACGACAATTTCTTATCGAACGGATCCCTTGATCCACTTAATGGGTAAAGCACTGTATTAAGATTTTTTTCTAGACTATGAAAATTTCTCAATTTCTGTAGATGTACACATGGATAGAAAATCGGGTTCGAATCAAAGTTTAAAAAATGATGATGAATGAATTCATTTACATTTTTTTAAAAATAATTAGAATCAATTTTATTTTATCATAAAACACTTAATCAGCAATACAATAACTAACTTAAAACTAAAATCTACTTAATCAAAAATAAAACCGTGTCCATGAGGCAAGGAGGCGAAGATGCTTGCAGCATTTCCTCGCTGAATGGCTATACAAAGCCTTTGAGCGAGGAAAGAGCCAGCAATTTTATTTTCCGAAATTGAAATTAATTTTGGTGCTATTTTTCCAAACAGTAATTTTGCACTCGGTCCCCACGGTCCAAACGTCTCAACGCCAAATGGCGCAAACGCTAGGCATTTTCTGCAGCCCCTGCTTTTACGGCTGATTAATACCTAAGGTGAGACGGGGCTAAAGTATCGACACAAGTTGCATACCATACTAAAGCCCGTCCCCGCTCCCAGGGAACGAGCGTAAGGCCGTCCGGTCTCTTGCTGTCATCACGCACCAACCCACGAGGTTCCAACGTCAATGGAACGTTGATGCTGGCAAGAGCCTTCTTGATGGCGTCATTGAGGGCAGCATGGCGGGCAAAACGCCCTGCGCTTTGCTGACAATAGAGACCGTGAAGACCAAGGCTGTCCACCTCTTTACCACAAGGACACGTGTGTGGCTCGCAAACTGGAGCTCCGAGGCGCACTCCCACACACACTCGAAATGATTCGCTGTCAAGGAAGGTGCCAAGGTTTTTTGATGGGAGTGCGTGGAGCCAGTGGCCGGATTCCTTACAAGAAACTGCCAAGAGCCTAGCACGATGGCAATCACTGATGGAATTTTGAACCAAACAATTAAGGTCTCCCTCGCCAGTGGAGGGACTAAAATTTACCTATATTAAGTGAATTCAATAAGAAAGCACTAAGACTGTCTGAAATACTTACTTAACTAGACAAGATAGCTATGTAAATATCGAGATTTCTTTTTGCTGACGCAATTACGATTACTTAAAGCGAATGTTTTGTATTTAAGCAACAGAATCGGTCCGTAAGTAGCATTGTGTAAAAAAACTAGAAAAACTTTATATCCATGACCGACAGAGTTAAAATAACCGTAAATTCTATCGATTTAACTATACAAGGTGAAAGTACAGAACTAATTTATTAATAATTTAATTAGATATTTCATCGCTTCCTTCTTTTTATACAAAATTGGTAGCCACATTTGCCGAGGAACTGACCAGTATATATTAGACATGACATTGCTGAAGTGGAGGCCTAGAACAGGACGTAGGACGACTAGTCAAGGTAGCGGGGAGAAAACAGATGCAGAAGGATCTAGACTATAATGGCGTTCTTTTACGATAACACTCAGTGTTGGGTGGAGCGTTTGTTGCGCCGTTTCTTCTCATCACCAGCCAATATGTAGTCCCAAAGCGGTGGTAGGGCAAAGTTATATTTTGAGACGTGTATAAGTGCCCAGAAGAGGGCCTATATACTGAATAAATGAGTATTATTGAGACAAGTTGAAGAAGAAGGAAGAAGAAGAACATCAATATAAGTAAAAATTTAAATAATTTTGACAACATCCGTAGCCGAGAGGTGAGCACAAGAACTTGGTGTCTCTATCTCTGAGGTCTCGGATTCGATTCCCGAGCGGTCAATGTAGAAAAATAACTTTTCTTTATCGGGTCTGGCTGTTATGGTACCGTCGTTGTTTCTGATTTCTGCTTAAGCTACTTATACACATAGCATCAGAGCCATGTATGTGATGTTGTCCAATATTTATTTATTTTTATTATTATTTTCATTATTATGCTACACACAATTAAGATTCCATATCAAAACCAGTATAAATTGCTGACTGTAGTACACACTTTCTCTCAAAAATAACACCTTGACCACAATTTATTATGCAGGTGCCTAAAACTTTAAATAATCAAAGGCTCAAAATGTTGGCAGCAAAGTTCGCCACAAAAATAAGTTTAAAGTCAGTAATTTACAATTAATTGACCATAAGGCAGCCGTCGCGAGTAGCCCGAGCCCCAACCTCATCAATCTTCGCGCAGTGCATTACAGCCTGATTTATACTTACTCAACTTCATTATTTATGTTATGTTAAAACTTTAATAATCCCTGCTTTTTACTGAAATTCATTTCGTCTTTTTATTTATTATATTTATTTAACATAAATTATTTAACACTTATATTACACATCATCGAGCATATATCCATTCCAATTATGCTTGATGTTACACATGCTTAAAGATATTTCTAATGATCTGTAACGTATAGGCGAGCACAACATTCCTAAATTAATTTATGTTTTTTAACTCTGTAGAGTCTAAACAATTTAGACATTTCGAGAGTAGAATTTTATGGCTCTACAATCTTTACCTATTGCTGAAAGACGCCCCGGCCAAAAAATATTGTTGTCTCTCACGTCGTAACACAAGGTGTTAGGTAATTGCTTACTTATAGACAATTATAAAGTACGTAATTAAACCACGAGTAGCTAGACAATTATAGTGTTTCCTTGCGCATATTTAATTTTAATAGTAAACATTAAATTGATAGTATTCACTATAAAACAAGATGGAAAACACCCTGTTCATGACTTTGAGGAAGACCGACATTCCTGGGACCATCAAGTAAATTATCAGCAGGTGGTTATCAGTGTAACTTTTGGAATCACAAATTACTCGTACTTGTTTAATGTGCATTTTTATTGAATATGGTGCTATGGGTTTTTGATATTATTACGACTACAACCTACATTAGCATAGTTTCAGTCAACAAGATAAAAAAATTATTTTACCCTTGAACCCTGTTAATGAAAATAAACACTGTCTATCGTTAACTAGCAATATTCTAGGAATATAATACAACTCAGTCACCCTATGGAAACACAATTGTATTTTTTCAGGTGCCTATTTATGTTTCCACTATCCGTACAACCACGGATCTATAAGCATTTTACCTACGATGATAAGGTATGGACCATTTAAAATTGATTTAGATATTGCACCTATTAAACAGTTAGATGACACCTGTAATACCCCTAGAATATTACTAGTTTATGTAGTAAACACAGCGTAAATGCACTTTCAGCGAATGTAGGGCTAAATAAATGTAAATATATGATGTAAATGTTGAAGCGTATTTGTACGCTTTTTTTGATTCACTATTAGCGTACTCCTATGGCCATGCACGCGGTCAAAGACAAAGGTCCCGTCCCAAGGTCCGCCAGGACACAGGATAGAACTGCGGCGATGCTGACCTAAAACGTTCGGCAAATGAACGGGCCCAATCAATTAGGGGCGGTCAGCGATCCGCCGGAAAACGGGGCAGCGCGCGCGCTCTCCGAGGAAACTCGGAAAACGGAGGGGCGGGGGGTGCCCGAGGGTGCGTGTCCGAGAGCCGTCACATCGATCGCGGCGTTCAGTCTGCCGGGGCGGCCGGCGAGAGCGCGCGTGTCATGCGCTGCCGATGAGATGGCCGGCGCTCGGGCGCGAGTGGCCGCCTACTGCTGGTGGTGGTGGCTGACCACCGCAGCCGGTAAGTACCTCATCTCACCACACATCATCTTAAACGCACCGTGCTCAACTTATCCTCGCGTTACGGCCTAAGTGGCTGCCGCTACGCGAGGCCGCGCCGGCACGATCAGCTGTTCCGCCCTTGCTGACTTCTCGCCACTCCACTATTTCAGTGATAACTCTCTTTCCTCTTTTAAGAAAACGACTGTCGTGCGTGTGCTTTATCCACGATCGCCCCTCGTATTGAACGTGCTGCGGCGACTTAGGGTTCAAGTTTGTTTTAATCGTATTATTATAATCGATCTCTGCGCGCCTTTGATTCTTGAAGTTTACGTAGTGGCGTGTGCGAGTATAGCACGGTGTTTTTAAGTTAGATTTTGTGAACTATTTATTTATATAAATTAGGGTAAGTAGACTGACCTTCATTTAGTATTTCATGTAGGTATATTTGAAAGTAGGTATTGTAAGTTATTGTAACTAATTTGGGTAACTATTTAGTGTCATGCCTTTTCCATTTTTACTTAGTCTTAGAGGTTGCAAGGATTTTTTTTCCATTGCTGTGGTTTGTCTGGTTGGTGCAGTGTGGTCCGACTCTTTCGGCGCCCGTCGCGGCCTATCTCTGCGTTCGTCCTTGCGCTAAACAAACTGATATTACGTAACGCGGCGGCCGAGTGACACATCTGCGTAAATATTGATCATAATCACGCCACTGTGGCGAGGAAGACGCCCGCTGCACTCTGCAGCAACACCTGCTCAGAGGGTACCTGGAGGACGAACTCGCACGATAAAGCTCAGGGCCTTTAACAACGAGGTGTGCCTCGCAACGGATGAAAGAGGACTACCGTCAATAAGATTTCATGAACACCTAGTCGATAATATATTTCACGGTTACTCAATCAAATAAGACATACATAGTTTGACCTATTTTATTTTAATTAAAATTTGTACTAACTGCACCAAAAGCTTAAGGTTACTTACAGTCCCTAGTTATTTTATTGTCATTTTTAAAAAATCATTAAAAAAGTGCATTAAAACTATATTATTTTAATAACATGTGTATTGTGTATAATACCTACTATTGAAGGCTCTTCTGAAAAAAGAAAACTTTATTCTATGATGGTCAATCTTTTTTATGTGAAAATAATTAATTTCGTGTGTCCCTATTTAAAATTTTGACAATTCAAATTCAATCCGGATTGCGAATGTCTCTAACGTATAAGTTAATTTAATAACCGCTTCTTTTTCTTTTTATTACTTTACTAAATTACTTGTCCTTTATAATTGCTGCTTACCACACTATTTACCATTGACATGTTGATTATTAACGATTAAAACGTCTAAAAGTATATTAAAACGTTTTGCTAGTTGAGGTCACTAATTTCATCAAAAAGACTTCAACGCGTTGACGACCTAATCGAGGCCAAAATGTTTCTCCTTTTAATTTAAAAAAAAAAGAAATCTGGTAAATAGAATAGTGATGTTAATCACAATATTATCTGATTACAAATCTCCAGTTACAAAATATATTTTAATCAGCTACGGTGCTATGAACGATCGTTTTTTATTATTGTACTTACCATTAATGTAAAATCTGGTTTATGAAAATGCTTTAGTAGGTAGCTAACTTTATTTTCCACTGTGGGTTTTCTTCGAAGCCGCCGAGCCGCGGGAAAATTGCAATTTTATCAAAGTGGGACATCGGGCTCTGAAACTATCATTTCCTTTGGATATTTGTCAAGTGCCAATGACCCAGACGAGTTCATATGCTACCACATTTTATTTATTTTAAATCTTTTATTTGTCAGAATACATTATATGATATCAGTTGGAATAATAAAAGATGAAAATAGTATTCTGCTTGTGTACAAGCATGCAAATATTAATAAAGTAAAGTCACATAAGAATGATTAATAATTTATGTTTAATTCTTTTAAAATGCTAACTTAAAACAGCTTACTTAGTAAGTAAATTATAAAAGGTAACTCTTAAATAACTGAAACAACGGGTATGCTATCCAATATACAAATATGCGTTTACCAGATCTGTTTGCACCCTAAACATTTTTTTTTTCTATTAGTTGTACAAACTACATTTGTGATTTTTTAAGATGCATTTAAACACTGTACTAAATAATGTTTGCACGTCGCATTATAGATACATTTACATTATAGATACAACATAGAATATGTTGGAAATTGTATCTTTCTTTTACCTACCTTTTAAATTACTGGATTTTATAATACTTTTGGTATGACATCTACTTATTCTGTTTAGTTTGAATTCAAGGTAATGCCTAGTTTTATTTTTACATCAAGGTTTTGTTCAAGGCATATCGTACTGTCCTTGAAATGACAATATAAACCAATTCAATATTTAAATTAATGTTCGGGGTTAAATAACGAAGCGAGGATACAGTTGGGGTAGAATGGAGGCTTTCCTCTAGCAAATTCTGTTTCATTTTGGCCCATTCATAAACAATTCAGCTTCCGTTACCATATCAAGTTAAGCCCCTTAATGCACAGTGCGCAAAATACACCTAAGGCTTTACCAAATTGTGAGTTGTCAGAGTGAAATACATGCCCTAATCCGCCCGCCTCCGGGGACTAGCGCCCGCCTTACGTAAGGCTTGAGTCTCATTGAATTTTTATAGCGTTCTGTTTCGCGCGAGCACACAATTTTTATATTCAACTGCTCGAGGTAACTAAGTACATATTACTGTTTCACTAACATTTGTTTTATAGGTACAAAATTGAAAAAAATGGGACGTGTAAGAGCTGTAAGCAATAGATATGAATGACGTTTGTCCATGACTCAATTTAATGACGACCTCCGTAGCCGAGAGGCGAGTATACCGGACTTGGTGTCGCTATCTCTGAGGTTCCGGGTTCGAATCCCGGTCGGGTCAATGTAGAAAAATAACTATTCAATATTGTCTCGGGTCTGGGTGTTGTGGTACAGTCGTTGTTTCTGATTTCTGTAACACAAGTGCTTTGGCTACTTACCACAGGATCAGAGCAATGTATGTGATGTTGTTCAATATATATATATACATATGTCTGTTAGTGTTTCTCTACATGTTAAGTAATACTTTTTCCAATGATTATAATAATGAAAAGTACTGTCTCAGTTATGGTTAATCCTCGTATGATCTACTTATTTTAAACGTAGTACTAAAAACTAGTTATTTTTAAAAAAAATATAAAAATAATATAATGTGCCCCGTTATGGCAAGGTTCTGAGTAGTACGTTACATTTTGCATAAAATAAATAGGTACATAACTGCTAATAGCAGTTGGTGTTATTTTAGTATCTATCTTATCAAGTAAATCTGTTTGAGTGTAATAATCTAAAGAGATAGCACCATTGTTTACATTATAGGTAAATAAACCTGTACTTATATGTTTATGTAGATATGAACTTGAATACTTAGGAACGTAACTACCTAATGGAGCAGCAACTTCGTAATGTAGAGCAGAAAAGTCATAATATATCCACTCAATGAATCACTTTAAGTACCCCAAGCTGTATTTTGCGTTTGCAATCAAATACCTACCAGTGGTGATTTTTTAAAATTATTAAACATTATCATCATGTCAGCCTATTGCAGTCCACTGCAGGACGTAGGCCTCCCTCAAAGAGCGCCGAGGAGCACGATCTCCCGCTTTTTCATCCAAAACAATTTTCCTAAGGTGCATTAGCTAGGGGGCTTCCTACACTACGTTTGCCAAGGCGTGGTCTCCACTCGAGAACCCGTTTACTTCACCTTTTATTGGTTCAGCGTCAGATCTATAATATGTGGCCGGCCCATGCCACTTTAGCTTGCTACATTTTAGGACTATGTCAATTACTTAAGTCTTCTGCCAGATAGTGTCGTTTCGGATTTTATCCTTTAATGAAATTTCAAGCATTGACCTTTCCACAGCTCACAGCGCACAGAGTTTCTGCTCCGTAGGTTATCATTGATAGAATGCACTGGTCAAATGCCTTGCTCTTCAGGGATTGTAGTTGTGGCAACGAAAAGATATAACGCAACTTCACAAAATATTTAAAAAATCTTACAACTTAAGCTTTATTAGTTTTATAATCCGTAGTGCACGGAATCGAGACACATTGGAAATTGTATTATGACATAGCTACAAGCGGTTTAAATCACCCCATCGTCCTAAATCGGCTTGAGAAATTAATCCATAAAATGTTACTTTTTAACCGACTATTTTATAATAGACAGTAGAAATTATGCGCCGAAAATAGTTTAAATGCGAGGCTTGACTTAAAATACAAACTTATAGAATTCATATCCCTCGCGTACCTTTGAAATATAAATTAGTTTGGTTTTCGTTGGATTCTGTTCATGTCTAATACAATCGTATTTATAATAAAATCAATTGAGAATAGACAAGTCCATAATATGTATCGAAGCATAACAAAATTGGTGTGATTATTTGGAGAAGAAAACAAGTCCAAAATTCTCTCATATTTTTTCCAGTCAAACATATTCTGGGAAATCCCGGCGTGGGAAAAAATGGTCTCGTACAAGATAAACACAAACATCACATAGTGAGGGGTCACCGCCGTCCGCCATCGAACTATTGACAGACCCGTCGGAGACTTTACTAACTAATACAACTATGTATGACAACCATCTGATCTAATGGTTCGCGTTCCGGACTACAAAGCCAGTTGCAGGTTCGAATCCTGAAAGGGGCATATGATTTTGTGACAAGTACGAGCATTTATACTATATTAATGGATAGGACGATCGATGATATTTCTCAATTGATTTTGAACTCTAAAGCTCCTAATCAACTTGTTAAGGATTACTTAGCTAAGTAAAAATGTAAGCCTTTAGCAGTAATTTAAATGTTTGTATTTATAAACGCCTCCTAAATGTTGCTTTTTGGTAGTAATATTTATGTAGTTGTAATCTGGCTGTTTACGCGTTATTCTTGCCATATGCTAAATTAAAAAATATGTTTGACACTATTGACGGAATAAACCCAAATGTCCGCTGTTAGATAGACGCCATTTTGTTAAATAACATAAATGAGAGGGGCAGCGGTTGTTTAATTTGACATGTATTTAAGTAACATCTTAATAGCTGTAAATAGCGTTTATGGATACAACATTTTATTTTTAAATCTTTGAGTTAAAAATCATTGACATTTTGTGCCAGGTTGATAGTTAAGTTGTTGACTCAGTAGTTATCTATTTAAAACCTCTTATAAAGTGACGAGCAAAGCAGTTAAAAGCACTGTAAAAGATAAAACCAAGCTCTATTTACTCGTAATTGTGTTCAAGTCTTATAGAACTTTTAGTATAAAACCTGAAAAGTTTCTTATCGTCTTAGCTGTCCTATTTCTGGGTAGTATTAAAGAGTTAGATGCTATAAGAACCTATAATGGAATGATAAAAGGTTGGGAAAACTCAAAACCTACACTTTGAGGCTTTTATGCAATCATTGTTTATTGATTATTCTAAAATAACAGTTGTGTTAGATAAAAAATTAGGAATGTCTCTACGCCAGTTTGACCGCAGATAAACAAATTAATCGATTGGAAAGACGAATAGCCAGTAAATAAAGATCCGTCATATTTTATGGCTGCAGTAAAGCTGAACAGGTCCTGTATTTCCTGAATCACCGACAGAATGGGTAAACATAAAATAATATTTTATAACTGTTCAATTAAACGTTAACCCAAATCTATTGCCTACCTACGTGTCTAAGGGTAGGTTGTCAAAAAACATACTCGCGAAATTTAAGGATGTATGTCTATTTTACGGCGCTCTTTATTGCGACTTTTGCACTAATGTGTGTCAATTCTTGTGACTGTCGCAAGATGGACCCATAACTTTGTAAAAAAAACATATTTCATTCACGGCATAACTTCGTGATTGAATTATGATACATACACAGCTAGCATGTCGTCAGAAACGTTCACTAGAACTAAGAAGTGAGATCTCAGAAGTTCATCGTTCGGGCGAGCGATATCGGAGTAATAAAGCAAAAGGTAATAGAGATCGCGTGTCGCCGCCCGCCCTCGCTCGTCTGGCAGGGCGCGCGGTCCTAGGCTGCGCGGTGAAAGTATTCCACGCTCGCTTACAATTTTCAGACTTAGTTTTTCTTTCGTGACATTTATTTGATTATTCGTTATGTAACAGGATTTTGTGGTCTAACTTGAGATGTGCTATAAGTCACAATGCCAAAAATACATATACGAACAATAAGTACTGATCAATTTATCTGATAAAAATTTAATAATACACAAAGTGCAACTCTTTTTTTTATCAATCAAATCAAGATGCTGGGTACTAATTAATTCAAACTAAGCAAAACGTTATTTTATAACACAAAAAAGCTTTAAGTACCTGTTTTCTGAAAACAACCATTGTATTTTATAAATAATGTTGCTGTAAATCATTTTAACGTCTGCCCCACGTTTCGTAAATTGCTATTTCTTTTTTAAGTGTACCTATAACAAAAGGGGCTTTGAAGTGATAGGCCTATACAAATATCTATGATGCAGCAAACTTTGGTAAAGAATTACCTACAAACATAAATTGTTTCTTGGTTAGATTTCGTCTTCGGTGTGGGGTGCTGTTGAAAAGGTCGTTAAAAAGTATTGTGGGTGTGAAAAAATCATTTTTCGATTCAAGAATCCAGTGCTATTTCTTGTTAGAGTCGAGTGAGTGTTCCTCCCCCTCCCCCTTTTGCCAGCTATGTGGTTACTTTAAAAACAATATATATAACAAAATTAAAAAGAAAATTTTCACAAAACAGTTACCGAATAAAAAACTTATAAAATGTACATGGACCAGAAAATTACCAGATGAAGTTGTTGATTACGTAAAACATGTAGAAAATACCGCATATTGTGACGCCAACTACAGAACCCCTCATTGCACGTGGCCCGACACGCACTTGGCTGGTTATTCAAAGTCGGTTTATACCTAAATATGAATTTAGTCTTACAAATACTTAGTTAAGTGGAATAAAAAGTCAAATTGAATACCTACAGTTTAAGAAAATATTTAACATTAGTAGATTATCATTCGAATACGCTAAAAGCTAACGATATTCTTACGACGACAACAAAAGAAGACAAGTATGACAATGCTATGTACCTATTTTCAAATATTACCCGTTGTAAAAAAATATTTTTGACTGTACGTACAGACAACAGCTCGTCAACCTACCACGAATCGTATTTTTTTCACAATTGATATTGATATCTACGTGTCTGACTTAAAGTTGAAAATCCGTTCAGTGACCTTTAACTTTTCGGGTAGGTTGACCTGCCGTTGTCTGTACACACAACTACCGTTACTGAAAATGAGTTTGAGTTTTGTGAATACCGAAACCTGGCTACCTAAAGCCTTTGAAACTAAGCTAAAAGTGAGTTTGTAAATGTAATGTACAAATTGGCTTCAGTACTAAATTATTCGGCAGAGATCCAGTAAAAGTTTTACCTAAACTTTCACGGGCACGTAGTTGCGGCTCGTTACACGCAGGAGCTTCACTGAAATACTGTGTCGAGAATTCGGTTAGAATTGTTGCAATGTTTTATGTGTCATAACCTAATTTCGGCAGGAAGTTTTACATTTCCTTCGTTGACATTTATGTAGCCACAATACCTACAATAGATTGACATGCTCCTTAAACTTTAATACGGGTCACGCAACTTGAAATAAGGTAATCAATCAAACACGTAATAAGCGCCGACTGTTATCGACCGATCAGTGTTTTAATGGATCAATGTTGATGTTAGTGTACGAGGAAAATAAACATTATTATTATATCCTTATGTTTAATTTTGGTATTTTAAAATTATCGTAGAAAAATCAATGTTGAAAATGTTTGTGGATTCCTCAAATATAAATGCGAAAGTTTCAATGGATGGAAGTTTGATACTCAATCACGCCAGAATGATTGAACGAATTTGGATGAAATTTGGCGCAGGTATAGATTATAGCCATAGGTAATTCCAGTTAGACTTTTACGAAGCAAGGGATCGACATGCTTTTTTCCATAGTGTTAGTTTAGATTATTTGACGCAAGCGAAGCCGCGGGCATAGTTAGTGTTAAATAAATATAATACCAACCGACAACTTACCAATTCATGATTTCGAAGTATGTAATTAACATCTTTATGTTACGGTACCACGTAGACAACGATTTCATTTCCCGGAAATGTCTTTCAGCACATTCAGACCCAAGTAAATAAAAAAAAAACAGGAAATTGATCTAAACGGGAATCGCACCCAGAACGCTTTACGTTCCAGGCGAAACAGAGTGCACCTACGAAATTGGGTCGACAGTATACAGGGTACATGTAAAAACACAAGGAGTTATTCAATCATCCTCATTATGATCATCAGCCTGTAGAAGTCTACTGCTGGACATAGCTACAGAGTAGTTTACCAATACATAGCCTTAACGTACAATAAGGTTATTATGCAATGTAAATGTAAGGAATTAATTTAAGTAACAGCGCATTAGGCCTCTTCTCAGCGCCTAACAATGCCTGAGGGAAATTAGATTCACGAGCAAGAGGGTAATAAACCTGAAAACATCCCTAATTTATGCAGGTCTTGTTACAAGAATAATGGTTGGGTTTTAAAAGTATAATATTGATAAAATTCGGTTAAAAATACCCGCGGGATATTTAACAATATAAGTGATTTGAGTAGAGGTCCATGCGAACACAGGGCAAAAAAAAGGTTCTGGCAAAAATGTTGATGTTGCTCCATATTTGAAGCTAAGCTGTACCAAATTGACTCACTGACACTCTCTAACTTATGGATTGAGAACGTTTTAAATATTTTTAGTAATAAAAGGCTCTTAAATATTGTGAATGCTAATCTGGAAATTTAAGTTCAATTATTTTGGCAAACTATTTAATGACTCTTAATTTCGTAAATAATAGAAAATATTTTTCTTTAAATTATACTTACTGAAATAAATACACTGACAATTCCCGTTTATATTTAGTAAATGAATTCAGATTTGTCCTTTAAAATTGATTTAATACGGACCTTGGCATTGACACTGATTGGTTTAGCGAACCTGCCTATAAATTATACATAAGCAGGTTCTGGCGTTTTCCATCACATTTCCATGAAAAAATCCTTGCTGAAGTCAATGCGGCGTTTTATCTGAACACCTATCAGTTATCGGTGACATGATTTGCGGCTGCATTAATTTGAAGCTTATCAGAATAAATGTTTTGGAACTCTAACTTTGTGGATATTAAGTCTGTAAGGTGAATGTCGTACCAGGACGTTTATTTAAATTTCAGAATAATATCTCGCTACTTTACTTTAAAATGTGTAATTATAATAACGCAACTGTGGTAAAACAATAGAGCAACTTTTACTTTTTATAAACTATGACCTGTTAAATGTTTTGGGAAGATTTTGATATTAGTATTAAGGGTACAACTTTCAATACCAACATTGAAATACAAAAACTTTGTATAGTAATTGAGCTCCAGCTTGAACTCTTAGCTCACCCCCTAAGTTTAACGTACGCGTTAAGGATTACACCTTGTTTAAATTTATTTCTGGAAAATGTAGACGGTTAACTTTTGAAACGGTTTAATATTATAGCAATTGAGTCAGCGAGCACCTATCGGATCGTTTTGAATTAAGCGACCGTGTCTCAAAATGGGTCATTATTTGTTTTCGGCAAAATGCCATACCGTCGTTCATCTCCGAAATCAAATTGTAGTAAGTAGTAGGAGATAAGGCGGCGTGCGGAGATTGCAGAGTGTCGCATTGAGCGCAT
This sequence comes from Anania hortulata, assembly GCA_963576865.1. Taxonomy (NCBI): domain Eukaryota; kingdom Metazoa; phylum Arthropoda; class Insecta; order Lepidoptera; family Crambidae; genus Anania; species Anania hortulata. Next base: position 5,116,116 of record OY756394.1, read on the forward strand.
TGCGGTGCTCCCACTAAATCTAGTTTGACCTCGTTTCACGGCCACGCTGGAATTCTTTTTAAAAGCCTACAGTTTTTACCTGCCATCGCTGCATTTGGCAGTTTCGCTAACAATTGCAATGCCTTTTGAAGGGCTTGTTATCACTAACGACCGGTTTAAATGGAGCTTTTCTGTGTCCTTAGGACCACTTTGCCTAATATTTGTGTGTACAGTACATATTTATTTTAATTATTATACGATGACCTTAGCTGTTTTTATTTAAAAATGAAATTTTAACGTAAAAACATGAATACAAGCTACTGGCATTTAAAGAAAAACATGAAACTAGGGATTCAGAAACGTTGATGCTCTAGCTTAGAGGTGTGCCGTTCTCGGGGACATTACATTCCATAAATAAATATTGGACAACATCATAATGTACAACTATGGTAAGTAGCCAAAGCAATTATGTTACAGAAATCAGAAAAAACGACCCGAGAAAATATAGAAAACTTATTTTTCTACATTGACCAACTGGGAATCGAACCCGGGACCTCAGAGATAGCAACACCAAGTCCCGTATGGTCGCCTTTTAGCTAAGGAGGTCGTTAAAAATGGCACATCTCTACTCTCGATATGGCTTCTAAATATTTTGGGTATTCCATATGAATTTACCTCTAATATTTCATTATCAAAAGTACAAAGTTAAACTAAGTACAGAAATAAACACATTTTGGGTTTTCCACGTGGGAACGATTTCGGTGTCGTGACGTCACGTGGCCGGTTGCCGGGCGACGAGGTATACGACGCGCGCCCCGCGACGTCGCACGCGCTATCGATCACTGCCCCTCGCAACCACACTTGAGTACCACTGTACCTAAGGGCTACCATCCCTTCAAGCCGACGTAGGCTTGGAAGATCAATTTCTCAAAGAATCCACATACTATGCATAAAAAAGAAATTGTCGCGGAATTCGCCTGGAGTTGGATTCCCAAACAATACTTTTTGGGAAATTATATTTTTGAAGTGGTTTGCGTCTAGGTGTACTAACTATGTAATATAATAATCTATTTTAATATTCTTCACTTAAAAGATAGATAAGAGCGGAGCTACCGTTAAATAATTGCTTATTCTCCCGCCACCTAAGCGTCGTAAACTACCGTTAAAAATGTTGCGGGAACAAAACAGAATCGAAGGTGAAAATACGTGCGGAACTTCCCCAGTTGTGGAAGCAGAAACAGAGCTCTGTTGCATCACTAACTGTTGTACAAACTAAAGGTATTATACTAAATCATCTTGTGGTACCTACTTCATCTTGTATGTTTCTATTATATTGTTAAAGTTTGTATAGGCAGAAAATATAGCTTTAAACTCTATACAGTGCATTCTTTTGATAGATGAATCAATGTTTCATCATCATAATGATCTTTTCAACAATTATAATTTTAGTAAAATAAAACGCAAATAAAAATCTAGGTAAAATCGCACTTTGGTAAGGATAATAAAATAAAACAGTAGATAATTTAGCCAACTACCCTAAACGCCAGCCCTAGAGAAACGGCTAAATTATGGACGCCTACAGGCCGCAATTAGGTCGTATCCACATGTTTACTACATTACGGCACCTTAGTGCAATATTTATAAGCAATTTAGTTAGACTCACCCTCCCCCGTTCTTATCTACTTAGTATGTTATAACTCGTACGTTGGCCAATTTTAGCGCCGAAGAAAGCCGGTTTAACTAAAAAAATTCAGATGATTTTGTTAAAAGTACTTTTCATAGTTTATTTTATAAGTTTTGAAGCTATTACGTATTTAGCTAACAATCAGAAAGATCTATCGGTATCTATGTGTAAAAGCAATTGTAAAAATGGCACTTGTTTCTGAATTTGAATAGAGATGTAAACTTGAATTTTTTACCATTTTGATAGCAAGTCTCACGATAAAAAGTGCGATCACTCGTATGACGTCATTGAATAAAAATGGCGTTCGCTTAGCGAAATTGAATTGACTATCGGAGTCGCGAATTGGAATGGGTTTGTCCTGTGGGTTCAAGGCCGGAATTTGTACTCCCAGGAGTGAGGGAAATGAAATTATGTGCGCTACGTTTACATGTAATAATTTTTTTGCGTTTAGGCGTATTTGGCCTACCCTTATTTCATTCTTACGAAAAATTCTAAGACACATTTTTTATAATATTTTATAAATAACCTTGTAGTTAACTTTAATAAGTATTCGATCATCTATCCATTGCAATGATTTAAAAATAATCATACCATAATCAATAGACAATTTCAGGTCGTTTTAAGTTCTTATCGCTTCGACCGTAAACTAGCTGGTAACGGCAATGATTTCATTTTGCCTATTGTTGCTATTCATCGATAGGTGAGGGAGCGATGTTATAACTATGAATTTCCATACAAAATATCGCGTTTTGACAGCTCTACATAAATACGTACATCAATCCTCCAAAAGACAGGACTACCTAGTTTGGGGACTACTAATAAGTTGTACGTACATACGATTGTTTCAACAGCACTGAATCCGGGTCCTAGGCTGTTGTTTAAATCATTTTGTTTTAATAAAGTTTATTTTCATTTCAATTGATTAGTAGTGACTGACAACAATCCTAATAATTAACATTGCAGAATCGACCATCAGAAAAAGGTATCGCTAAATTGTATAAAATTAACTTGTTTTAAAGTAAAAAATCTACATAAATCATAATAAAAAGCTGATTAAATTAGATAACAAGTGCACCACAAGTCGAAAAGTGTAGCTAATTCGAAACATCGGGTCGGCCAATTGTCCGCGGGGTTGGTGGAGCCATGAGGGTGCCGGGACATGGTGCCGGTACCGACAGGTCGTGTCACCCCAAGCCCCATGCTGAGCCACGAGATATAAAAAATTAGTGTACTGCACTGCACAAAAACCTTTAGTAAATAAATATATATATTTATGTACATTATTTATACATACTAATATTATAAATGCAAAATTGACTCTGTCTACCTGTTATGTTTTTACTCTTAAGCCACTGAATGAATTTTAATGATTTTTGGTCATAAATTAAACCTTGGAGAAGGATATAGACTACTTTTTGTCGCGAAAACTGAACCGATTTTTGTGAAATTTTATCCGAAAAAAGGTTTAACACGCACATATAAATGTTTATCCAATGGATCTGAATAGTTATTATCCTGATTTTGAATTATCGTGGTCTAAAAATGTAATGAATAAGTAGATTCATTATTATAATATACACCTCGTTAAAGATTTTAGATTTGGATGATTTCATGAATTGGTCTGGCATGGAATTTTAAAATTTTGAACGAGTGAATAAAAGTTCTGTGAGCAAGTTCAATAATTCCATCGGTCTTGCTGCGAGATGCCACGACTTAGTGTTTCGATCCCCTGTGTCATCATCATAGCGATCAGTCAGTGCGATATTTACTCAAACGCCAATATTGGGGTATTGCCTTTGACAG